>CM024761.1:30662079-31132511 GCA_014218235.1 Colocasia esculenta | reverse complement strand
CCCGAAGGGCTGCCGAAATTCCCTCTGAACTAGACTTAGCCACACAGCCACTCATTCCCTTCATTCCCTTCACATTCCACTCCTCACAACTCACTCATTTCACCATCAATGGGCAAGGAACGTGAAGAGGGCGACTCTAGCAATCTCCTGGACCTCTTTGCACATCATCGGAGCTACATCCACGCCAGAAGTCGCCCTAATGGGGCTCATTCCCTTTCCTCTTCCTCTTTTCTATTTCTACATGCATTTTTATGTCCTTTTTAAATAAGCATATCCACCATCCACCCACGTTTTCCCACACCCCAGGGGTTTAAAACCACCCCAGGTGCGTTCCCACCATGATCTCCCATCTCATTTCGTCTTTTAGAATAGATACTACACTTTACATGTTCTAATAGGTCTTTTCCTTGTGTTTTCTTTTGATTGACAGGCAAGCAAGCAAAGTCTACGAGAAGCCTGGTGCTCTGGCCTACTGGAGGACTAGAAGAAGGTCACAACATCAATTCTCCCGCATTCAGAGAACGCGACGGCCTGGGTTGACGCGACAAGACGCGTCGAGTTCCACTGACGCGATACTAGAGACGCGGCGGCCATGACGACCGCGACACCAGGTCAGTTTCCTGTTCTCTTCCTTTTTTCCTAGTTTAAGTTAGCCATTGTCTTTCCATATCATTAGGCAACTTATCTAGGTGGCGATCACATCCTTTTTCCCATGCTATCATATTTGATATTCAGTCCGTGTCGAGGGGAAGTCACAATCCTTGTGATTACAAGTGGATGTCGTTTTCGTACGTTTGAGTTTTTCTTCTCGCGTACGTTGGTGTCCTTGTTGGGCCACGAGGAAGGTCTAGGTGGACCTAGTGTGACAGTGGATGCCATTTTTTGCGTGTTGAGGTTTCTCCGCGTGCGTTTAGTGTCCTTGTCGAACTACGAGGAAGGTCTGGGTGAGACATAGTGGTAGCAGTGGACGTCGTTCGATGTGTTGAGGATTCTCCACGAGCGTGATGTTGCTCTAGTTCTCGTCGCTCGCGTCGCTTCTCGGTTGGGCTGGTGACCGATGCTAGTTGCTACTAGTAGCGTGAGGTTGATCCCCTGAGTGTTGTGCTTGACTCTCAGGCATTTCCCCTGTTGTTGTCTGCAACTGTGTACTCTATCGGGTTTTGCTGGTGACAGAGTGGGTTGCTGATTGGTTGATCCCAACAACGGGGTCTGTTGGTGGTTGTAGTCATGCGGTTTTTGGCTGAGGTTTTATGCTATTTAGGTCGATTTTGGCGTTGCTCGGCACCTGTGGGGTTGTCGTTTTGTTTGGACGCCCCTCGTATGGCTGGAGTGAGCCATTGGTTTTCGGTTTTATGCTCCAAGTGTGTTTGGAGCGTGTTGTGAGCTATTGTGTTTTCAGTTGTGTGCTCCCCCTGTGTTTGGAGCTCGTTGTGTGACCGTTGGTTTTCCAACTTCGTGTGCTTCGTGCATGTTTGGCGGTGCTGTTGTTGCCACGAGGAAGTCGTTGTGACGACCCAACCAACAAACTGGCCCAACAACCGTGCCAGTTGGTAGACTTCCCAGGAAGGTCACCCATCCTGGGACTACTCCCAATTGAGCACGCTTAACTTCAGAGTTCTTTTCAATCTCGAGCTCTGAAAATGACTAGTCCGAGTTTTTGTAGTCTGCTGATTTAGTCCATTTAATATATTCTTATATGGGGTATTACAATCTACCCCTCTTATATAAGCGACGTCCTCGTCGCTGCTCACACATAGCACACAATCAAACCCCAGGCAGGCAGGATTCTAGAGGTGGCCCCACAGGTTCAAGAGGTTGGCTCCCACTATGTAGCACTTTGCGCCATTATGGCTTCAAGAGGTGGCTCCCATAGCGTAGCACTTTGTCCTGTGTGGCAACTTAGTTTCCTGCACTTCCGGCTGGGTAAGGCTCTGATACCATTAAACATGGTTCATAAAATTCTACAGCATTTAATTCCTCAGAAATCATGGGAAACAAAATTAACCAAGCATAGCCTCTTTCCTACACATGCCTTTCATAATTTAATAAATTATGCCATCCACAGAAAAATACAGGAATTTCACACACATCACATTATCTATTTTACATAACATAAAATTACATTATATCCTCATGCGTAGAAATCTGGAAATTAAGGATATAGGGCAGAACATTCACTGTTCTGTCAAGAAGAACTCAACGGCATACTATGGACGTTTACAAGAGTTGGCGGCAACATCGTTGGCCGCTGACTCAAGATCTCAACGTCAATAGATCTGGACGTCGAGTTCGGACCTGTGTAAAAACACAGTCCTAGCTCTAAAGAATGGTGAGTAGGGGATCCAGACACGAGAAAATCCGTAAAAATCACAAAAACCTCCTAGACACATACATGGACGAAGTGCAAGGGTTACTTGCCTTTGGAAAAACTCCTAAAGGGATCAAAATGGTTGGAGAAGCTCTCCTTGGGCGTTCCAAAGCCTCCAAGATGCCTTCACTCCGGCGTCTGTGATGCTCCCCTCTGCATCCAGGCCGGGATGTGTAGCCGGATGTGTTGTCTCCCTCCTTGTCGAAGTAATCTCCGGAAGAAGCTCCAAACCGCTGGATCAAAGCCTCCCAAGTTCGGGTTTCCTCACAGCTCTCAGGGTTTTAGGGTTTTTCTCACCCTTTTAGGGCCAGGGTTTCTTCCCTCTTGCAAGGGTCAAAGGACTTCTAGGTTGCAAGGGGTGGGTGGTCATATAGACAAGACATGGGGTCTGTCTTGGCAGGGGCGAAGGAGCCGTTGGGGGGGTGGTTGGCATCCCCCAATCGGAGGCATGGCACACCATGCAGCTGCTCGAAAATTGTCAGGGAAGTAGACGTCTACATCAACGGACGTCCATAATAATAGTTGGCGTCCATCGAGGTCGCCGCCTACTTGTCCTTGACGTCCACAGATGCTGCCGTCGACATGGTCTTCGGCCAGAACATACAATTTCCACAAAACCCTAATCCTCTTATGTACATGTATGCAATACATAGGGTATAATGTACACACCAATTACATCATGCAACCAACATATATATATATATTATATATATACACAACTAAGTACCCACTGTATTCATAAATAGTCAAGATGGTATATATGTGCTCGGTATAATGTACATACTAGCTTCACAATGCAATAAACAACCTTACTAACTAATTATACACACAATGCACACTTTTATACCAATCTTCATTCAATACCACATATATAATTTGAGCACCACATCATACACCTAATTTACCACTTAAGTAAATATCATATATATATATATATATATATATGCATAGATAGCACATATGTATCATACATGCTTACATGCATGCATAAAATAGGTTTATATGTATAAGCATACGATTAGTTTCACCGCACATCTTATATGCATAGTATATCTAGCTACATACATGACATGTAAACATTCGGACAATAAGGTACTTATAAAAGAAAAGGACGAAAAATCGGGGGCCTTACACCCTCTCCCCCTTAAAAGGATCTTCGCCCTCCAGATCGAATCACGCACCTGCGGTGACATCCTCGTGTTGTCTCGCAGGGCGAACTACTTCACCTTTGGGCACTCTCTAATCCGATGACTTTTGCTACCGCATTTGAGACATCTTCCTTCTTTTGCCCACATAAGTTTCCGCCGTGCCACTTGTTGCAGTGCACACACTTTGGCTTCTCGCTGCCTGAAGTTGCCACTGACTGAAGTGCTGACTCTGCTGGTACCATAGCGGATCGCTGACATTCTCAAATCTCTGCACTCTTCCTTCTCTGCCACATCTTCCTCCTCTGCCGCTGGAACGTTTCCGGTAACTTATCCAATCGAGCCTTTCTCTCTTCCAAATACTGCCTTATCTTGTGCTCCTCCTACACGCCGCCTTGAAAGCCGCATCCATAGATTCATGGTTACATGCTGCCAATCAACTCTCAACGATGGTTTAGACCCATCACAAACTTTTTCACCTTCTCGCTCTCGTCCATCACTAAGTGAGGCGCATGCTTGAACAACTCTGCAAACTTAGCATCATACTCCAAAACTGACATTGAGCCCTGAGTCCACGTCAAAAATTCTTGCTCCGTCTCATCTTGGGCACGTTCAAGGATATACTTGGCCTGAAACAACGTCACGAAATCGTTCCAGTCACTTCCAATCCGACTCCTGAGAACTGCGTGCGAAGCACAAAAGACCACCACACGTCTGCTTGCTCCTGAAGCATATACGTCGCCAGACTGATCCTGTCATCCTCTGAACATCCGATAGCTCTGAGATCTTCTCAATTTCCTTGAGCCAACCCTCTGCGCTAACGGTCCACTCTCCCCCTCAAAAGAGGGTGGAGCCATCCTCCTGAACTTCTCCATAACAGAAGATCCATCACGCTCACTCCTGGGAACCCGGTACTTGAGCCTGCCACAGCAAACAACATAACTCACACTTATACTACACGAAAGCAACAAACACAAGACAAGTAGAACAAACTACTCTATTACTATCTAACCTGAGCCTCTAGCTAGCCTGGGGTGTAGTCTGGGTATGGACCTGCGTCTGCATAGCTTGTGCCAAACCTGGTACGAACACTCCATAATCCTCTAACGATGGTGGGGGAAGCACAGGACCCTGAGGTGTCGGGGCCCGCTGCTCACCCGCCTCCTCACCCTAGGCTCATCTTCTCTAACCTGGGCACCACACCTACCACGCGAAGCCATATGCTGCAAGGTAACTCAACATAGTTAGAAATTACGTTATTTAATTCTTAACCTCTTTCTTATCTATCTTTCACTCATTATTAATAATTCTACACATGTGACACTTCTATAAGGACTTAGCATATAGTGAAGATGATGACTTATATATATACTTATGTACAATCTCAACCGGTTTCTCTGATACCATTCTGACGACCCAACCGGCAAACTGGCCCAACAACCGTGCCAGTTGGTAGACTTCCCAGGAAGGTCACCCATCCTGGGACTACTCCAATTGAGCACGCTTAACTTCAAAGTTCTTTTCAATCTCGAGCTCTGAAATGACAGTCTGAGTTGTTAGTATTCTGCTGATTTAGTCCATTTAACATATTCTATATGGGGTATTACAGTCGTGGTGAGACTTAATGGCTTTTCGCACCCGCACTTCGTGTGCTCCACACGTGTTTGGCTGTGCGATTGTTGCCACGAGGAGTTCGTGTTGAGACTTTGTGGTTTCGCACTGGTCTTACGTTTTCTCCCTGTGCTTTATTTCGTTCCTTGGGATCTTTTGGGCGTGCCCCAAATTTCGAGGATGAAATTGTTTTAAGGGAGGTAGAATGTAAGACCCGGCTTCCCGGCTTTCTGTCAGGTGTCTTGGATGACTGGCCACTAACGCGTCCGAGCTGGGTGACGCGTTAGTGTCACGTTGTAGGTGTTCAATGTGACAGTTATCCTTGTCACGATCAGCTTGTGCGTCACGTTCTTGTCGCGCCCAGCTTTCCCGTCGCGTCTTTATTTCTCACCCGGTCAACGGGTCGCGACAGTGTTCTGTCGCTTCGGTCATCTGACGCCTGTCAAGGTGGTAGGTGTGTCAGTACGACCTGTCGGGTTGTCGCGGTGTCCCTGGGGGACACGTTCTTGTCGCGGTGCATTGACCCGTCGCGTTAGGATTCTTAACGCGACACATCGCCCTGTCGCGTCTTGGGTGCCGAAGGCTTAAGGCCTTGGCCGACGACCCCTTCCCCCTTTTTCTTCTTCCCCTCTCTTCTCCTCCCCCTCCGGAAGTGCTCTGCCTCCCTCTCTCCCCTTTGTGCATTTCAGGTGAGAAGGAGAGTCGTGCTCGTGTTCTCGGCGTCGTGGAGCCTGCGTGGAGCGAGGAGGAGGTGGCCAATCAGATGTGAAGGGCCTTTATGGGTTTTGTTTCTTCTTCAAAAGTAGATTGCTTCACTTTATAGTCCGGCCAATCTTAGTACCGCCCGTTCGTAGTGCTACCTTTTCCTCATGCACTAGGGCAGATTCGGACATAATGTTCTGGGCAATCCAGAACAAGAGATAAACCTGGCCGCAGTGGATGATTAAGCGAATGATGTTGTGCACATGCTCAGTTATGGGAACAAAGAGCAAGTTGAATGTTTCCCTTCCGTATGCTCATCTACTGACCAAGGTTTTCAAGCACTTTGGAGTAGATTTGTCAGAGCATAGCTGAAAAGATGGGCCAGTCAATAAGGTCCAGAAATCTAAAGAAAGCGATTTTCAGTGCAAGAAGAGTTTGGTCAAAGTCCTCTGTGGCTGAAGGAGAAGCATTATTGAAGATATTCCAGAAGCAGCAGCAGAGCAAGCAGCAGCAGCAGAAGAAGAAGCAGTAGCAGCAGAGCAGCAGCAGCAGAACAAGAACCTGTAAAATCAGCTGCAGTAGAAGTACCATTGTGGAATGCCAATCCGAAGCTCAGTGGAAGTAGGTTCAGCTGTGTGGTAGACTCCTTGCCCACCACCTTAGTTGCCTCTATCTTAAAAGAAGTATTGGACTCCATTCCCTCCACCTTAGCCACTTCTAAAGAGGTGGATTGTTGAAGAAAAGTTGTGGCACCTAGTCATTCGACAGTTCAGTCTGAACAAGTTGCTGATGTTGAGATACAAGCAGGAACTCAACAAGATGTAGTCTTGGAAGAAGCTCCTAGCCAAGGGGAGCAAAGTAGAGTAGAACCGAAGTGTCTGAATCCGTGCCAGAAGGCCCCTTGGAAAAATCTGTTTTGGAAGAAGCTCCTGCTCAGGGGAGCATTTAAATATTGAAGTCCCTGCTCCCATTCAGGGGAGCATGCTGAGATTGAGAAGCCAGTGAATGAAGATATTCCTGAGAGTGTTGCACCTACTCAGGAAATCCCAGCTCCAGCCAAGGTTGATGTTAGTGAGGCCCAAGTGCAAGCAATATAAATCTAGAGGAGCCTGTCTCTCCAAGGTAAGCAGAAAGAGTTGTTCACAGGAGGTCTAGGAAGGGCCATAGAAATGTGAAGTTGAAGCATGTTTAGGCCTTGTTAAAAGCCCAAGGAGAGATCTTGGCATCTGTTCAGTCTAGCATTCAAGGCATTGTTTCCAATCAAGCCTCAACTTCCTCAGACGTATCTTCAATAAGAAATGCAATGAGGTACTTCATAAAGAATTGTCTGACATGAAGTCTATGCTGGGGTGTTTTGTCTAAGTCCAGTGGGTCTCCCGGCAGACCACTGCTCTTCGGCCACCAGGGCCAGCAGGGCCATCTGCTCAAGGTCAGGGCCATCAGGGCCATCTGTAGTGAGGTCACCAGGACCAGTGGCAGCCTCAGGGTCTTCAGGACCTTCTTCAGCAGTCGAGAGAGTCAGGCCAAAGGGAAAGAGCCAGTGTCAGTCTCCAAGCCCCTGATACTTCATCTCTTGCCACTCAACCCTCTCCACACCTTCATCTCTCTTCTACTGCACCTCCTGCTCCACCAACCATAAAATCATCCCATGCCTCGCACCCAACCTTCCTCATCCTCTACTTCATCTCAACCCTCCTTCTCTCCTACTCCAGCTCACATCTCAGCTCCATCCTCATTAACTCCCAAACCTTTACCTATTAAAATTCAAACACCTCCTCTTCAACCAACCTCTTCCTTTATCCTAAACATCTTTTCTATCCTCCTACTCCTCCTAATTCTGTTATCTTTCCTCCAGATAAACCTCTGCCTCTTGGTGTCTTTGACACCAATGTTCCAGAAAATTTTGAAAGGAACACCCTCCTCACCATTCTTTCCACAGCCTCTCACATTCACAGGACTGACCCTCCCAGTCCTGCCAAGAAAAAGAGAAAAACCTCCTCATCTCTAAGCACTCCTTCTGTTCCTCTATACCCTCCTTTAGGGTACTCTCTTACCCTTGATCTAAGAGAAGACCTATCTACAAAGAATACCTCCAGAAATGCATTCTTTCTACCATTTATGGTATTCCTTTTCTCAACCTATCCGAACACCTGGCCATTGTTCTTCTTTTACTCAGATATCCCAAGCTTTCAAATCCAAAATCCTTGAGGGCACTGAGTTCAAGACTGAAGATCAGTGGGCAGCTATCAAAGGAAATAAGGCTCAGTATGAAAAACCTGACTGCACGGGCCGAATCCCTCACTCACAGAGCTCACCTTCTCTGAGTGGTTTATCATCCAGCACAAGAACTCTTGGGGATCCTTCATTTTGAAGGAAATTCGCATTGCCAGAGCTTTTCAGCTATACAGTGACTTCTGTTACTTGAACAAAATTCCAGAAGTTCATTTTTCCAGTTCCATTCGCAGATTACTGTGCTGAAATCAGAAATCCCTCTCAACCTTCCTCTTAAGGTAGACTTTGTCTCTTTCAGGTTGATTTTCCAGTTCTTCTTGCCGAAGCTTCACTCTTTAGTATTTGATTCCGATGCTGGGTCACATACTCTAGATATGTTTGCAAGACAGATGGGCAGGATGTCAGCCAAGCAGGGCAAGATCTCCTTCCTTTTTGCGGTTCATCTTCAGAGAATACCACTCTGGCCGCATGTCTTCTCAGATCTTAGCTCCACTCATTTCTCTGAGTGTGAAAGACTCACCTCATCAGAATGGAGCTTCTCTATCGGGCCTCTTATCAGCAATTGGAAGCTATCAATCAAGATCTAGTTAGTCAGAGGAAGCCTGCTCTTTCTGCAGAAGCTTTTATGGATCTCAATTTCATCGCACCCTACCAGAGATCTATGCTGTATGGGCATCTAGATATTCTGCTTTCTATGCCTTAAAGCAGGATCTTTTAAATCAAAAGATTCACTATCCAATTTCCTTGGCCAGATTTCTCCATAGGGCCAGTTTTTGGTAAGAGTACTTACTACAGATTCTTCTTGGACAAAACTCAGTATGGAGAATTCTTAGAGCAGCAAAGGCAACTCTACATTCAGAGGAACACCCTTCCATGGGACCCTCCTTCTCAGTTGCCTCTGGCGTTTTTTCTGCAAATTTTTGAGGATCTTGAGATCAAGGCATGGGCTGTTGTCTCACAGCATGCCTCCTTGTTATCTCCTCTGTATTATCTTTCTCCATCCTAATATAAATCTTTCTCTCTTCTTTGTCTCACAGCTTTCTTTTGCTTAATGACAAAATGGGGGAGACAACTAAAGTAAATCTGAAAAACATATTTCATTTTTTGTATGATGTTTAGTAATTTTTGTCATCATCAAAAAGGGGGAGATTGATGACCAAACTGTCCCCATAATAAATATTTTCATTTATTTGTATATTAATTTTGTGATTAACAAAATAACACTAATGGATTACTTGAGCCTTGAGAACAGGAAATAAAAGAAAAAATGAAAGTTCAAGACAATCTGGTAAGTCTCATCACTCTTCTATCCAAGTCTTTGTATCGACTCCTTGATAAGCAGAACGATTTCCTCTTTGACCGGGAAACTCAAAACAAATCGATATCGCAACGACTCTTTAAGACATCGCAACGATTTCTTTAGAACTCGCAACGACTCTCTAGCCGTAACGATTTCTTTAGACCTCGTAACGATTTCTTTAGAACTCGCAACGACTCTCTAGCCGTAACGATTTCTTTAGACCTCGTAACGATTTCTTTAGAACTCGCAACGACCCTATAGTCATAACGATTTCTTTAGAGTTCATAACGATTTCTTTAGAGTTCATAACGATTTCTTTACTGTTCATAACGCCTTGCTTTTGTAACGATTTCGTGTAACGATTTCTTACAACTTGATAGTCATAACGATTTCGTGTACGATTTCTTAACAACTTGATAGTCATAAGGATTTCGTGTAACGATTTCTTACAACTTGATAGTCATAACGATTTCGTGTACGATTTCTTTACAACTTGATAGTCATAACGATTTCGTGTAACGATTTCTTTACAACTTGATAGTCATAACGATTTCTTTACAACTTGATAGTCATAACGATTTCGTGTAACGATTTCCTTACAACTTGATAGTCATAACGATTTCTTGTAACGATTTCTTAGAACTCGCAACGACTTGCTTGTTGTAACGGCTTCATAAGTTATCACAACGATTTCTTACAGTTCATAACGACTTGCTATAATTCATAACGATTTCATAAGTTATGAAGTCAGCAAAATTCTTTTTATCGAATTTCTTGATGTATCAGTATAATGCCTTTTATAGCGTTGAAAAGTCAAAGTCATATCTTGTCCGTTGACTGCTATGCATTAAATGCTCTCTGATCGTATCTCCCATGCATGCAGACAATATCTTCCATTTCTATGCTACTCTGTCTACGTACTTTTTTAGACAGAAAGGAGCTTTGCTATATACTGCATATCTGTTCCATCTCAACTAACAATAGACAGCAGTCTTAGCTGTCCTCTATTTATTGATGATATGCTTACAGATATCTGACAAGACTCATCTGGACAACGTTGGACACAAGATACAAAGTTCTATGACATCTCTTTGGCGTGTACACAAGGATAAAAGACTGACGATCAGAAGCTTCCTCAGTGACCAGTCTAACGTACACAAGGATAAGAGACAACGGACACTTCAACGTTCGAATTTGAATCAGCAGTTTAAATAGAAGACTCAAGACGGAAAAGACGGGTGTGAGCAACAACGCTTGATTTCAGAAGAAGAAAGAAATCCATCTCTTCGAGTCTTCAGAATTGAAGAAGAGCGAAGCTACCACTCTAACCTTGTTCTAAGCTCTTAGCTCTCTGTGCTCAAAAGAATTTTCTCATTTTGTGAGAGCTTGTGTAGTCCTTGGAGAGAAAAACCTTGTTAAATCTCTTTCTCTCTCGGGGCTTAGGAGCTTCAGTGTGTAGCTGGTCAAGCTAGAGTCTGAAGCCTGCTTCCACACCCTTTTCTTATTAGGTTGTGTTCCCTTCTGGACGAAGGAAGACCTGGTGGTATCCAGGGTGGTTGTTGTTCCCTCAGGCTGAAGGAAGACCAGTTGAGGCTGGGTGTAAGGATCCTTAAGGGGGATTGTACCCTTGGTAGTGAAATCCTGAGATATTCTCAGGGACTGGACGTAGGTCTCCTGTGGAGAGGAGTTCCGAACCAGGATAAAAATCCTTGTGTCTTGTGGGTGTGTTTTTTTTTTTGGTGATTGTTGTCTTATTTGCTCTAACTCTAACCTTGTTGTTAAGTTGTGCAATCCTTTCAGTGAACAGATTGTAATTAGAGATCGAAGTTTTTATAACCCATTCACCCCCCCTCTGGGCTAGTTAGCTGGGCAACATGTGGCTCACAGTCGGGCAGTCTGGCGCGATCTTGTCGCGGCGCGTTTCTCTATCATGATAGGGTTTCTGTCGTAGTGCCCTTCCCCGTCGCGATGGTATCGCGACGGCCTAAGGGGACTCGACAGTACCTGTGTTGCCTCGGGTGTTTCCGTGGTTCCGGTTGGGGTGTCGGCGTGTGCCCCAGGGCTGGCTTGCCTTTAGGACCTTCCTGTGAGGAACGCGGCAGGTTGCCTCGCTGCATTTAGTGACCGAAGGTGACACCTTCATGGCTGTGTCCTGGCAGTGGTGCTAGGAGGGTCGCGTCTGTCTAATAATCAATTGACCGACGGTCTATCGATTATTAGCATAGCGACGCTTTCTGTACCGGCGGGTGGTGTTCTGAGGTTCTGGCTTGTTCGTGTGTGCCTTGGTTGGCCGACGGCCCTCTCGAGGGTTCGTGCATGCCTCATGCTTGCTGGGCTTGTCGTGGGTTACAAGCCAGCGGTTTGGCGTGGTTCTTATTGTGCTTGCCCCGCCTGTTCGCCCGGTGCTTGGCACTTGAGGGCTTGTCTCGTTCAGAGATTGTCTCTGTTGCCAGGAACCCCCATCCTCGGGAGCCTTTGAGGGAGCATTCAGGCTACGAGCGTGCTCGAGTTAGTGGCTGAGTTTGTAGAGCTCTCTTGTCTGGGGTGGGACGGCGAGGTCATTGAGGTGCTTTTCTTCCTAGCGCGCCCCAAATAGTCCTTTGTCTTACTACCTCTCCCTACATTGGTTCCGAAGCCATGTAGTGGTGCTAGGAATGGGGCCGCAACTTGGCCAGGCTGCGGTGGTGCGTGCATTCTTGTGGTGTTCTATGGTGGCTCTGTCTCGCTTTTATAGGGAGGTTAGAGGTAGGAGCCAGGCTGGCGAGCAGAGGGAGTGGCCAGCGTGTCCTCCTCTTGGCTGCTAGTGGCGATGGCTTGGTTGCTGTTATTGTGACAACGTTTCCTTACGATGTTTCCAAGTGTTATCCGTTGCCCTAGCTGGCACGGCGGTTATAGCCTGGCCGTGCCTAGTTTCTGTAGGCATCATTGGTTTGGCCTTGTTGGCCCGTGCTTTTCGTGGTTTCCGCTTCAGTGTCCTCTCGGTTCTGTAGTCCCGTTCTTAGGTGCCAGTCCATGGTGGCACTGGCGTGTGCGGCTTCCCGACCTCGCGGTGTGTCCGGGGTCCGAGGTGGTTCTACTTGTGGGCCCTTGACCTTGTGGAGGTCTGAGGTGGTCATGCTTGCGATGAGACATCATTCTCACCTGGTTGTTGCGTGGTCTCAGCGGGTGCGCCGAGGGTTGCTTCCGCTTGGTGCCCGACTCCGTTGGTTTTTGTGGGAGTCATGTGTGTATCACGACCTTGGTTAGAAGTCGTGACATTGCATTGTTTTGTTCCATTGCTTTGTAGTATCCTGCTGTAGGTGTTCCTCACGTTACAGCTTTCTAGTGTAGTTTCATGTTTTCGAAGTTTCTGCTGCTCTGGCCGGTGAGAGACTGGTAATCCCTACTAGGCCTTATTCGCGAGGCTCACTCCCCCTACTTTCTTCAGCTAGGGGCTCGTCGTCGCGGAAGCTCGGTTCGGATGGGTTTGCGGAGACGGTTGTGGCGCTGTGTGTTGTCAGCAGCAGTAAGAGCGAGTGTTGTGAGCTCTTGTATCTGAGTGAGTTGAGAGTTGTGCTTTACAAGTTCTCGGGGTATGCCCCTTAAAGACTGCACCTTTCTTCTTGTACATGTGCTTTTACTTAGGACACGTTGTACAATTGTTATATTGTTATAGTTATTTAAATTTAATACATATCTCACTAGACTATTCTTCTAACCCTTCCGAGTCTTCGAACCCGTGGATGGCAGCGCGAACTTCGAGGTCCCTGGCTGGGGATCTGGGAGGTCGAGTCGTTACACATCCTCTGAGGCTGAAGAACCCAAGAAGGAGGAGTGCGGTCTTATGGCTATTGAGGATGAATCTCCTGAGTAAACTCTGACCGAGAATCTTTACCCTTGAGAAGATTGAACAAATGTATTCTGATTTGTATGAAAAATATAGGAAAACAAAAAAGAAAACAATGGACTGAAAATGAAATTGAAACTTTCTTGCATGCTGAAACAAATTGTATGTCATGTCATGAACATAAACTGCAATGTGAAAAGCTACTAAATGATAATGAACTACTTCGAAGTAAAATCACATAGTATGAAGGCGAAATTGAATGTATGGCTCATGACAATGGTACTTTTGAAAAACTCAGCAGGTTTGAAAAGAAAATTTCTCTCTGAAATCTGAAAATGAAGAATTGAAAAAACAAGTGCATGTGCTTGAAGAAAATGTTAAAAATTCTAAAATTTCTGTCAAGAAAATGCATGAAACTATAGATGACCTCAAGTCTACAGTTTCTAGACTCATAAAGGGAAAGTAAAAACTTGATGAAGTCCTTAGTGTTATGGTGAACACTAACATACATGGTTATTCCCCTAAAACTACAAGAACAAATCTATCGAGCCTAAAACAATCACATCTTTTGTTCATGCTTCCAAAATCCGAAGCACTTCACCATCTCATGTTAATAAAATTGCTCAAGTAAAAAAGCCTATTCATGCTAAGAAATCTGTGCAACCTAAAAAATATGTTCATGCTAAGAAATAGGTACAAAATAAAAAACAAGCTCATGTGAAAGGAAAGCATGTTAATCATCCTGTTATTCATAGGCCACAACCCACAAAACAATCCTAATGTCACATGTTATTTATGTGGTGGGCATGGTCATATGAACTATACTTGTTCTTTAAAGAAAAACATGCAGAAAATGAACTTGGTGTGGATTAGGAAGGATCTACTCTCTTCCAGGACTAACACTGTTGGACCCAAAACTATTTGGGTATCAAAGAAATCCACCTGAGATTTGTGGTTGTAGGTGTCTTGTGAAATTTTGAGATAAAGCATCAAATGATGTCAATGTAAATCTCAAGGCACCTACACTGTTCTGTGAGTATTATGTTCTTCTATAATTTGGACCTTCAAGGTAACACATGAATACTCCTATATGCTTTATTGTTTACTCTTTTAGATTTTGTTTATAGGCTGTGTTTTTATTTTCTTTTTATAAAAAAATGAAAAATCAAAAACACAAAAAAAGGTCTTAGGTCTTAGTGTCTTTTGCATGTCTATCCCTTGTGTGCTTGCATGTAATGTATATGTAAAGACACTTCATTGACTCTTTCTATAGCCTAATACTCCCTTGATATTCTACTGCATTGGCTTAAGACATAGTGTGCATTATTTCAGCAACTAAGGGGGAGATTTCTGCATTTGGTGTGTGCATATATTAAGTGGGAGCCAAATAGTTATGTATTTAACTTGCTTCTCAAATTTCATTTGAAATTGAAACCAACACCCTAATGCACAAGACTATGATTAATAGATATCACTTTAATGATCGGTGGAATTTTTTCTTAATACTCTTGTGATGCTTAAATCCATCTAGCTTGTAGTAACTAATGAGGAAAAAGCTACCTGTCCAAAGTGAAAAGAGGAACTAAGCTTATTAACCAGGTCTTTCCACTGAAGAAGTAAGAAGTCTCGAGTCAAACGGCAATACTTCCCTCAAAAGTGAAAGAAAAGAAACAAACAAACAAAAAAATTAATCAGAACATGTGTTAAAGAATAAAAAAAAAAGGGTAGAGTGATAGCTACCAAAATTGAGGGTCTATCATGTATGGGTAAGATTGAGAGTATCCATTAGTGTTATTAGAATTTTGCTTATCATCATGTGTGATGCCTCTTAATCATGTCTCACACTTCACATCTAATGGAATTTAATTTTGAATATGTGTTGAGAACTTGATTAAACACTGGACTATTTATTGGTTATCTTTTAGAGCATGCACTCCCATCACATTCCCCAAAGTGACATTTTTACATACTTTGTATTATGCCAATTGCTCCTCTTATCCCTAATACCATCCACATTTTGATGCTGCCATAAAGGGGGAGAGAATATTTATAGATTTTATATTTTGGTTTTGGGGGAGAGTTTACATCCAGAAGAAAAGGGAAGAGTTAGAGTCATAAGTATTTTAGATAGGGGCGTTATCTTGCATGACTGAATACATGCATTGTGTCATATGAAAACATATAAAAATCAATCAAATTGATATCTAAAATCAAATGTTATGTTTGTGTGAAAAATCTACAAATATTTTGTCATCATCAAAAAGGAGGAGATTGTTGTACTCTGTAGATTTTGATGATCACAAAAATACTAAGTTTAACTCATTATTTATAAAATCACAAAATACTGAATATAATTCATGTTTATGACCAAGCATTTGATTTATGTTTATTTAATTTGAGGGTCTAATTTATATGTTAAGTGTGTAGTAATTTTGTCCAACAGTCGCATTTGAAGTGGTCAATACCAAGCCCAAAACTTAGACAAAACAGAAAGACAAGACTGGAAGAAGAACTACAAAATTGACAATCGAACAGCCGACTTGCAGAAATCGGTCAACCGATAATGAAAGGTAATCGATGGAAGATCGATTATGGATCAAGGGAAATCAATGCTAGATCGATTATGGATCAATGGAATCGATGGACGATCGATTACCAGTCCAAAGTGGGATGACCGATTTGGTACTTTCGGTCGAACGACCTAGACAAAAGGTTTGGCACTGGGACAGTCAAAAAGTAAGACGACGAAGAAGTCGGTCGACCGATTCCCCAGTCGAAGCAAAGTTACTTCGGATATTTACATTGTATCTTGACTAGCCAAAGCATTGGTCGAAGCTAAACTAGAAGTCAGACGACTGAAATTCCAAAATTGATTGACCGAACGATCAGCCAATTTTCCAGTCGAAGTCCCGGTCGATGTGAGTCCAAAATCAAACGACCTATCTTGGGAAATCAGTCGACCAACTCCGAAAACATAGTTTTCAGTTTGGATAGAAATCTTCCTATTTATGGATTTACACGATCTTATCTTCTGATCCACGGGCAAGGAGTAGTCCTTTGGTCATGGGACTAAAGAGAGAAGCCTATTCTTGTATATAGTATAAATACACATAGTTGGAGAACGAGATTTGTATCCAAGCTAGGGCAAAGGACGAACCAGTAGACCCAAGCACTTTCCAAGTGATTTCTTCAAAGGTTTCTAAACGAGTTCAAAGTATTGGATGTTCAGAAGATCGTGCATTTATAGTACTTCATCCAGAAAGGCATGAACAAGCTTCTGTGTTCTTCTCCAATGTTTCTCAACCACACCAAAACAGGAGAATTCTAAACTGTAAATTTTCATATTTTTTTCTCTTATTCTTGGGTTGAGAACTGTACTTCAGTTTATTTACACAAACATCATTATGTGTGTGCTCTGTCTGTGAGCACGTGTTTAGTTGGTGTGTAGTGCGTGCGCGTATACCCATCGGGTTATCTCATCCCTGGGAAACGAGGGGGGTTGTGGTTGTCCGCAGAAACAACAACATGTGTCGATTTTCGCTTGTACTTGGGAAACAAACTAGTGGAAATCCTTACAGAGATGTAGGGTAGTGGACGTAGACGCACACATGGATGTGTTTGTCGAACCACTCTAAATCCTACATGCATGTGTGGTTTGCATCCATCTCTTTTATCTCCGTTCTACGCACGTTAAAATAGTTGGTTTCGTCTATATACTTGTTATATTTGGGGGGGGCTAGGAGGTGGTGTCGGGAGGGGTGGGGGAGGAACTTACCTACGGCGGCAGCGGGGCAAGGGCAGCAGTGGTGGCGGTAGTGGCGACCGGATGCGACGGCGAGAGCGATAGTCAGAGGCTGAGGTGGCCCCAACGGCAGGAGCTCCGGTAGTCATGGACCACTAAAGGCGGAGAGAGAGAGAGAGAGAGAGAATTTGGGGAGGAAGGCAGAAAGGGAAATTGTCGCATTACTGACGAAATTTCTATCTGTCGAAAAATCTGTCGATGTTTTCGATGAATTTTTCAACAAATTTTTATTCATCGAAAATTACGTTGGTAATGCCTTATTTTTTTGTTGTGCCAATTTATTTATTTGTAGGAAAAATTGATACTAGATTTTGAAATTGTGATATGTGAGAGCTCCCTAGCTGGTAAGGTGAGTAGATAGTTAAGTAACCACTTTGATTCACCAAATACTCTAATCAGTGCAGAGAGGGGGCCCGAGTGGACTATCATTCATGATGCCCATAAAGCATTGTCTTATCCTTTGTGTCTGTGGGAGATGAAAATCTAGAGATTAGGCTGTATACTTTAAACTTGATCATCACTCAAACCATGGGGAGTTAGGAGATGGTTTTCATGTTCCTCTCTCTCTCTCTCTCTCTCCTCTCTCTCTCTCTCTCTCTCTCTACTATGGACTGTGGAGGGATCTTCTCGCCATAATAGCTCTCTCTCTATCTCTCTCTCTCTTCTCTACTATGAACTGTGGAGGGATCTTCTCGCCATAACAGCTCTCTCTCTCTCTATCTCTCTGTCTCAAAGCTCCAACACACAGAAAACCCACACATCCACACGTGCATCAAGTTTTGGCTCGAGTTCTGCTATCGCTATAATGGACGATACGCTCGGGAAAGGACGGCGAACTTCTGTGGCTTGGTGGCCGTGTATGACGGCAATCTTTGCGGGGAAGTAAAATATTTTTTTAATCTACGTCTTTGAATCGAGATCTAATCTGTGACTCTGCACTTTTTTATCAAGATCCAACAGCGCAAATTCTAAAAAAAAAATTAAAGCGCCCCACCCATTTCACATTCCAAAATGTATGAGGTGCGAAATTGTTAGATTTCAATTCAACGATTTCGCACTCTATTAATGCGGACAACAATATAACATTTATGTGTGTATATATCAGGCAACAATATAACATTTGGGTGTATATATATCAGGCAGCAACGTAACATTTATATATATAAATATATATACACACACAAACGTATAGAGGATTAATGCGGCAGTTTTATACAGAAAAGATTACTGACTACAAGCCTGCAACAGTAAGTTTACTGCTTATAATGCGACAACACACGACTAGTTTCCTGTTCAAAATGCGTTTTTTGGTAAGTTGACGATGGCAATTTGATTCCTGTTTATAATATAAGATATCTTCATGATAATCCATCACCCCTCCCCCCTCTCTCTCTCTCTACAGAAACCATCTCCCAATGTCAAGGACGGAAGGTCATGTAACAATATTTTTCCTATATCGTTTCCGATGTACTCACTGTTCGTTATATCATTGACAAAAGAAAAAAAAACTGTTCGTTATATGTCCAGAATTGTTTGCAAAGAAGTATGAACAATCACATTGATAGATACATCGAGTGGAATTCTTTGGAATAAAATACTTTGAAAACTGTCAGGAGGCGGGGGGGGGGGGGGGGGGCGTTCTTCGTTCTGTCTCTCGTGCGTCGTGAATTGGGTTTCGTCAGGAGTCTACCACGTACTTGCTGGTGAACGTTACCGGCAACAAGGAAACACTCGCAAGTTGCCAAGGGCGCTTCGAACAGTAATGCCCATAAAACTTCAAAAGAAAAAAGGGGAAAAAAAAGGCTGAGGCAGAAAGTAGATAATTAGGTCATACATCAAATCGAAATCACATCAAACCAGATATCCTTGTCTTCTAGCTCGTAGGGAAGTTCCCACGGCCGCTGTGTCCGGATTGGTTCGCGTCGTTGGGTGCTTCTTGTGGCGTAGTTTACGTGTTCATCGATTGGCAGGAGACCTGCAACCGCCCTCGGCTGCCGTGTGGCTTCTCATGAAGAGAGAAGAGCATTGAGCAGTGAGAAAGAGAAGAGAATATTTTTGTAGGGGAGCCTGCTGCAGCGCTGTGGGCGGCAGCGTAGAGCACAGTACCGGTGGCTGCCAACCGAGCTTTACAGACGTTGGCTTGACAGCAAGGGGAATAGTTACAGGCGATCCACAGGTCGTCTCTTCTGCTGCTAGCTGTTGTGCTCCTGCCATGGCTGCCGTCAACTGTTTGCCGGATGGGGGGAGAGCCCGCCTTTGCAGCATATAGACCAGTCCATCTTTTGGCCAGATATTCTCTTCTCTTTTTATCTCCTTTCAGAGGAAAAGCCCACCGTGCTGCAGCTCGATCGGATGTGGGGGACGGGCTGCCGACAGTGACGAGTCTTTGCCGTCGTCCCAGGGAGTGTTCGGGGTTTAGCCCGGAGTTCACCGCGGGGAGGGGCGGGTTCTTCCTTCCTTTTAAATATTAATCGGTGCCGTGTGAAGAGAATATTGGGGTGTTGAATGTGCCGTGCTGATCAGAAAAATATTCCATGACGCAGTTCTTTCTGGCAACGTTGAGGACAAGTCCATTTCCATGGCAGGAGGCAGGTCATGATGCAATCTTGAAGCGTTGAAGAACTTAAGTTGGCACTCCTCAGTTCAATTTTCATGCTCGGGATCGTAATTTGAAGGGGAGCTTAATTAAAGAGTGTGGCACTTGATCACTTAGTCATGTCGATCATATACTAATTAACATTCTCTAGTTTTAGAGTAGAACAACTTTTTTCTTCCTCGAAAAACTAACTCATTATATTATCCCTCAAAATTTTCTTATAAATTTGCTCACAATAAAAATACTTGAACCTGAAACTTTATCTTCACGTACGTACGTAGAAAACTAACCACTACATCTTAATTTCCTTGAGTACAAAATTGAGCATCACTTTAATTCTATATACCAGGATATCACCAATTTCTTAGTCGGCAAATCATGTAGGAGAAATGTTTTGTGCACGTCGGTTCGTGTAAATGATTTGCACGGGTGACATGCCAAGACGCACCTATATGGGGAATCCTGGTCGCCCACAACGCGTCCTAACTCGTCGGCTCGTGCAAATCACTTGCACGGACGGACGTGCATCAAATATTTTCCATCATGTAGATATTAAGTGGAGGGGATCGAGGAATAGGAGTTCGAAATGTTTACCTGTCACTTTGAACCTTTTTTTTTCCAAAAAAACTCTATGTATATAATTGATTCATGTAACATGAAAAGGATTGACTGAGTCAAGGTGGGCTGGCAGCGCAGTCGGCTCGGGCGTTCCTTTTACAATGTAGGATCTTCTTTTCGCAACTTATTTAAAACCAAAAAAAGAAAAAGGTGTTTCAACAAAAAGTGGGCACTTTATTGGACGTATACGTACGTCGTTGTTATCCTAGTGGTACACTTATTTTGTTTTTTTTTTCCTCAAAAAATAGGAATATATTCATTTGGAGCTACATGTCTATAATCCAATTTTTGAACGGACGTACGGTCAAAATAAAAACATGAAGATAATTACATATTCAACCAATAGTCTTATAACACATCGATCATGATCTATTAAAAAAATCTTTTTAGAAGTAAAAAGAATAGTTGCACTTGGTTGAATGCGATCAATTCCTACTTAGCAGTGTATCAAGTTAAGAAAATCATATGAACAAAATTAAATTTATTATTAATTTATTTGAATACCAAACAACCCCTATATAATTAAGGATGTAACGAAGCAGATTTCCCGGACTAGGCTGGTGCGTATATAGCCGGGATAGGCCCAAAGGAACATGTACAACCCGGCCCGTGGGAGGAGGAGGAGGAAGGGGTCGGCACAGATGACGTAGCACCTCTGCCGTTGGGGGCTGCTGTGCTCACCAACCCTACTCGCTGCTTCTACTGTGTGCTGTTCACCATGTCATTCCTGCTGCCGTCCCTTCGCCATTTCTTGAAACTTGAAGATAGATAAATATTTATTATGAGATTAATTTTGAAAATGGTTGGTGTGGGTTTTAAGATTAATAATATTATTAGTTGGAAGAGCCTGAGAAGACTCTTCTCTTTTTATTTCTCGATCAATAAGATTGCTATATTAATGACAACCTGCACCAATTATATTATAAGATCAATTTCGCAATAAATATCTCTCCTTGAATGTATAACAAGGTGCCCAAAATCTAATCCCTACTTTTGGCCTCGCACCCCCTTTACTTGCCCTCAAAAGGTCAAGGTATCGCGAGGATTCTAACAAAATCTTTGCAGCCAACACGAGTAGAAAATGGAGTAGGCTAAAAGGATGATAGAAAAGGATTTTGTGTGGTCCAGAAAATTCTATGGATGAAAAAAAAAGCCAAATTGAAAAATACTAGCTTTCCATCGTGGACCCGTAATATGACTACTATTTAGGACGAGATTAACCAAGATGTGAGAGGCACATTCCCTACTCAGCAACGCGATCATTTCAAGTGACATTCTCTATTTACTTTATCTATTATTTTTAGTCACTAAAAATAAGAAATAAAATGATTAAGGATGACAAATAAAATTTACATAAATAATATATCCCTCGTGAAAAAAAGTGTGAGAGAAAATGGTGGAATCCGCGCGCACCGGCCAATAAGCATTTCTGAGTCAAATTTGAAGAAGAGATGTTGTTTTATCCGTGCAAGAAACTTGTATGCAAAAACCGTTGAACATTAAATAATCAGTTCCTTATCCTTTTTATTTATGATGAGGAAAAAAACTCTTAATTTTGAATATCATTAAAATTTTATTTTATTTTTATATTATGTTATATTTATATTATATGCAGATATGAGAACTAGGTAATTTAATTACTTACCTCATAAATCCAAACCACGCAAAAAGTTGGTGATGATTGCAATTTTTAGGGAGTTTTTTGTAAATAATTTTATTTTAATAAATATTTACATAAATATACCCTGTTCTAATATATTTACAAAATTATACTTCATTCTTACTATGTGAGGAAAGTTGTCACATCCTCTACTTTTCTCCCTAATTTATGCCAAATTGCCTCCTCCTCCTCAAAATTTTTGCCCATGAAAGAGAGAGAGAGAAATGTATTTCTATATTGCAAGAACTAATTACGTACACTGGCATGTAAGAAATCTATGTGCTATAGCTTACACAATCACTTCTCGTGTTACACAAATATGCTACCCTTCCACAATTAACATATAATTTACACAAGTATAATATAGAGTGTGACAAGTTTCTCAAGACTGGACGATGCAAGCCACACAATTACTTCCTAAATTACACAAATATGTTGCAACTTATAAAAATATAATATAAAACGTGACAAAATTTTCAAGATTGAGTTATGTAAGTTACATGATTAGTTCCTAAATTACACAAATATGATGCAACTTATAGAAATGTAATATATTTGTGTAAGTTGCAACACGTTTGTGTAAGTTGTACTACTACACCATATTTGTGTAAGTTATAACATATTTATATGAATTACAACATATTCATGTAAGCTTTAGCATATTTGTATAAGTTGTATCAATGCACCATATTTGTGTAAATTACAATATGTTTGTATAAGTTACAACATATTTGTGTCATGCTCTCACCCTTAATTCGAATCAAACCAAGATGGTGATAGACAGATCAAAATCTTTGCAAAGGAAGGAAGTAGAACAATGAATAAACTTTTATTAGAAGAGTAAATACCAGGATCTACATGATTACATAAACTTCATTAAATCATAAGACAATTTCTTGATTACGCCCTTTTTGGTTCAACAAACTCTTACACAATCTAACACATACTAGAATTATTATAACATACCTATCTAAGACACCTCAAAATAAGGTTTATTATAAAATATCATTCACAATGTACTCTTCACACTCCATTAAGGGCCGTTTACTTTAAACTTCAAGTTCCTTAGAGCCTCGGCTCACTACCTGAAAAATATGGGTTTCATGAGACCATAGTGTTGAGTTGTGGTTATTTGAATAACTATACTCACTGACTTGATCATTGCTTTGATCTGTTTTTGATGATGACACAATTATGGTCAACTATGTTAAGCTGTTCTTAATGATGACACAACTCTTTTTGGTGATGACATATATTGTGTTGTTGATGGAAAATCTCTCAATCATGTTGAAAATTCCTATGTCAAGTTATTGTCTATGTGTGTCGACACATGACCTTCTTTGTGTCAACACATGATTGCTCTCATGTCAAGTTACTGCTTATGTGTGTCGACACATGACCTTCTTGGTGTCGACACATGATTGTTTTTCATTCAACCTTTGTTGACAAAATGACATGATACTATGACAAAATGTATTAGATATATGCCTACATGATATCTAATTTAAAGCTCATTTCTTGTAGGAAACTACATGGAAATGGAAGTGCACAACATGAAGAAATCATAAGTGAAAAAGGTTCTGGATAGAAGAAATCAAGCAGCAGTTGTCGACAGCACCACTGCACCTGTCGATAGCCACTGAAGTCCTTCAAACAAATAGGTTCTGGAAAACTCAAGAAAGCAGTAGTTGTCGACAGGCCAGGACACATCTGTCGACAGCCACTGAAGATTTCAATCTGAAAGCTTCTGGAAAACCAAGATAACCATCAGCTGTCGACAGCCAGGTTGCATCTGTCGACAGCCCAGTCCATTGTTCAAAAATCTGGTTTTGGAAGACATATGTGCTGCAGTATCTGTCGACAGCTAATGGGCATCTGTCGACAGGCGCTTGTTAAGTCACAACATGTGACAAACATGTGATCTCTATTAGGGTATCCCCTTCTCTCACGAATCTCAAGAGTTGTGTGAGACTAGGACACTCCTATATATAGATCCTTTGGACTCCTTTTCGCAGCAAGCAGCCTCCACATCAAATCTCAAACCTAGGAGAACCACAAGAAGGTTTCCAGAGCTCTGCTTCAAGCTTTAAGCCTGAACTACAAGAAGATCCTTCTAAGAAGATAAGTTTGAAGCAGATTCGTCCTCAAGGCTCAAGCATCAACATCAGATCATCTACAACTTGAGATCTGAAGATCATCTGGACGAAGGACTTGAAGAGAGCCCACACAACTCCAAGAAAGGCTGAGGCGGCAAGAAGGGACATCTCCAGTGCAAGAAGAAGAAGAAGAGTTGCAGCAGCAGCATCAAGGAAGAAACATTGTTGATCTGTGATCGTGGTGATCAGATCAATATTTGAAGGGATATTTCTTCCCTCACTCATATCTTTTCTCAATTCACTTTATATATCAGTGTGTGTGTGTACTGATTGGAGATCAGTACATGGAGTTTGTGATAGTGTGTGCTTTGTGGTCTATGCTGGCTTTTGCATAGATTTAATTTGTGTGTGTGGTGTGTTGATCAGATCAAGGCTAGAGGATCTGATCTTTTGTGGACTTGATCTAGCGTGTGTGTGTGTAGTTGAGCCGTTGTGCTCAAGTGTGTGTGTTGTACTCAACCTTGAGTAGTGTGTCCTCGTTGTGTAAGGGGTGGACGTAGGAGTCACTGGTTGTTATTTCCGAACCACCTAAAAATCTCTTGTGCATTGTGGTTTGCATTGTATTGCGCTAGATGCATGCATAGGGATTTTGCCTACACACTACTAATTAATTTGTTCACACGCATCAATCACATGTTTGTTGCTTAAACTAATTGATGAAATGTTTCTTACATTTTTAATCACTCACATTGCATCAGATCAGAGGGGTTTAAATTGAATAGATCTCTTAATCCGAAGTAATTTTTAAATTGCTTAAGTTTCCGCTGCAAATCTATTCAACCCCCCCCCCCTTCTAGCTTTGCCATTACCGAATATCCGATCCTAACACATAGCTCAATAAAACATTTCATAGATCCCTTAAGTATGGTTCTCAAATCTTGTTTCCATTACAAGGTTTTCAAGCTCAAGTTGTCACATCTCGATGCATAATATCGAAGTGTGCAATTATAAGCATTTGTGTCTATTAGAGTATGTACTAAAAGAATAACAGCATTCCATGCGGACAATAATCTACATTGCTAATAAGGTAAAGTATAACTTTTATTAATATCAAATCACTAAGTTCTACTACATTGGACTCTTCACAACTACCAATCCGCACATAGGGCCCATACTGACTATTGCATTTTCTGGAAAAGTAGAAAACAAATACCATCTTGACTCTACTAAGATCTTCTAGGATAACTAGATCATCACTCTTCTCAAATGACTAGGATGTTCATCACTCTTGCTCATCCCCATCTAAGTGCATCTCATTATCTTGATTATTTGAAAACCATATATTAACACATAGTAAGCATAAAGCTTAGTAGGACTTAAATTTCTGAGTCAAACATCTTTAAGTGATTAACACTTTCAAAGGTAGATAAGCTCTAAATCATGATGAATAGATCTGATTTCAAGTAAATGAACTCACTTTTAAAGAACCAAAAGAGTACTAAACATATTCCAGTAAGACAAGATTAAATAGGTAGTAGATTTTCAAATACATGAAGAAATAGTTTAACATATAATCAAGAGCAAGTATCACGAATATCAGTAAATGAATTGACCATCATGCAAGTAAAACCCATAAGGGTACATATACAAGTCAAGCATCCCTTCATGATATGATTGTCATAGGTTAATCTAAAACGCAAGTACTTTGGTGCAATGTCACACCGTGGTCAATCAACTCACGCGACCACGAGTACTTTCAGACACTTCTCTTAGGACTAGATCGGGCCCTATAATTGCAATGCATTGAGATTGTGGATCATAGATCCCTTGTAATATCTAGATAACCGTTATATATGGCCAAGCGAATTCTAAAGAAATAGCTATTGTAATGAATGACAGAATGCATGCCATTCAAGAATCCATGAGAAGAAGAACGGGACATGACAGAGACATTATAAATCAAATATGGAGTTCAAACATGGGTAAAAAGGGGTTTGCTTAGTGTGGACATCATGCTGATAGAGAACATTAAATGCACTTGGAACGGCTGGCAGGATTATAGACACACTGATTAAGAGGCGCACATTAAGAATATAAATGTGACATTCATATATGGCGCATTAAGAAGATAAATGCAACATGAGATATAGGCATGTCCGAAGATGGCGTGTTAATAGGACTTAGGTAGGAATCACATTGAGGATGCAAAAATATGCCCACATGGTCAGACAAAGTTTTAGAAGAGTGTTCTGGGTGTTTATGATACAATCAGTTCAGCAGCCATGTGAGAATTCATGGTCAGCAAAGTCTTATGGTGGTCTTGATAATGTTGGCCCAGAACAATGTGATATAGCAAATCTAGCGGGGGGGTTGAATAGATTGGCAGCAAAAACTAAGTAATTAAAAATTACTTTGAATTAAAAGTATATTCAATCAAACCCACAAATCTAATGTGCTTATGTGATTAAAGTGTGTAAGTGTTAAATATGTGTAATCGAATCCCTATGCATGCATCTAGTGCCGAACCAATATCAAACCACATATAAAACCATAGTGCATAAGGGTTTTTAGGTGGTTCAACCTGCACACAAGTGCATCCTACATTCACCCCTCACACAGTGAGGCACACACTACTCAAATCTAAATACAACACACACACGAGCACTCATGCTCAGTCTATACACACACACAAGCTAGATGAAAGCAAAACACACAAGGAGCTAACCATATAGCTAAGGTAAAACCTCACACAAACACACACACTCTGATCTGTACACATAAGCTGTACATATCAACCATACACACAAGATCAAGATTTGAGCACTGAAGATTCACATATCAGTTTGTACACACACACGATATGCAGGAGATGAAATTAAGAATGGAGATCCAGTGGAGTTGATGTAGACACCCATTTCTGACCCATAAGTCGAGCAAAATCTCTTGTCGTATTATTGACGCCCCACGTTGGCTCATCATCGTCAAGCTGGCTTTCTCCGATCATGACATCATTTCCATTAATTCATCGCCCTGGAGAACCCTTCCTGGTCAAATCAATCTCTTTCACTATAAGCTCTCTGAGTATAAATCAGATATTTCATCCCAAAGGCTGTGCATGGTTGATTGGACACATTACATGCCAAAATGCAGAAAAAACCAGAAGGCGACAGGCCCTAGGTCGCCTTCCTGAAAACGACATGCCCTATGTTGCGATAATAATTCCATATTTTAAAATCCTCAAAAAATCGAAAAATGACTTAAGTCACCTTCCATATGAGGAAGGCGACGTATCGAGCCGTCGCATTCAGGAAGGCGACACTTCGGCCGTCGCGTTCAGAACCTTAAACAGGAAACTCAATCCGAAGCCAACTTAGACACATGCTATTGATGGTAATTGCTTCATTTGGACGTCCAAATCACGTCCAAATCCTCTCAAATTCGGAGGAGACCTTCCTAACATGTCCCTTTCCAAGTTCCAATAGCCCTTGCACAGCCATACTTACCCAAAATCGGACTCTTGCCCATTATTCCTCTCAGACCCGAGTTGGGAATAATCACACATAAGTACCTCGTCTCTGCATCTTTTTGGGCAAGGCCGGATTCATTAGTTGTCTGAGCAAGAGAGTTTCATCTTCCAAGAAGAGAGTTCTCCCTCCAGACGATCAGCAAGAGCCCTCCAGGGCGTTTTCCCATCGGCTACACAATCATCTTCTTCCCTCTTCTCTTTATTTCATTGATTTCATGCATGCATAGCTTCGTTTTCTTTCTAGCTTAGCATTAGATCACGACACACACACCTATCCTTAACACCCACAGGGGTTAAAAGCCCCAATCTTGTGAGTTCCCCCCATTATAGTTCATGTTTTCATGCTTTTCATTGAATAGATCATCTACACACGAATTCTAATGGGTTTCTTGTTTGTTTAAATCACTTTGGCAGGTGTTTAAAGGTCAGAGCAAGGTGAGGCTCTTGCCCCTCGGCCGACTGAGGAGCAGGAAGATGAAGAACCCAAGTCTCCATCCACTGAAGAGGAAGGCGACGACTACTCTGTCGCGATCAAGAAGGCGCCATGGCCCACGTCGCGTTCACATGAAAGCATCGCGACGCCCGTCCTGTCGCATTATCAGGTACACCTTCCCCTTCACTTTTCCTTTCCAACGTAGTCAGCCCTCCATCTGAACATCAAGAGGCGACTGCATTGGTGGCGATCACGGTCAGTTCCTAATCCCTACATCTTCACATCAATTCAAAAAGGGGATACAAATCCCGTGATTACAGTTGAGTGCTCAAGACAACAGGGAATGGATCTCCTTAGCTTAGGAGAGCTTATGAGAACTTGATTTGTCTAAGGATTTGATGAAGCTTCCCAATCTTGGACGAAGTCACCTCTGCAACTCTTCTTCTCAGCACTTTAGAGCAGTGTTCTGCTCACCACTTGGAGCTCCAGAAGTTTTCTGCATTTCTTCCTTCATCGTCCTCTTCAGATGAGACCAAGAGGATAGCCTTTATGGCCTCACATCTACCTTGGAGTCCGTGCAAACCACGACGAGGTAAGACACTTCTCATAAAGTCGACTTGTGCGGCTCACATGTTGATGACTTGTACAACCATCTGTCGACAACCACAATCTGGGTGTCGATCATTACTGCATAGACCCTTCATCTAGAAGCTTGTCATTCTGACTTGCTTTACATCTTTCGACAATCGCTCTTTAAGTTTTCGACCAATACTATTTAAGTAATCCTCCCAGAAGTTTGATATCTGCCAGTCTTCGATATCTATCGACATCTGATTCTTTAAGTGTCGACCATTACTATCCAAACTCTGCTTCCAATAACTTCATATATGATGGACATTAATGTTTGTTGACAATTGATCCTTTGGTTATCGACCATTACTGTCTAGACACATCTTCCAATAGTTTGATTTCTACCATTCTTTAATATCTATCCCTTGGCTTCTCGACCTGCACAAAGTTTGTGCAAGGTTATTAATGTGTTCAAGTTATGTCACACATTAATTTATGATGTGCATGAATTAAATAATGCTAAGAAATCATATTGATCAATCATGTTATCTTGAAGTTGTTGTTATCAAAATACTTTTAAAACATACAACCCAACAATAAAGTTGTTTCAGTCCGATAGGAGAATATCCGATAGAAGATCCAAACTTCAGCAAGGGGTGTTCACAGTCACCACCGTGTGAATCATGCCGTCGTTGAGGTGACGAGATTTAAAAGGAATGCAAGTATGCTAGGTGTAACCATTATAAAACTACAATTTGAACATGATAACAAGACTTATCATGGATAATGAATAAATCTAACATGGATATGCCATGTCTCGATAGCAATGGAAATATCAAGATGCAACAGATAAATAGAATTATATACACAATTGCACTTGTACACAGGAATTAAAACTCAAATATTCATTAACCACTTAACTAAAGATTACAAAGGTATACATCCACTTATGCTCACTAAACTCTTACAATACATTAATTAAAAGTAAATAAATAAGAGTACGCATTTCTATAAGACTCAAATATATCATGGGATTATCACTCTGCACGCTTCCCGCTGGCATAATCTGACTCTTTACCCTAAAATTGTTAGTGAAAATAGAATAGGCCTAAAAGTCCAACAGGATTTACCTTCTAATCTTTCTAATCATATGCCATCTGTTGATAGAAATCACATGAGATTGCAATTAAGAGGAACAAGTATTCAAGGGTTCAATACAAAATTCAAAACAAGTAAGCAGGAGTGAGACAATGATAGTATGACAAGCAATTAGGATTGATCCAGTATAACCAGAAGGACCATAGATAACTCAAGAGGCTGATAGCACATACGCAGGAACAAGATAATGATAGTATATATGTCGAGTTTATTCAAGACGTTGGCCAATAGAATCACTTTAAGAATAGCACGCAAGTAAACAAATGAGAGTGAATTGTCAAGCAAGTAAATCTAGTATGCACATGTAACACCTAAGGTGTCTTGCCAAAACACCGGGCCATCACTTCCCAGCTGGTACTAGTTGGCCACTAGAAGTGTTCGAGATTTTCGCGGGACTAGACTAAGGCCCCTTAATTGGCATTAGTCATCACTTGGGTCCAAGATCCCACTTAAAACTCTTGTTGACAATTCATTTGAGCACACAGTTTGCAAAGAATTCCAAGGATTAGTTCAGAACATAGGTAGGAAATCTCGAGGAAGTAAGCAAATAATGATTGGATTAGAAGAAAGACAGTTGATATCTAGTGTGGTTAGCTAGAAGTATTCCATATTAGCGTTGAGTTAGAGGAACACGAGCCAAGATTAATGCTAGGGGTTTAGTGATGATCAGTCTGTCCCCATGTAATTTTAATTAATTACATATGTATTTTAGTGATTAACAAAACTTCATCAATAATCTCTAACATATTCTATGAGTCTTAAGCACAGGAAATAAACAAGGAAAATCAAGCACATATGGTAAGTACTAAATACTTCTGTCAATAAGCCAGGTAAGTGCAATTCTCTAAGTCCACATCAACTTCTGTTGAAAGTCACAACGATTTCATAAGTGTTTTAACGATTTCCTTGTAAGACTGGAAAGTCATGTTGTTTCAAACAAGTCGATCCTGTAACGATCTATAAGTCATCGTAACGATTTCTTTAGAACTCGCAACGACTTGCTCGCCGTAACGATTCTATAGTAATCATAACGATTTCTTTAGAACTCGCAACAACTTGCTCGACGTAACAATTTCTTAAGTAATCATAACGATTTCTTTAGAACTTGTAACGACTTGCTCGCCGTAACGATTCTATAAGTCATCGTAACGATTTCTTTAGAACTCGCAACGACTTGCTTGCCGCAACGATTCTATAAGTAATCATAACGATTTCTTTAGAACTCACAACGACTTGCTCGCCATAACGATTTCTTAAGTAATCATAACGATTTCTTTAGAACTCGTAACGACTTGCTCGCCGCAACGATTCTATAAGTAATCATAACGATTTCTTTAGAACTCGCAACGACTTGCTCGCCGCAACGATTCTATAAGTAATCATAACGATTTCTTTAGAACTCGCAACGACTTGCTCGCCGTAACGATTCTATAAGTCATCGCAACGATTTCTTTTAAGCACTCATAACGATTTGCTTTGTGCAACGATTTCTTAAGCGCTCATAACGATTTGCTTTGTGCAACGATTTCTTAAGCGCTCATAACGATTTGCTTTGTGCAACGATTTCTTAAGCGCTCATAACAATTTGTTTTGTGCAACGATTTCTTAAAGCGCTCATAACGATTTGCCTTGCGTAACGATTTCTTTAAGCGCTCATAACGATTTGCTTTGTGCAACGATTTCTTAAGCGCTCATAATGATTTGCTTTACGCAACGATCCCTTTAGCGCTCATAACAATTTACTCTCTATAATGACTTGTTAGTACTCATAACGATTTCATAAGTCATATAGACAACGACTTTATGGTTTATATCAACTTGACACTTATCTTATCTCTTGAAGCGTTGACTAGTCAAAGTCCACGTCTATATCTCTCTGACACTCCTGCATTTATGAGATCTGAACGTACCTCTGCATGCATGCAGACTTTATCATCCATTATAGTACATCTTCTGTCAATATCTTTTAGAAGAAACTATTTAGCATTGCTATTTTGGTGAATATTCTTATCAATGTTTACTGACAACTAAAGACAGCCTAGCTGTCTACTGTTCTGGCATTTAATTTATGCAGGGTCCTACAGACGTTCTGTCATACAACGTTGGACCATACAGACGACAGAAGACATTATCTCTTTGCGTGCTCAAATGGATAAAAGATTTTTGAAGCTTCCAAATGTCAAGCAGTCTAACGACTACCAATCTAAGGGACAACGGTTACTTCAATAGGCAAAATTCAAAAGAAGATATAAATACAACACAGAACAGAAGATCAAAAAAGAAAAGTAGTGAACGCACGTTCAAGCGATTCAAATCTTCTGCTAGAATCCTAAGAGCCAAGAAATTCATTCCTTCTCGTGTTGCTCTCTGCTCTCCACTCTGTAGTGAAAATTTTGAGAGAGCTTGTGTAGTTCTGAGAGTGTGCTTAGCTTAGAATCTTTGCTCTCAGTGCTAGTTGCTTCAGATCTTGGCTTATTTAAAAGCTTGATCTAGGGGCTTGATCTTATTTCATTCTCGTGGTGTTGTTTCCCTTCGGTTGTGAAGGAAGACCTGGTGGTATCCAGGGTGCTTTTTCCCTTCAGTTGTGAAGGAAGACCTGGTGGGGTATCCAGGGTGGTGTAATTCCCTTCATGTGAAGGAAGACCAGTTGAGCTGGGTGTTGTAGTGTCCATAGGGGGACTGTACCCTAGTTAGTGGAATCCTGAGTTGTTGCTCAGGGACTGGATGTAGGACTCCTAAGGAGAGGAGGTCCGAACTAGGATAATTCTTGTGTTGTGTGATTGTTTTCCTTGTGTGATTGTCTTTCGAACTAACAGCTACTAACCTCTATCAAAGAACGTTTGTGTGAATGTTTTTACTTACAGGTATCTTTTAGATTAATTTTAAAAGACCCATTCACCCCCCCCCCCCCTCCCCTCTGGGCTCGTCAACTGGGCAACAAGTGGTATCAGAGCGAGTCTCTTCGACAAAGAAAGGATCCAACGATCTAAAGAGTAAAGATCCATGGCAGCCCAAAGTCACAACGAAGGTCAGTCTGTCAACCGACCACCATTGTTCGATGGAGAGGATTACACTTACTGGAAAACAAGAATGGAATACTTTCTGCAAGGCCACGATTATCAGATATGGTCCATAGTGGAAGAAGGCGATCTTCTAGTCACAAATGAGAAAGCTCAGTGGACAGACGACGATAGGAAGAAGATCTCGCAGAACTATAAAGCAAAGAGTATTTTGTGTTGTGCCCTTAGTAAAAAGGAGTTCAACAGAGTTTCAGCCTGCAAATCCGCAATGGAAATGTGGGAAAAGCTCAGAATCACCTATGAAGGCACAGATAAGGTAAAGGAAACAAGAATAGATATTCTTGTAGCACAGTACGAAAGATTTCAAATGCAATCAGGTGAGTCCATTACCCAAATGTTCAGTAGATTTACAGATATTACAAATGGTCTAGCTGGACTAGGGAAGACCTATGAAATGGGAGATATGGTCAGAAAGATTCTTAGATCTTTACCCTCCTCATGGACCCCAAAAGTAACAGCCATTGAAGAAGCTAATGATCTAAAAAGAATGTCTTTAGAAAAGCTCATCGGGTCCCTTATGGCCCATGAGATTAATATGGAAAGGCTAGGAGAGTCCTCAAGTAGAAAGAAGCACTCCAACGCTTTAAAGGCTGAAGAAGACTCACCAGAAGCAAGCTCAGACAAGAGTGAGAGTGTTGATGTCACGCCCCAATGCGGAATATCGGAGCGCGAAGGCAGTTGCAAGAAAAAGGTATAGAGCGAATACTAGACATCAAACCATTACACATTGAATAATACTAAAGCAAATCTTTCTCATTAATAACTTTTCCAATGTCTAGTTACAACCACTAATACCAGAGCCATTCCATAGGGCCCAATTACATTGCAATAAAAGGAAATGACTAACTACAAGTCTAAGATAACATAATGACTCGAGGGTACTCCTGGCTTCACTCTTGGTCATTCCCTTCCTCGTGAGTGTACGTGTCATCCTCGGTCTCACCTGAGAACACAACATCAAATAACGTAGGGTGAGCGATAACGCCCAGTAGGACTTAAATCTCAGGCTCAAGTAGGCTTTAAATAATTAACGCATTTAATGGCAGAGTGTCTAGAGATAGCAGGTACAAGAGAGTCAAAATATAGTAAGAGATAGCACAACAGGTAACAATAGCACGAGATCGAGTATAGTTTCCAAAAATAGCATAAGTGTCGAGCACGAATAGCAGGATGGCCATAGCACAACTAGCACAAGTATAATGATAGCACGACGAGTATAGCACTTGTTTGTCATTCCAGACAACGAGAAAGTGTAGCACGTGTTGTGTTTTTGATTGTCATATAGATAGTCGAGATAGATAGCACTTGAGTGTAATGTCAAACACTCTGATCAATTAACTCCCATGGGCACTAGCACTTTCGGGCGCACATCCCAGGACCAGATCGGGCCCTTTATATATTGCCAGACATTGGTTATATTGTTTATCTTTAGACAATCAGTCAATGGCCAATATAGAATACCAAGAAGTAGATGAGAGCACTAGATGAATAGACGAGATAGTAGAGTGAACGTGAATAGAGGAGTGAATAGAGTATAGATGAGAGCTAATGGACATTGCACGTAACACGTCGAGTAAACAGGCGATAGTAACAGTTGCACAACACGCGCACTTGGTGTTGGCAGTCAGGTGGAACTCACGATCTTTCCGCTGGCCATGTTATGCACAAGTCCAGAGGTTCGACGTGATTCAAGGTAAGAGCGAACTTCTAATAGCCGTTTGGATCATATCGATCCCTAAAGGTGTAATGGGTGTTAGGGTACAACCGGCTCGTCGACCATGTGGGAATCCATGATCAGAGGAGACTTACGGAGGCCTTGTGCAAGAGTTCACTAGTCCGGCGAAAGGAATATCCGACGGAGAGTTCACCATAAGCCAAGTAAAGTGTGTATATAAAACATGTGCTCGACGTTCTAGAGGAATTCTAGAACAGTGGAGCGTCGATATCGGTATATAAACAACGCAAGTAACAAATACAAATCCTTTTAAAATAGGGCAATTAATGTACTTTATTTCAATAAATTACCGGGCACATTATGAGATATTTTCTGCAATATTTCAGCCATAAATGGATGGTTCAAGTGTGTGCAAGTGCAAGAGAAATCATAGATAGAAATAAGTCGTGAACATGTATTTTAAATCATTCAATATCGCACCATTTTTAAGTAGGGTTTTTACTGGGGGTATAACGGTAAGAAGGTGTAAGGATTATTTAGAAAGTGACAGAAATATTTTATTTTATTTTTTTTATGGGTTTTTCATCAAAAACTTGTGAAGGTGACATACCCTGTACGGGTCGCGACAGGGTCAGGACAGAACGCGACAGGGCCTAAAACGGGTCGCGACAGGGCTTGCAGACCGGGTTCTGAGAAGGCGACGGCTCACCTGTCGCCTTCTTGAATGCGACAGGTAGGCTGTCGCAATCGCAGCCCAGAAAGCGACATATCGAGGTGTCGCCTTCTGGTTGTCTGCGCCTGACCCTGACAGGAGTCAGACCAGACATTGGATTGCGGACCAGAGCATTTAAATTTCGATACAGGGTTGTTCAGAAATCCATAACTAATTATATACGCGATGAAAATTCATGAAATCAGTTGCAAATTAAACTAGACATGTAAGGGTACTTCCAATAAATAGGGATTCGAGAGAGAACATGGTTTGAACATGGTTTGAGCATGAACAACAACGAGTAACACAGAACATGACATAGAGAGCAAGACTGATTTAATTCGAGCAACATGCTCAATGAAATTTAGGCTTTTTAGGGGCAAATGATCCCTAACAACATGAAGTATCTACAGTAAAACTTTCGTAGCATGGGATCAAGTCTACATAGAGATCAAGAGTTAAGAAGAGGGCTCGGGGTCAAGAGAGTTGCAGAACTTCTAAAATCAAGAAGAAAATATTGGCTTGATGAAAAATTATGAAAATTGAGGGTTTTGTTCCTGATGTATGCAACAATCTACAGACGAAATTTTAGGATTTGTGCTTGTGAGAATGCCTACCTTGACTTGATTTGTCTTCTAGGGCTAGAACTTGAAGAACAAGGGAAGAAGCTTCAATCTCTTCTTCTCTCCACGAAATCCTCTCCTCCTTAGCCTCCTCTCCACGTCCAGCAACTCTTGGCAACGAGCTAGGGTTGCCCAAGGGAGTTTAGGAGGTGTATTTATGCAAGTATGTATTTCTATTCCTACTACTACTCTAATTCCTCTTAAATTACGAAATTTCCTTACTCTAACCTTCCTTCCTTGCTTTCCAATCTCTATTTAGACTTGGAAAAAATCCAAATTCGTGCTAACCCATATGGGGTAGGTTTAGGAATCCAATTCCAACTCTAACTTCCTATTTAATGCATTAAATACCCATTTTCTATTTAGGTAATAATTTAGTTACGAATTTAGGGTATTTTCCTATTATTCTCACTTTGTAAATTCATATTTTTGACCCAATAAATTCTATAAGATCCAATAAGCAAAGCCCATTACTCTTTTCCATTTAATGGGTTTTATTTAATGCTCTATTCAAATATTCATTTAGCTAGGTTTTAAATTCTTTATTTAAATTTTTATTTTTCGCAAAAATTCTGGTTGCTACAGTTGAGGACAGTGAAAAAGAGGAAGCAGTGCTCTCTAGAAGATTGCAGCAGATTCAAGCTAAGAAGAAGAAGTTCCAATCTGGTAGAAGGCACTTCAAAAGAAATAAGGACTTCAAAAGATCAGATGGAAAGGATGTGAAGAAAGGAGAACCCATCTGCTATGAATGTAAAAAGCCAGGACACATCAAAGCTAAGTGTCCAAAGATCAAGAAACCGGAGGTCAGGAAGAAAGACAGCTCCAAGAAGTTCAGAAAGTACAAAAAGAAGGCAATGGCAGCAGCATGGGGAAACAGTAGTGACTCAGACAGTGAGTCAAGTTCCTGCAGCGATGAAGAAGAAGCCAATTTGGCTCTCATGGCCAATGCCGAAGACAAGGTAACTTCTGACTCCTCTTTTGATTCATGCAATGGTTCAGATTCCGATAGTTTAGAAGGGACTTTCAACGAACTATATGAAAAATATAAAGAAGTAACCAAACTATTAAAGTAAGCAAGAAAAACATAGTCTGTATAGAAAATACAAACTCAGATCTAAAATCAGAAAATGAACAATTAGAAAGTCAATTAACTGAACTTAAAAGAAGAAATGAACTGTTATGTGAAGACCTAAAGGCTAAGAATGAACAAATAACTAAATTAGAGAAACAAGTAAGTTCAGATGAACTGAAAACTGAAATCAAGACACTAACAAAAGAAAATATACAGTTATCTAGCACATTAGAAAAATTTACCAATGGTAAAAACTCCCTCATACTAAAAGGTGCCAGAAGATCAGGTAAGAAGAAAAATGGATTAGGATATACACCTCCAGATAATGAAGAAACTATAGTTTATCCTAAAACATATCCAACACCAAATTTGTCCCTGAACAAGATATAGCCTATAAAGCAAATTTTAAATATATTGAAAGAGTAACAAAAACATCTTGTTGTAGTCATTGCAACAAGTTAGGTCACATAAAAGAAATATGTCCAACAAGACATAAGAAATGGATAATAAAAGGAAAAAGTTGATGATACTAACCCTTCAGGACCCAAAAGAACTTGGGTACCTAAAACTTGATGGTTTTATTTCAGGGCAACACTCGAGCATCCAAATGGTATTTGGACAGTGGATGCTCAAGGCACATGTCAGGAAACCAGAAGTTGTTCACTCATCTCCAAAATGAAGAAGGAATAGTCACTTATGGAGATAATGGAAAAGGAACTGTGATAGGCAGTGGCTCCGTGAACAGTAAAGGAAAAACGGTTATAGAGGATGTGTTGTTCGTCAAAGGATTGAAGCATAATCTTATCAGCATCAGCCAACTATGTGACAGAGGCCATCAGATCAAATTTCAAGAATCAAAATGCAGCATACTAAAGAATTGAGCAGTCATCTTTGAAGCAAACAGAGAAAAGAACTTATATGTGCTCCATCTTGAGGAACTCAAAGAACAAAATGTCTGTCTGGCAGCAAATAAAGATAAGTCTACTAAATTATGGCACATACGTCTAGGACATTGCAGTATAGATGGCATGAGAAAATTTCTGAAGAAAAATCTTGTGGAAGGTCTACCAAAGGTCAGTGCAAAAATGAAGATATCTGTAGACCTTGTGCTAAGGGAAAGCACACCAAGAGCTCCTTCAAGTCAAAGACGGTGGTAACAACCTCAAAACCCTTAGAGCTCCTTCATATGGATCTATTTGGGCCAATGAGGACTACCAGTCTTGGAGGAAAGAACTTTGGATTTGTCATAGTCGATGACTATTCAAGATTCACATGGGTATCATTCCTGGAGCATAAAGATGACACATTCGAAAACTTTGTCAGTTTCAGCAAGAAAGTCCGAAGGATCAGAAGTTCAGCATTGTTTCTATCCGATCAGATCATGGTGGTGAATTTCAGAATGAAAAGTGTTAAGTTCTGTGAAGATCAGGGAATTGAGCATAATTTCTTAGCACCAAGGACACCACAGCAAAATGGAATTGCTGAGAGAAAGAATAGAACCCTATTGGATATGGCAAGAACTATGCTATCTGAATATGATCTGCCGAGATATTTTTGGGCTGAAGCAGTCAACACAGCAAGCTACATCATCAACAGAGTGATGATCAGGCCAATTCTAAAGAAGACTGCATATGAACTGTTCAAAGGAAAGAAACCAAGGATCAGTCATTTCAGAACCTTTGGATGTCCATGCTTTATACACAACAACGGCAAGCGAGATATTGTAAGTTGGATGCGAAATCAGATGAAGGCATCTTCATGGGGTACCTCTAAACCCAAAGGCTATAGAGTATTTAATAAACGTACATTATTAATTGAACAGTCTGTACATATTATTTTTGATGAAACTAACCCTTCCCTGAGAAAGGAAGAAGATAGTGATAATGATGATGTAGATGTACTGTCCAAGAAACTGAAGAATACATCAATTGAGGACAAGGATGATCCACCACTGGAAGATATGCAACAAAAGGAAATTACACATGAAAATCTTCCAAAGGAGTGGAGATATAAGAAAGATCACCCACTCGAAAATGTTATTGGTGATCCATCTGTAGGGGTAAGAACAAAAGGTAATGTAATTCCTTGTGATTACCTAGCTTTTGTTTCTCAAATAGAGCCTAGGACAGTCAATGAAGCTCTTACTGATGAATCTTGGATAATAGCCATGCAAGATGAACTAAATCAGTTTAAGAGAAACCAAGTATGGTCACTTATTCCTAGACCATCAGACCATCCAGTCATTGGCACCAAATGGGTGTTCAGAAATAAACTGGATGAAACTGGTGTAATCTTAAGAAACAAGGCCAGATTGGTAGCTCAAGGCTATTCTCAAGAGGAAGGCATAGATTTCGATGAAACCTATGCACCTGTAGCTAGACTTGAGGCAATTAGAATACTACTTGCATATGCATCAGCATTAAATTTAAAACTATTTCAAATGGATGTCAAATCTGCATTTCTAAAGTTTCATAAAAGAGGAAGTTTATGTGGAACAACCCCGGGTTTTGATGATACAGAATTTCCTAATCATGTTTTCAAACTTCATAAGGCTCTATATGGTTTAAAACAAGCACTAGAGCTGGTATGAAAGGCTTAGTTCATTTCTTTTAAACCATGATTTCAGTAGAGGTCAAGTAGATAGCACTCTTTTCATAAAGTCAAAAGTCAAACACATACTACTAGTTTAAATTATGTAGATGATATTATTTTTGTTTGCTAATGAATCCTTTGCAAGTATTTTGAAAAGTTGATGCAGGGAGAATTTGAAATGAGCCTGATGGGAGAACTTAATTACTTCCTTGGATTACAAATCAAATAAGGAAAGGAAGGAACTCACATCTGTCAAGCCAAGTACACAAAAGAACTCCTGAAGAAGTTTGGATTCGAAAATACCAAGCCACTGTCAACACCAATGAGCACATCAACAAGGATGGATAGTGACAAAGATGGTAAGAAAGTAGATCAAAAGATCTACAGAGGTATGATAGGTTCACTGCTCTATTTGACAGCTAGTAGACCTGATATCTTATTTAGTGTATGCATGTGTGCTAGGTATCAAGCAGATCCTAGATAATCACATTTAATTTCTGTAAAAAGAATATTCAGATATTTAGCTAGAACTCATGACTTAGGTCTGTGGTATCCAAAATCTTGTGAAATCAATTTAGTAGGATACTCTAATGCTGACTATGCTGGATGCAAAGTAGATAGAAAAAGCACTAGTGGTGGTTGTCAATTTCTTGCAGGATGTTTGATATCCTAGTCTTCAAAGAAACAAAATTCAGTGGCACTGTCTACAGCTGAAGCTGAGTACGTAGCTGCTGGAAGTTGTTGTACACAACTCTTATGGATAAATGGATAAAGCAACAACTTGAAAATTTTGGATTAAATATCAAATCGATCCCACTGTTGTGTGACAACACCAGTGCCATTAATCTTACCAAGAATCCAGTTCAACATTCAAGGACCAAGCATATTGAGGTTAGATATCATTTCATTCGTGATCATGTAGCAAATGGTAATATTGAAATATCTTTTATTGATACAAATGGCCAGCTAGTAGACATCTTCACAAAAGTCTTACCTGAAGAGAGATTCACATCTCTTAGAAGGGAACTGGGCATGTGCAATTTGTGAAAAGAGTTTTGTTGAAAACTGGCATATAAATTTTTCAGACTTAAACAATTTTTCTCTCCATGGTTTTAAGCAAAAAATAGCAATATTATCCCTCCTGGTCGCTCTTTTATTGCAGTCGGTTTGAATAGTCAAACTTGTATGTCGCTTTCTACCGCCTTTTGGCGCCTCACTTTCCCCAGCGCATTTATTTATTCATAAAATCGATGAGAGAACGATTCGTATCCCATCTTCTACCTTTTCCCCTTTCGTCTGGTTGCTTGAGCCGATGCCCTAGCAATTTCGACATCGACTCTCTGCTAAGTTTGAAGCTTCTCTCATCTTCCCGCAAAATTTCTTGAGGGCTTTCACTCCTCCTTCCTTCTCAACCCTCCAGAAAACCTTCTCAACGGATTCCATGGCCGCATCCACCGTTTCTGGGAGTTTGGGTGGCTACAGTGCCGAGTTTCTTGCTCCTGAGCAGCAGGAAAGGTTCACTTTTGTGAAGACTAAAGTCTGTGGAAATAAGGCAGTGGATATAGTAGATCTAGAGAAAAATGGCATGCACAGTGTAGTTGAAGCAATGAACAAGATGTAGTGGATAGGAATCACCACCTATTCCGAGGTAAGTTATCCGGACCTCGTAAAGGCTTTTTATGTTTGTCTGAAAACAGAGGAAGACGGGCCCCTGATTTCATCTGTCAAGGGAACCCAGATCAAGATAGATCATGAGTTGTTACACTCGTTGTTTGGAGTAAAGACATCCGGGCACAGTGGGGTTCACACCGTGGATTCCCAAGTTAAAGGTCTTGGTATTGTAGGACCGGGATTCAGATTGAAAGATGGTAAGTTAGACATTAACCAACTAAATGCTTTCAACCACCTCCTCCATTTCATAGTCTGTCAGTTTTTGGTTCCAAGAAGCGCCACTTTCTCTCCTGTACCAAAGCAGACGTAGACATGATGTTCTGGGCCATACAAAACAAGGACATCAATATGGCCGCAGTGATGATTGAAAGGATGAGAATTGCCCGTGATCAAATTTGGGATACAAGAGCAAGTTTAATGTCTCTTTGCCTTATGCTCATCTGCTTACCAAAGTTTTCAGGCATTTTGGTATTGATCTGACCGGAGCTGTAGTTGAGAAAATGGGCCAATCAATTAGGTCCAGAAATCTAAGGAAGAGTGGTTTCTCTGTGATCAATGGTGTCTGGTCTAAGACCTCAGTAGCAGAGGAGAGGCCATCATAGTAGATGTTCAGGAAGAGCAGCAGAACCAGCAGTAGAACAACTAGCAGCAGATCAAGCAGTAGCAGAACCAAGAATAGAAATTGAGCCACCTGAATTAGCAGAACCTCCAGCAGTACCTGTAGAATCAGTAGCAGCAGAAACAAGAGCTGTAGAGCAAGCAGGGTCACCCCCTTACTAATTGAATCTCTCCCTCCAGAAACTCCAGTAGGAGGAGCAGTGGTAGGTGCTGCAGACACTTTGTCCACCTCATTGTTACCTCTATCCTAAGAGAGGTAGTGGACTCTGTTCTCACCACCCCAGTCACCTCAGAGACTGGTGGAATGGCCGAAGAAGAAGCTGTGGCATCCGGCCACATTGAAGAATCTCTTGCAATACCAGTTCAGAAGGAGCAATCAGATGCTCCTGATAATATTATTTTGGAAGAGGATGCTCCCATTTAGGGGGAGCAAGAGCCAATGGAAGAGGATGTTCCTACTCAGGGGGAGGGACATGTCAATCCTCCTGTTTTTGATCCTAGAGATGGGGAGACAGCCAGCTCCTCTGATTCTGATGATGATCAGCCTCCTCCAGCTTCAGAGGGTAGGCAGAAAGGGAAAGAAGTGGAGCCCGAAGTACCACTCTTATCAGATTCTCCACATGAAAGGCTAATGAGGCTGAAGATTGTGATAAACTTGAAGCCTGTGATTGAGAGACTTGATGCCCAAGGAACTATTCTATGTTCTCTTCAATCTGATGTATCCTCCATCTTCATGAGCCAAGCTTCAGCTTCAAAGGAAATTTCCAACATCAGGAATGCCATGAAGTGGTTCAACAAAGAAATGGGCAGCATGAAGAATATGCTGAGTGAAATCCTGAAGGTGGTTGGAGCCCAAGCTCTTCCTCCTCCACCTCCTGCAGCCCAAGTTCCTGAGTCTGGGCCATCAGGGCCATCAGTTCAAGAGTCAGGGCCATCAGGGCCAGCTCCAGCAGCAGCAGAGGTAGAAGTAAATGTGCAAGGGTCATCTGGGCCAGCTGAGCAGGTTGAAGGGCCTCCAGGGCCATCAATGCAAGTGTCAGGGCCATCAGGGCCATTTGAGAGTGGATCTGTGCAGACAGAGGTTGAAGAAGAGGTCTTGGCACCTAAGCCTCCAGCTTCTTCTCCTCCCTCTCTCACACCAGCTCCTCCATCTCCTCCCTCTGCTCCTACAGCACCCCCTGCTCCTCAGCCATTCAAAAAGCCTCAATCCAGACCCATCTTTTCTCCAACACCATTTCCTTCTCAATCCACTTCATCTCCTGCATCTTCTACTCACATACTTCCACCTTCACCTAGTTTTGAGGTGCCTCTAGCATCCTCTACTGGAGCCTCCTCCTCCTCCTCCTCTGGTCCCTCCCATGGACCAATTGATAGCATTCCCACTACTTCTCGTTCATTTATTCATCCTTCTCCTCCACCCTCTTTCATCACTATAATCCCTGAGACAGCTCAACTTGACTCTCCCTTTATAGAAAAAATAAAGGATGAGTTTAAGGAAGGAATTCTCAGGTCTGTGCTGAAGGTTGGGGAGCACATCCATAGGGCAGACCCTTCCAGTCATGCACCTAAGAAGAGAAAAATTTCTTCCACATCCTCCTTTCATCTGAGCCTAAACACCCTCCTTTGTGGTTTTCCCTCACAGTGGACAACAAAAATAAACCACTGTATAGAGAATATCTCTCAAATGTCGTTCTTGCCACCATCATTAACCTTCCATTCCTCAATCTAACAGATCATTTACACACCATTTTACCCTTCACTTCTCTTTCCAAATCCGAAAAATCCAAAATCTTCTCTATCGCCCACTCCAAAACCGAAGAGCAGTGGGGCAAAGGCCACCAAGATCTTTTCAAAAGATATAGTCTTGCCAAATCTGCCAGATTCCCTCCAAGGGACCACTCCCTGACCTTATCAGAGTGGTTCAGAATTTATTATAGAGAAATTTGGGCACCCTTCATTCAGAAAGAGATCAAGATGGTCCGACACTTTGTGTTGTTCAATAACTACCGATATATCCATCAGCTTCCAGAAGTTCAGCTGAGCCAGTTTAAAAAGGCCATTTCAGCTCTGAGTCCAGGCATCTCTCACACTTCAGATGTTCAGGTAGATTTTGCTACCCTCCTAGTGCCAGATGAGATTGCACTACCTCATATTCATTTCCTAGTCATGGAATCTTCTGTAGGATCCATCATCTTTGAACGTTTTGCCAGAGTGATGGGCAGAATCAAAGTACAGAAAGGTTGTCTGGTTGCATTCCCTAGATTTCTATTTAGAGAATATCACCAGGGGCATGTAAGTGCTGAAGTTCTAGCCCCAATCCTGTCTGAATGTGAAAGGCTGACATCCTCAGAATGGTCCAAGTTCTACCCTTGTCTATCAGTAGCTGTTCACCCTGAATGAAGCTCAAGCCAGGGAAGGCAAACCTGCTGTCTCTCCAGCCACCTTCTGGATATGAACTTCATTCACCTTGTAAATGACCCCTTCAAAGTTGGGAGGAAAGGTACAAGGTGTATATAGCTCTTCACAAAGCTCTCATAGATAATCACAATCACTATCATGTGTCCATGGATCAGTTTCTTACCTCTGCCAGCTTTGGGACTCGTCATTTCCTAAAGATGGCTATGGATAAGGATGCTTATGCCGATCTTCTCTACAAGCACTTAGATCTTCATCTTCAAAGGATGGCTTCCTCCATGCGACCAACCTACTCTTTGTCTTTTGGAGTCTTTAAAACTCATTTTGAAGAGCAGGAAGCACAGGCATGGGAAACCATCTCCCATTTTGCCTCTCTTTTGTCTCCTGCTTATTATTTACCTGTGCCTCCTCAAGATAAATGACATACTTTAATTTGTCTTAGTTTCCCTTTCTCTTCTTTCTTTGTCTCAGATTATCTTTTTGCTTAATGACAAAAAGGGGGAGAAAATTAGCATGTCTGAAATTCATTCCAAAAACATTTAAGGAAGAAATAAATTTTTAACTGTTTTTAGATAACTTTCATCCATACTTATTGTTCAGTTTTGTCATTACCAAAAAGGGGGAGATTGATGATCAGTCTGTCCCCATGTAATTTTAATTAATTACATATGTATTTTAGTGATTAACAAAACTTCATCAATAATCTCTAACATATTCTATGAGTCTTAAGCACAGGAAATAAACAAAAAATCAAGCACATATGGTAAGTACTAAATACTTCTGTCAATAAGTCAGGTAAGTGCAATTCTCTAAGTCCACATCGACTTCTGTTGAAAGTCACAACGATTTCATAAGTGTTTTAACGATTTCCTTGTAAGACTGGAAAGTCATGTTGTTTCAAACAAGTCGATCATGTAACGATTCTATAAGTCATCGTAAATATTTCTTTAGAACTCGCAACGACTTGCTCGTCGCAACGATTCTATAAGTAATCAAACGATTTCTTTAGAACTCGCAACGACTTGCTCGCCGTAACGATTTCTTAAGTAATCATAACGATTTCTTTAGAACTCGTAACGACTTGCCCGCCGTAACGATTCTATAAGTCATCGTAACGATTTCTTTAGAACTCGCAACGACTTGCTCGCCGCAACGATTCTATAAGTAATCATAACGATTTCTTTAGAACTCGCAACGACTTGCTCGCCGTAACGATTTCTTAAGTAATCATAACGATTTCTTTAGAACTCGTAACGACTTGCTTGCCGCAACGATTCTATAAGTAATCATAACGATTTCTTTAGAACTCGCAACGACTTGCTCGCCGCAACGATTCTATAAGTAATCATAACGATTTCTTTAGAACTCGCAACGACTTGCTCGCCGTAACAATTCTATAAGTCATCGCAACGATTTCTTTTAAGCGCTCATAATGATTTGCCTTGCGTAACGATTTCTTTAAGCGCTCATAACGATTTGTTGTATGCACGATTTCTTAAGCGCTCATAACGATTTGTTGTATGCACGATTTCTTAAGCGCTCATAACAATTTGCTTTGTGCAACGATTTCTTAAGCGCTCATAACGATTTGCCTTGCGTAACGATTTCTTAAGTGCTCATAACGATTTGCTTTGTGCAACGATTTCTTAAGTGCTCATAACGATTTGCTTTACGCAACGATCCCTTTAGCGCTCATAACGATTTACTCTCTATAATGACTTGTTAGTACTCAAAACGATTTCATAAGTCATATAGACAACGACTTTATGGTGTATATCAACTTGACACTTATCTTATCTCTTGAAGCGTTGACTAGTCAAAGTCCACGTCTATATCTCTCTGACACTCCTGCATTTATGAGATCTGAACGTACCTCTGCATGCATGCAGACTATATCATCCATTATAGTGCATCTTCTGTCAATATCTTTTAGAAGAAACTATTTAGCATTGCTATTTTGGTGAATATTCTTATCAATGTTTACTGACAACTAAAGACAGCCTAGCTGTCTACTGTTCTAGCATTTAATTTATGCAGGGTCCTACAGACGTTCTGTCATACAACGTTGGACCATACAGACGGTAGAAGACATTATCTCTTTGCGTGCTCAAATGGATAAAAGATTTTTGAAGCTTCCAAATGTCAAGCAGTCTAACGACTACCAATCTAGGGACAACGGTTACTTCAACGGGCAAAATTCAAAAGAAGATATAAATACAACACAGAAGAGAAGATCAAAAAGAAAAGTGAACGCACGTTCAAGCGATTCAAATCTTCTGCTAGAATCCTAAGAACCAAGAAATTCATTCCTTCTCGTGTTGCTCTCTACTCTGCACTCTGTAGTGAAAATCTTGAGAGAGCTTGTGTAGTTCTGAGAGTGTGCTTAGCTTAGAATCTTTTCTCTCAGTGCTAGTTGCTTTAGATCTTGGCTTATTTAAAAGCTTGATCTAGGGGCTTGATCTTATTTCATTCTTGTGGTGTTGTTTCCCTTCGGTTGTAAAGGAAGACCTGGTGGTATCCAGGGTGGTGTAATTCCCTTCGTGTGAAGGAAGACCAGCTGAGCTGGGTGTTGTAGTGTCCATAGGGGGACTGTACCCTAGTTAGTGGAATCCTGAGTTGTTGCTCAGGGACTGGACGTAGGACTCCTAAGGAGAGGAGGTCTGAACCAGGATAATTCTTGTGTTGTGTGATTGTCTTTCGAACTAACAGCTACTAACCTCTATCAAAGAACGTTTGTGTGAATGTTTTTACTTACATGTATCTTTTAGATTAATTTTAAAAGACCCATTCACCCCCCCTCTGGGCTCGTCAACTGGGCAACATTTAGAACATAATAATAATTATCTATAGTAATTAGGCCCTAAAGGAAATGGAATTAAGATTAACATGACAAAGGAGATCAAGAAATGCTCTGAACTAAAGCTTGATTAACATTTGTTCATGGATTCCAAATATTGACACTAAATGAGGGATTAATATAACATAACAAGAAGACTAAGGAATTAACATCATGAATTATCAAGAGAACATGAACTAGAAGGAAGCCATGTAAGACACTAATCAAGAACTCACAAGAATACTTAAATAGAAACTCACTTAACTAAGATCATTAACTCTACTAACAAAATAATTTACAAGAAATTAAGAAGTAATCTCACTTAGAATAGAAGCCATACAGGACCCTAATTAATAACATGCAAAGACAGAAAGACTCACAAGCATACAAAAAGGGAAAATACATGAAACCACACTTAAACTAAGAACATCAAATATACTAACACATGATTTATAGAAAGATCAGAGAAACCTACTGAATCTAAAGTCTGTAGAAGCCTTTAAAACCCTAGGGCTTCCTCCTCCTCCTTCTCCTTTCCTTGCTTGAGCTTGGCCAAGCTTGCTTGAGGGGGAGAGGGTGGAGGCTGGGGGTATTTATAGGGATCCAAGGGCCTCTAGGGTAGGGGCTAGGTTGGTTGGGATAGATTAGGGTTAAACTTGGGTTAAACTAGGATTGGGTTAACTATAGTTGGGTTAGGGTTAGGGCTAGAATCTTCTGGCTAGAGTTAGGGTCTTCTAAACCAGCACTAGGGTCTTCTAGGGTTCTCATGGAGTTCTAGAACTCCTATGATAAACTTTATTTAATCTCTCATAATATTTGCCTTTTAATTTTTAACCCTCAAGTTTCAAAAATTGAAAATTTACTCATCACTTCCCTTGATTAGACTAGTCTTTACTCATTCATTTGGGATTCTGAAGATAATTATGGAGACTTCTAGAAATTTAACTTACATTCTTGTAAAATTGGTCAATTACCATTTAAATCCTAAATTGTTAGCAATTGTAGATATACCCTTCTTTGAGTTATTTATAATTGCACACACACTTTATTCATTTTCAGGGTATTACACGCTCCCCCATATATTTTTTTTGAATGGCCAGACCAAAAGGAAAAGGTAGGGGCAGCCTCATAGTGTGAGAGGGCCACTACCCTTACCAAGCGGCTGAAATTTTATATAATAGATGAAGAAAGAGAGGAAGAGGTGAGGATACAAAATAGGCTAGGGCCTAATGTTAGGGCACCCAACCTTATCAAGATGGTAGGGTCCCTTTACAATAGAAGGAAGATCGGCCCATAGCTCTCAGGTAGTGAACTTGTCACTGGAGCAACCATAACCGGCAAGGGAATGAGCCATTTGGTTGGCTTCACGAGGAATATGTTTGATTTCAGCCTTGATCTTCTAGGAGAGAGTAGCCACCTCATGAAAGATGCACAATAAATCCCATGGGGTAGGGTAGTTTCCCAGCTACAATGTGAACCAAGTTGAGGGAATTAGACTCAACAATTAACTCTAGATTGCACTTGTTGTAGCAGAGCTTGAGGCCATCCCTGAGTGCATAGGCTTCAGCAGCAAGAATGGAGTTAAGCTCATAGTAAGCCTGTGCAAAGGCAAAAGAAAACCTGCCTATGTGATCACAGAGGATCCCTCCTCCCCCATGTTGGCCCACTTGATATGGCAGTAGGGATAACCTAGAGGGGGGGTTAATAGGAGATCATAGAAATCAGAAACTAAATCACCACTTTAAAACTTTGGTTAGTGTAGATAAATCATGTGATAAAGAGTAGCAGTGCAGAAGTAATTAAAAGAAACAATCACACAATGAACACAAGGATTTATCTTAGTTCGGCCTTTCTAAATGGAAGTCCTACGTCCAGTCCCCAAACAAATCTTGGGATTTCACTAACCAGGGTATAATCTGTAACGACCCCGAGAACCTGACCCTCGGCCCACGCCGAGGACCCGATTTGCAATCGCCGCCCATGGATCCGGGGACCCGGAAGGGCTATAATACAAGTCTGACCGAATATCTAAAGGAAATAAACATCAACTGCTAACTAGGAGTACACACGCGGAAGCAAAAAGAAGAGCGAGACCGCTGCGTATCACTTTAGGTACAATCCCAACACACACAACTAGTACAAGTAAAGACAAGGGGAGAACAAGTCCCTTAGGGGCATACCCCGAGGGTGACGTACAACAGAGAGGGGGAACCACTGCTAGCTACGGGGACCACGACTACCACCCCGTCTCCTCCGCCCAGCGCGTGCCCTGTCGCTGCTGAGAAGTCTCGCCTAGAAAAGAAAGGGATGAGCTTCACAACAGAAGCTCAGTAGGGACTATCAATCTCCTACTGGCTCTAATAGGCAGTCAAAACTATGTACTTAATTAAATGACAGTAGTTATATCTTCTACCTACGAACGGAAGTGCGGAAGCAAAGCTACTAACTAGAAATGGTACGGAGAACACCACGGTCAGAAACTCCGTAGAACTTGCACATCGTGACCACCACACAGCAGGCTACGCAGACAGGGAGAACCCCACATGGACAAGAGACACTAGCTACGGAAAACACTACCACTAGTCAACTGGTCAGGTGCGTCCATTGACATCTTATCCTTGACCTAGGTCCAAACCTCCACGTCTCATCAGAGTGAGGCAGGAACACAAAGTACACAACAGTAACCGCCATAGTCTGGCCGGACTATAGTCCCACGCCTGGCCTCTCTAGGCGGTTCCGGGGCCGTAAAGAGCGAGGTAATGAGAAAAGGACTAGCTGGACTGCACTGGGAAGAACTCTCAAAATGACTTCGGCGTCCCAAACCAACCACGAGAGCTCTGCAAACGACTCAATGCCATTGTCCTAACCACCATTTTCCCCTCCGCTCCAGAGTCCGTGACTCGAGCACGCCTGCTGCCTGGAGTGCTCCCTCAACAGGCGCGAGGGGACGGGGGTCCCAGACAACAGTAGCAACCTCTCTCATGGGACAAGCCCTCAAGTGCCGAGCACCGGGCGAACAACTAGTGTAGGACCGTACTAGGAGACTAGCACTGGTGCCACGGGTACAGTAAGAAGCAGAAACGGCGAAGACTCCACAAAAACATGGAACTTCGGAAGACCTACATGTCTCTGCTGTAGTCGCGACGCATCAAGCCGTTGTAACCTTGTCGCAACACCCAAGAGCGTCGCGATGATGTCGCGGCAGCTCAGCCGAGAGAGGTTCTGGGACGACCCTCCCGGAGACCACCCCAAATTCGGTACATTCACAACCACAAGGGGGAGGGGAGCATGCTAAACATGTAGGAAAGCACATAAACCATACAAACCACCATCAATCCCTACAAAACATGGATTTACAATGAATCTACGCTCGATGGGAACCTCACTCACACGAGCATGATTCTCACACTCCCACAACCCCGAACCACGAGAAACACAATCTCAACACGAAGTAGTATTTTATAGAATTTTCTCATGGTATGGAATCAAGTATGCACGGAGTTTATAGGTAAACTTGAAGAGTCGAGTACAAGCAATAGACAGGGATTCAAAGATTTAATTCTCCCTCATGGGAGATCGAAATTGAGCAAGACTAGGGGCGTTTGAAAGATAATAAGATGCAGTATATAAGAGAATTTTATCATGGCATGAGAGCAAGTACATGTTGGGAATTAGAGAAAACATAAGATTTTGGTTCATGGTAACAGCAGAGCTTCACGAATTAAATTCGCCCAAATGGATGAGCGAAATACAACCAGACCAGAGGGCTTTTGAAGATGTACATGAAGGCTACCTAGGATAATTTTTACACGATTTTTACTTGAGAGATTGCCTACCATTTTACGCTGTAAAGATCCTAGGGTTTGAGGATGACGAATTTCCAAGTTCTCCTTGCTCCAAACCTCCTTCTTCTCCTTGCTCCTCGTCCTTAGCCACCTTTCCTTGTGCTCCAAAGCTCCATCAACGAAAATGGGGCTTGGTAGACATGAATTACATGTTTATTAGGTTGTGTAAGAGTCATCCTTCCTTAAAACTCCTCTTTCCCTTCAAACTCTTAATTTTCCACATTTATCTCCCCCTTTTCTAACATTTATCACTTAGTTGGTTTGGGGAGATATCTAATTTTGTGGCTAATGTGTTAGGATGGGATTAGGACTCTTTTAGGGATATATATGTCATTTATTATTTATCTAATCCCTTTTTTCTAATTATTACTATATTTAATCCGAATTTCACTTAATTAACTCCCATCTCATGGTGGGCTCTTCATATTAGGGCCCAACAATCCATGTTAGGACCATTAATAAAACCCATTACCAATTTGACTTAATGGGTATAGATTTAATTCCAATTATTCACCCTTTATCCTTATGTAAATCTATTTATCACACTTATTCAAGTAATTTCATATTTTTAAATTGATTAAATATTATTCATGCCAGTATTTCTAATATTCCTCATTTAGGCTCTTACTCTTGGCCCAATATCTCAAATGAGTCTAATTGTACATCACACGTTCTTACTTTACTTATTGGATTTTTAATTATCCTTTTATTAGAGAATTTATTCATGGGCCAAGATTTGTCCATTGGTCCAAATATCATAATGGGCTATCATTCCATATTATTTAAAGTCTACCCACATGTTTATTTTAATTTATAATCCACTTTGTCTCATAAAATAATGGGTTCTTCGACTTATTCCTTAATTACGATAATAAGTCGCATAAATTCTTAAACTAAGTCCAAACGATTTTTTCTATGCCCAAATTTCATGATGGGTCATTAGAGAACATTATTTAAAGTATAACTATTATTTTTACGAAATTTGTATAGGGGTTTATACGCATGCAATAATGATGCGTACCTTTTTAACTAATTGAATTTATTAATTGATAAAATTTCAATTTATCCATAATATTTAATTAATAGATTTTTCGGAATACTACATCCTCCCCCACTTAAATAGAATTTGGTTCCCAAATTCATATGATATTATACGGCTACCAATTCTATTCCGAATATCTGATTCCATCATCTCCCCCACCTAGGGCTTTGCTATCGAGAAAATAATATGAAATTGAACTAAGGGTTTAGTGATGGTACCTTGTCTACCTTTATTGCAAGATTTGTATCCACAAGAACTTGTAATCGTCTTTGGTGTGGAGTTTGGTTCTTCTTTGTCGGACAATTGATGACTCGATATTGTTGACTTCCACAACGCAAGCATCTGCCCAATTTCTTCCAACAATTATCAATCTGATGCCCTGGCTTTTTACAAAATTTACAGAATTCTTTCTGCTTCACTTCCCCTTTCATTCTCTTACTATCTACTGTATTTCTTCCTTTATTATCATTGGAATGAGTATCACATTCCCTTTTCAACACCTTCTTCTTATGGATCTTTTCAAGAAGTCCCATGGTGTCCTCTATTATTTGAGCTCTCAATACTATGTCTGAATATACCGCAATGTCTAGCAGAGCCAACTTTTCCCAGAACACAGGTCTCAATCCTTCTAAGAATCTCTTTGCCTTCATCTTTTCCGTACTCACCAAATGTGGTGCATATTGTGCTAGTCTTTCAAATTGTGCTTCATATTCTGCTATAGACATCATTCGTTGTTTTAACTCTGCAAATTCCTTTGCCTTCTTCTCACGAATCCTTTCAGAAAAATATTTGGTGTTGAAGAGTTCTAAAAATTCATCCCACTCTATGTTGATGTCGGGTAATTGTCGACTGACAGCTTCCCACCAAGCTCTAGCATCGCGGTCTAATTGGAAGGTTTCCAGAAGGACTTTCTCCTGTTCTGAACATTGCATAACTCTAAAGATCCGTTTCCATCGTCTTCACCCAATTTTCAGCTTCATCGGGATCTGGAGTTCCACTAAACCTAGGAGGATTCATTCGTTGGAAATTCCCGTATAAATCTCCTGCCCCATTCCTTGCTCCTGCTTGAATCACGTTGTTAAGGGCTTGAGTTAACCCTTGTACGGTGCTTTGCAAGTCCCGCAATTGTGCATGCTCACCAGCCATCTCCACTAATCTCCTGTGAGCAATAACATTTTATTTATTTCTTTTTAGACTTTGGGTGCTAAAGTATTACCAAGTTGATACATATATATATATAGATAAATGTATTTAGATCTTAACCATGGTTCTACCCAATTCTCACATAGGTATGGTGGTTGACTTAGACACGTGTCAGGGCAATTCACCTAGAACATCCTAGACTTAAAATATCTTATTAAGGACATCCTAGGCTTTGATACCAACTGTCATGCCCCGCCAATTTAGCAGCGGAATAAATCGAGGAGGCATGAACAACGAGTATGGTAATGTAAATTGCGCATACATTCGCATATATCAGAGCAACTAATGAACAATAATTACAATAAAACTCATCATTTTATTGATATTTCTTCTAAACTATTACAACCACTAATTCAGAGCCAAAACATAGGGCTCAATGACATTATTACATTGGATAAGAAATCTAAAGCAAATATCTAACTAGACTCTAAGGTACTAAGAACATTCCATCGCTATGACTTCAGGACGCTCATCACTCCAGTCCAATCCCGTTGTTGTGTGTAAGGTCATCCCTTGACTTACCTGAAAACACAATAACAAATAACGAAGGGTGAGCGATAACGCTCAGTAGGACTTAATATCTCGTGTAAACAAGCATGCTTTAAGTGATTAATGTCTTGTAACGCAGGTTAACTAGAGAGAACGATCATGTATAGTCAAGAGAGTAATAGTACAAGATAACAAGTGAACGATAATACATTTCTTAAGAGTATTACAAAACTAGGATGACAATATAACGAGATAGCGTGTAACAAGATAGTGTATAACAAGATAGCGTGTATCAAAATGACATGTAATAGGATAGCTTGTATCAAGGTGGCGTGTAACAAGATAGCTTGTATATCAAGATAGCGTGTAACGAGATAACGTGTATGGTTGCACCACAGTGCACTAGTCGAGTACGGAAATAGTCACTTTGGGACAGTAGCCGTTTAACAATAGTACAGTACGTCTGAACTCCTCAGACTAATACTATAACAGTCAGTGCTAGCACAGAATAGCATCGAAACGATACAGTACGTCTGAACTCCTCAGACTAATAGTATAACAGTTAGATGTCTAGCCAAAATAGTATAGTCAGAACCGGTGCAATGCAGAACACCGTCAATAGCCCCTGCAGGTATTTTCGGGTGGCTCTCTGCCCCCAGGACTAGATTGGAGCCCCTCGGACACTCTCCGTGCCCTGCACAATTATGCATTCGAGTCAGTAGGGTCACTGGACCCATATTATGGCGCTAGACAGTCATGTATAGTACACGCAATGGGAGCCACAACAGCTCAAGAGTCTCAAGAGAGTACTAGATGAATATACAAGATAGTAGAGTGAACGTGAAGAGATGACAGTACAAGGATAGTAGATGAGATAGGGGTATAATCGTAAAACAACGATAAACCACGATATTAACGGTTGCACAGCACCAGGTCGGGTACCGGCAGTTTGGTAGAAGAAGTCACCACCGCCCACTAGCTGTGCTAAGAACACTGGCCAGGTGGTCCGGCGTGATCACAATATAAGAGAGATCTTACTAAGGCCGTTTGGATCGTACTGATCCTTAAGAGTGTAATAGGATTTAAAGGTACAACCAGCTCGTCGGCAATGGACGCGCGCCAAAGCCAAGAAGACTCACGGAGGCCTTGACAAGGAGTCCCTGGTCCAGTCGAGAGTATTCCCGATGGAGAGGTGGTCCAAGTCAAGAGAAAGTGTGTAGAAAACGGGTCTGTCGTGCCTCGAGTGCTCGAAGCCGAGGGAAAACGATAACGGTATTTAAAATGCACGAGTAAAAACGGAAACAATTGTATTTAATAAAATAGGAATTTAGTAATTTATTTCACTAAATTACCGAATACATTATTGTGTAATTCAATAAGGTCAAATGGCAATTAATAATGTTATGTATGTGCAAGTGTAGAGAAATCTTGAGAATATGATAGATCGTGCAATTGACTTTTAAATAATATATTTCATGCGATTATTAAAAAATATAAATAATCAATTGTTACTGTTCAAAATAGTGCATGATTAGGGTTAAACTTGAGTCATATAGCTTAATTGACAAGGGCATGAGAGTAATTTCATGTTCTGGCCGAAATCTTCAAATCGCGGCGGACCTACCCGTCGCGATTCAAGTCGCGACGGGCGGCTCGGGCACGATCCGCAGACCGGCCGGCCTGGCTCGGACCGGGAAGGGAACGTGGTGGCGAGGCCCGCCGCGTTCAAGACGCGACCTGGCGGCCGACCGCGACCCTCCTGTTATCGCGGCGTATCGCGCTGCCGCGATATCAGGGACGGTCCGGGTTTTTCCCTTTTTTTCAGGGTTGATACTAGATGACATAGGGCTCTTCTAAATTCAATATAAAATCGTATAATGACCCAAAAATCACGAATCCAGTTTCAAATGAAAGTAGACACATATATCTATCAGCAAGCACGATTAATTTGAAATTAGACAATATTTAGCCATGCTTTGAACATGTTACATTCTAACAACTTAAACAGGCATAGTCAAGGTTCAATGAATTAATCAGAGATGAATACATAATAAAAAATTACGAAACTAGAGGTGTTTGAAAGCTAACATGAAGTAGTATTTTAGAGAATTTTCTCATGGTATGGAATCAAGTATGCACGGAGTTTATAGGTAAACTTGAAGAGTCAGGTACAAGCAATAGACAAGGATTCAAAGATTTAATTCTCCCTCATGAGAGATCGAAATTGAGCAAGACTAGAGGCGTTTGAAAGATAATAAGATGCAGTATATAAGAGAATTTTATCATGGCATGAGAGCAAGTATATGTTGGAAATTAGAGAAAACATAAGATTTTGGTTCATGGTAGCAGCAGAGCTTCACGAATTAAATTCGCCCAAATGGATGAGAGAAATACAACCAGGCCAGAGGCTTTTGAAGAGGTACATGAAGGCTACCTAGGATAATTTTTACACGATTTTTTCTTGAGAGATTGCCTACCATTTTACGCTGTAAAGATCCTAGGGTTTAAGGATGACGAATTTCCAAGTTCTCCTTGCTCCAAACCTCCTTCTTCTCCTTGCTCCTCGTCCTTAGCCACCTTTCCTTGTGCTCCAAAGCTCCATCAACGAAAATGGGGCTTGGTAGACATGAATTAGAGGTTTATTAGGTTGTGTAAGAGTACTCCTTCCTTAAAACTCCTCTTTCCCTTCAAACTCTTAATTTTCCACATTTATCTCCCCCTTTTCTAACATTTATCACTTAGTTGGCTTGGGGAGAGATCTAATTTTGTGACTAATGTGTTATGATGGGATTAGGACTCTTTTAGGGATATATATATGCCATTTATTATTATCTAATCCTTTTTTCTAATTATTACTATATTTAATCCGAATTTCACTTAATTAACTCTCATCTCATGGTGGGCTCTTCATATTAGGGCCCAACAATCCATGTTAGGACCATTAATAAAACCCATTACCAATTTGATTTAATGGGTATAGATTTAATTCCAATTATTCACCATTATCCTTATGTAAATCTATTTATCACACTTATTCAAGCAATTTTATATTTTTAAATTGATTAAATATTATCCATGCCAATATTTCTAATATTCCTCATTTAGGCTCTTACTCTTGGCCCAATATCTCCAATGAGTCTAATTGTACATCCCACGTTCTTACTTTACTTATTGGATTTTTAATTATCCTTTTATTAGAGAATTTATTCATGGGCCAAGATTTGTCCATTGGTCCAAATGTCATAATGGGCTATCATTCCATATTATTTAAAGTCTACCCACATGTTTATTTTAATTTATAATCCACTTTGGCTCATAAAATAATGGGTTCTTCGACTTATTCCTTAATTACGATAATAAGTCGCATAAATTCTTAAACTAAGTCCAAACGATTTTTTCTATACCCAAATTTCATGATGGGTCATTAGAGAACATTATTTAAAGTATAACTACTATTTTTACAAAAATTTTATAGGGGTTTATACGCATGCAATAATGATGCGTACCTTTTTAACTAATTGAATTTATTAATTGATAAAATTTCAATTTATCCATAATTTTTAATTAATAGATTTTCCGGGGTACTACATCACATCAACGTTGTACTCACCTGACACCCGATAAGGCTGTTCTGACAGATGGGACATCGGTCAAGTATGTCAGAAAAGTAGTCGCATCGCCTGCAGATGGCCACCCCCATCGCGACAAGAACGCGACAGCCAGGTGTGTCGTCACACAACCCTGTTGCGACGGGCTTCCCCGTCGCGACCCTGAGGACAGGGCCAATGGCCCAAGGGGCCAGGTCTTACATAATCCCCTTAAGGATATACAACCCCCAGCTCCCAAGATGGTCATCCTCCTTTCCGAGTAGGAAGGAAACTCACTTCTATTACAGGTCAAGAAGCCACCCTCCTGGAACAAACCCTAGTGCGGTTCTATTCGTACAAACCCATCTTGGTTTTGCTGGAACAAGCCTCAGCTGGTCACAACCCCCAGCTAGCCCGCTGGTCCTCCACCTTTCCGAGTAGGAAGGAAACTCACTTCTGTTACAGGTCAAGAAGCCACCCTCCTGTAACAAATCCCAGTGCGGTTCTGTTGGTACAAACCCTAACTTGGTTCTTCCCTTCACACAAGGGGAACACTGGTACAGACCTCAACTGGTCACAACCCACCAGCAACCCTGCTGGTCTTCTCTTCACACAGGAAGAGGAAAACCTTTGCTCTTCTTTAAGGAAGAATGAGTAGGCTGTGGAGATCAACTTCTGAAAAGAAGAACTTGGCTTGCTTGATCTCTAACAGCAACTTGAGAGCTAAGAGGATTACAAGATGGACAGAAGGAAGCTTAACCCTCAACTCACAGACTCGCCCAAAATTTTCAATGACGCACAAAGAGGGAAGAGATAAAAGAAGCTTGAATGCTGAGAAGACTTCAGATGATTGCTTGTGGGCGCACACTTCTTCTTGGGCTCGAGCTCTTTCTCTCTTGCTTTGAGTGTGTATGGAGTTGAATGCTCACTGCATATACACTCCTTGAAAGATCTTTAGGTTCGCACTCCATTCTTTTGCTTCAAACATTTCATCCTTTATAGAGCAAAAAGATAGATCCGTTGGAGCTCCTTCTAGCCGTTCTTCTTCTTCTGCTGCTATCTTTGTGTCTAACAGATGCTTGCTTGAGTCTTAACAGATTCCTCATATGAAAACTAGACTCCTGCAGACATTTAATGCATGGAAGAGAATGCTAGACTAGAGAAGTCTTCTGAAAGATAGCCCATACCTCTTATTTGTAGAGGTCCATGATTTCTGTTGACATCTAGATATGTTAGGTAAGTTCCTTTTGTTTCTTTGTAGGAAGGACGAATCCTATGAGACATCAAAAAGGTAACTTTTGTTAGAGAAATAAAAAGTTAAACATATGAAGTACATTTAAATTTCAATTTGGGCACCAAAGACATTTTGAAATATTTGAAAGCCAATCTATGTGAGTCATAATAGTAATTGACATAAAATAAATGACAATTGATAAAACGATCGATATGATCAAGATAATCGATATAGAAGTGGTCAGCCATCGATATGATAATGATGAGTAATCGATGTTCTTAAGGCAATCGATGTTTAAGTATAACCGTAATCAATGTTTAAATATAACATCAATCGTTGTTTAAATTAAATAGCAATCGATGTGAACTGGTCAACAATCGATATGAAACTTCGACTGGGAAGGAGTCGACTCTCAACTTCGATTGCCACTTCGACTGAAGACTTAAACAACAATCTATATGCAAATAGTCAGCAATCGATAAACACTTCGACTGACGACGGAAATGGTCAGTAACTGATAGGTTCAAAGGCAATCGATGTTCAAGTTAAACAACAATCAATGCGAAACTTTGACTGACCACTTCGACTGCCAACTTCGATTGGTCAAGATACAACGTTATCGGTTGAAATAGAACTTTGGATATGACGAAGTGGACTTCGGATATGATGAAGTGAACTTTGTATATTACAGAAAATAATGTTGTTGGTTGAAGTAAACTTCATATAAGACTTCGAATATGAGGAAGTTACACTTCAGATATGACGAAGTTATCTTCGACTGATCACGACAAAAATATGCATGCAAAGTGAAAGCTTCGGATATGACAAAGCTAGTTTCGTATATGACAAAGTAAGCTTCGACTGATTACGATAGAAACATGCATGACGAAGTTGAGGTTTCGAATATGACAAAGTTAAACGTGATGGAAAATACAATAATCATGAAAGAAAATGATATTAAATATATCAATGATATTTAGGATAAGTATGAGTTTTGTTATCATCAAAATAAAATGATAAAATATAAGAGTGGTTCAATACCCACGTATGAGAATATGGTCCTTCAAGTTTATTGATTAACTTGGGCTACAAATATTAATCAATTCAAGAGCTCAATTATCAGGGTTGTTTTTTTCTCAATTAAGCTTATCTAAAGGATAAACTACTAGGATTACTCTTTTAACTTTTGAGCTTTTATTAATTCTATTGGGGTTAGCTATGTCAACTCTGCCATGCTTATCAAGTTATATGACGCATATAGCTTACAGTCATGACATCATTGGTTGACAGGGAATTAAATAATGACATTACTCTTTGAATACTTATAACAAGGTTTAACTATAAGGTCTAACTTAAGCTCGAGAGCCAGGTTGTGATCCTGGGACTTATGGCCTGCTATAAGTGTAAAGACTTTTCATTTTTTAATCAAATTCTAGCTTTACCAAATGTCTTGGTTTCTTTGTCAATTTAATTATTTGTATATAGAAGCATACCCAATCTTCTTGAAGACAAGTAATAGGGAAGTTCTTCAAGTTATACAAGAACTACACTAATCTAGCTTAACCTAGGGTTTCTATCCATCCTTATAGGTCAACTATAGGATGTTGAACACCGATAATCCTAAGATTCTAGATCTCCAAACTGGGCTCTGATACCATTTTATCTGTCACATCCTCATATCAATTGAAATATCGAGATGCAGTAGATAAACATGTTTATGTACACAATTGCACTAGTACACAGGATTTCGAACTAAAATATTCATTTACCATTTAACTAAAGATTACTATGGTACATATCCACTTATATTCACTAAACTCTTATAGTACATTAACCAAAAGTAAATAAACAAGAGTATGCTATTCTATAAGACTCAGATATATCATGGGTTCATCACTCTGCACACTTCCCGCTCACATAGTCTGACTCTTTACTTGAAAAAATGTTAGTGAAAAGTCCAGTAGGATTTACCTTCTAATCTTTCTAAATCATATGCTAGTAGTTGACAAAGATCACAAGGGAATGGTATTAATAGGAACAAGTATTAAAGGGTTCAATAGGAAATTTAGAACAAGTAAGCATGAGTGAGACAATAATAGTATAACAATCAATTAGGATTGGTCCAATATAACCAGAAGGATACTAGATAAGTCAAGAGGCTGATAGCATGTGCATAAGAACAAGATAGTGATAATATATCGAGTTTATTCAAGAGGTTGGCCAAGAGAATCACTTCAAGAATAGCACAAAATCACTTTAGGAATAACATGCAAGTGAACAAATGAGAGTGACTTGTCAAGCAAGTAAATCTAGCACACATGTGTAACACATGAGGTGTCATGCCAAAACATCGAGCCACCACTTCCAAACTAGTACAAATTGCCCACTAGAAGTGTTTGGGATATTCCCGAGGCCAGACCATGGCCCCTTAACTGGCATTGGTCATCACTTGGTCCAAGACCCAAGTGTAATAACCCAAAAATGAATAAAGTATAAATAGTCTAGGGAATGGTATATATACAATTACTAAAAGTTTAGGATTTAAATGATAATTTGCCAATTTTATAGGGACTTAAGTTAAACTTTTAGATGTCTTCAGAACTATCTTCAAAATCCTAGATGAAGGCCATTTGAATAAAGATTAGTTTGATCAAGGGATGTGATATGTAAATTTATAATTTACGAAATTTGAGGGTTAAAAGACAAATATTATGAGGGGTTAAATGAAATTTATTATAAGATTTCTAGAAACTCCAGGGTTCTAGTCCTAGTCTAGAAGACCCTAACCCTACTCAGAAGATTATAGCCTTAACCCTAACCTAACCATGGTTAACCTAACCCTAGTACCCTAGTTTAACTTAGCTTTAACCCTAGTTAAACCCTAGCCCCAATCACCCTAGAGTACTATAAATACACGAGCCCCCAGGCTCCTTTGGAATTGGTTAAGGCCAAGCTCAAGCAAGGAGAGGAGAAGGAGGAAGGCCCTAGGTTTTAAAGAGCTTCTCCAAACTTTAGGTTTCAGGTAGGTACTTCTATTTTTTCTACATCATTAGTTAGTATGTTAGTTATCTTGGTTTAGTGTAGTTTACTGAGTTTTATATTGAGGTATTCTTATTAGTCTGTAATTAGTATCTAGTTTAGCTTCTTTCCTACCCTGAATCCTTGTCAACTTGTAACCTTAATTATCCTTTGATTAAGCTCTTGTTAACTGCGTAGGTTCTTATATTTGTTCTTAAATTATTAGTTAGCTAGTTAATGATCTTAGTTTAAGTGTGATTTCTTGTGTTTTCCCTTTCCATATTCTGTGAGTCTTTCTATGTCCTCGTAATCTTTCTAATTAGGGTCTTATGGCTTCTATTCTGTGTGAATATATGTTAGTTTCTTCTTAATTCCTTAGTTAGTACAAATAATGATCTTAATTAATAAAAGATTAAGTGAGTTTCTATTCTTTTGAGTTCTTGATTAGTGTCTTATATAGCTTCCTTTGCATTCTTGTTCTCTTGTTAATTTGTGCTGTTAATTCCTTGATTTCCTTTGTTATGTTAATTCCTTATTGAGCTTATGCTAATGCCTGGAAGCCATGATCATATGTCTAATTGAGTTTTAGTTTAGATCATTCTTTATCTCCTCTATCATGTTAATCTTAAACCTAGTTTGTCCTATAGAAAGATAGAAAGCTTGTTATAAAACCATTTCCTTTATCTGTTATCTTCTAAATCCCTAGCATTAATCCCAACCTATGTTTCTTTAACTAAACTCTAATGTGGATTACTTCTAGATAACCTCACTATATTTCAACTGTCCTTCTTCTAATCCAGTCATTACTTGCCTACTTCCTTGAGATTCCTACCTATATATGCTTTAAACTAATCCTTGGAATTCTTTGCAAACCACATGCTCAAATGAATTGTTAGCAAGAGTGTTAAGTGGGGTCTTGGATCACCCAAGGTGACCAATGCCGGTTAGGGGGCCTTGTTTTGGTCTCGGGAAGATCCCAAACACTATTAATGTCCAACTAGTACCAATTGGGAAGTGATGGCTTGATGTTTTGGCATGACACCTCACATGTTACATATGCATGCTAGATTTACTTGCTTGACAATTCAATCATGTTTAATTACTTGCATGATAATTGTGAAAAGTGTTCATTGGCCAGCCTCTTGGGATTTCTAGTTCAATCTGATCATACTTAATATCTTGATAATCTCGTGCATTCCTATTTAGTGATCTTTTGTGTATAGTATGTTGGCCCTTTTGGTGCGGAAGCAAGCTAACCTAGAGGAAGGGTGAATAGGTTTTCTGAAATCTGAAACAGAAACTTAAACACAGAAAATTAACACTTGAAAGTTTGGTTAGTTGAGTGTAATAGAGAGTAACAGTGTGGAAGCAAGTAAACAATCACACAAAGAACACAAGGGATTTATCCTGGTTCGGCTCTTCCCACATGAAAGTCTTACGTCCAGTCCCCAAGCAATCTCTTGGGATTTTACTAACCAAGGGTACAGTCCCCCTCAAGGACAATACAACAACCAGCACCCTAGCTGATCTTCTTCTCTTTCCTGGGCAAGAAGGCAGCCCACTTCTCTTACAGGTCAAGAAGCTAACCTCCTGGTACAAACTCCAGTGCAGTTCTGCTAGACTTAAACCCCCAGCTAGGTTCTACACTGAGTATAGTCCCTCAGCTGGACAGAAAACACCAACAACTACACTGGCCAACTCTTCACACAGAAAGAGACTCATTGTATAGAGTCCTACGGCTGAACAGAAATATTTCTTAGAAAAGAAAGAACAAAGCTGAGAGTTTTACAAGAATGGACTCTAACTCAGAAACTTTCAACAAAGGACTCTCCCCAAGAATTACAATGACCATAGAGAGAGAGTGAAGAGAGGAAGGCTTGAAAGCTTCGAAAACTTCTGCTATAAAAAGCTTCTCTTGATTGGGCTTGAGCTCTTCTCTCTTTCTTTGAGTGTATGTGGAGTTAGGGTTCCTCACAGGATGTACACTCCTTTAAAGATCTTCAGGAAAGTTGTTTTTGTTCTACATCCTTGCTTCATCTTTTATATGAGTAGCTTTGAATAGATCCGTTGGAACTCTTCTAGTTGTTGCTGATCTTTCTATTCTTCTTCTTCTGACTATCAGCACTTGGTGGTCTTCGAGATCTGCAAGCATAGAAGAAAGTGTTTAGATCAAAGAGTGTTTCTGTCAAAAAGGCTTGTACTTCTGTGTTTCCTGCAGTCACCCAGAAGTGGTAGGTAAGCTCTTTTTGTCTGACAGGAAAGAAGAGATCCTATGAGATAAGCAAAAAGATCTTTTGTCAGAAAGACAGAAGATTACGCAAATGAAATATATTTGACTTTTCATTAGGTGCCAAAAATATTTTGAAATATCTAAGTATAAAGGAAATCGATGCTTGAATAGAATCTATGCTCTAATGAAATCCATGTTTCAACAGATTCGATGTTTAAGTTGAAATCGATGTTTGAACAGAATCGATGTTTAAGTGAAATCGATGTTTTCAACAGAATCGATGTTTAAGTGAAATCGATGTTTTCAACAGAATCGATGTTTAAGTTGAAATCAATGTTTTAATGAAATCGATATTTAAGTTGAAATCAATATTTAAATGTAATCAATGTTTGAACAGAATCGATGTTTAAGTGAAATCGATGTTTAAATGAAATCGATGTTTAAGTTGAAATCGATGTTTAAGTGAAATCGGTGTTCATGAAATCCATGTTTACATGGAGTCGATGTTTAAATGAAATCGATGTTTAGAAGAGATGAACCATAATCGATGTATTTATATGGAAATCGTTGTGGCACTTAGTGAACTGAAATCGATGTGTATTGAATAGACATCAATTTTGCTTTTCAGCGCAAATCACACAGTGATAGTACCATAAATTTATATTTATGAGGAAAACATAATATTAAATATATTTAATAATATTTAATTAATCATAAGTTTTGTTATCACCAAAATGTAAGAGTAAAATATAAAGTGGTTCAACAATCTCCCCCTTTTTGGTGATGACAAAACTTATGAGAATTTTCTGACAAAAATACAAAAGGCATAGAAAATACAGAAAATTTACAGATAATGCATACTCTCCCCATTTTTGTCACTAACCAAAAAGAATGATTTTACCATTGCATTTTCTCCCCTTTTGTAAAAACTTCTTACCAGAATGTTGTGTGAGAGGGGTTCAACAATTATTAACATTAATGATCAGCTCCCCCTTAGCCTGTGCTCCCCCTGAATGAGAGGCTCCACCTGAATGAAACTTGCAAATAGATATTAGTAGTACTATAAATAAATAAATAAAAGAATTTATGACTGCTCCCTCTTCATATATGAGTTGAATGAAGAGCTGGCAGCCACCAATGCCTTGAGCATCCTTTGTTCCTGATGCTCCAAGGCCATCCTGCAAATAACTTATTCAAAAGTAGGTACCCAAATCGTTTTGGGTCCTCGTTGGTTAGATGCATAAAAATATCCTTTCGGAATCCATACTAGGTGTCTGGTTGTGCAGATTTTTACTGTGTGTCCTAATTTATTGCAATGAGAACAACAATGAATATAGTTTATTATGCAGTTTTTATTGTCCTTGTGATGCCTGTTTAGAACACAATTTTTATAAACCTTGTTCTTTTGATAGAACTTGTTTATTTCAGGTGCCTTTTTCTGAGGCATTTTGGTTTCTTTTACAAATTTTGGCAGTTGATATTTTTCAGGAATTATGACTTGTTTTCCTCTTTCAGGAGGTTTGTATCCAAGACCTTGTTTATTATTGACAGTTTTTTATCCTTTTAAGCATAGAGCTAGAGATGTTTTCCCTTTGGTTAATTTTCTAACATATTCTTTTAAATAAAGATTTTCTTCAGTTAGAGTTTTCAGTTTTTCTTCTAACTCTAACTTCTCATTGTTCTTGCTTTTCAAATCTTCATTTAAAAGATAATTATTATTTTTACTTTCTTTTAATTGTTTTTCTAATTGTTCCATTTTGGATTTAAGATCTGAATTGGTGTTTTCTAAGCAAGTAGTGTTATTTTTTAGAATTTTTAATTCTTTTACAACACCTTTATGTTTTTCATAAAGTTCATTAAAGACTTCTTCTAAGTCTTCAGACTCTGACCCTGAATCAATGCATGAATCAAAAAATGGGTCAGAATGTACCTCATCTATTCCTACTATGAGGGCTAGACTTTCCTGCTCTTTTTCGGGATCTGAGCTTGATGATTCTAAAGTTGTGGCTTCATCATTGTCCCAAGCAGCAGCCATGGCTTTTCTTTTGAATTTCTTATGCTGCTTCTTGGATTTTTCTGGCTGACCAGTCTTCTTGAGTCTTGGACAATCTGGTCTCAGATGTCCATGTTTTCTGCATTCATAGCAGACTGGTTCTTTTTCCTTTCTCTCTTTCTTTTGAATCCTTCTTGATCCATTTTTCTTCTTCTTGAGAATCTTCTGAAGTTTGGATAGAACATCATCTACATCACTATCTTCAGAACCTGCATTTTTTGAACTAGAAGAAGAAGAAGTGGAAGGAGCAGCTGTAACTTTAAGAGCATTAGTAAATTTTTTCTTGGATGAGCTTTCAGATAGTCGCTCCATATTGATTTCATGTGCCATGAGAGAGCCAATTAATTTATCAATGGAAAATTTGGTTAGATCATGGGCTACTTCAATAGCGGTGATCTTAGGGGCCCATAAAACAGTTAAAGATCTAAGTATCTTTCTGACAGTCTCCTCATCAGAAAGATTTTTTCCAAGAGAACTTAGACCAACTACTATGCTCGAAAATCTATTATACATCTGAGTGATATTTTCATTTGGAAGCATTTTAAATTGCTCATATTCCAAAACAAGAATATCTATCCAAGTTTGTTTTACTTTATCTATTCCTTCATAAGTTACTTGCAGTTTATCCCATATTTCTTTAGCTGATTTACATGCAGATATTCTACTGAATTCTCTTTTGGATAAAGTGCAACATAGATAGTTCTTTACTTTAAAGTTTAAAGATAATTTACTGTTATCTGCTGTTGTAATAGCAGTAGTACCTTCAGCAGGAATAATAACATAATCACCTACCTCTATTACCTGCCACAGATCAAAGTCTATGTCCTAAATGAAGCATTCCATTATCATCTTCCAATATTGGCAATCCTCTCCATCGAAGAATGGAGGTCTGGTGACTGATTGACCTTCAGCAAATCCTTGAGCTGCCATGGATCTTCTCTAAGATCGTTGGATCTTCTTGTTGAAGAGACTTGGCTCTGATACCACTTGTTGGCCCTTTTGGTGTGGCAACAAGCTAACCTAGAGAGGGGGTGAATAAGTTTTCTGAAATCTGAAACAAAAACTTAAACACAGAAAATTAACACTTGAAAGTTTGGATAGTTGAGTGTGATAGAGAGAAGCAGTGCGAAAGTAAGTAAACAATCACACAAAGAACACAAGGGATTTATCCCGGTTCGGCCCTTCTCACATAGAAGTTCTACGTCCAGTCCCCAAGCAATCTCTTGAAATTTTACTAACCAAGGGTACAGTCCCCCTCAAGGACAATACAACACCTAGCATCCTAGCTGGTCTTCTTCTCTTTCCCGGGCAAGAAGGCAGCCCACTTCTTTTACAGGTAAAGAAGCTAACCTACTGGTACAAACCCCAGTGCAGTTCTGCTAGACTTAAACCCCCAGCTAGGTTCTACACTGAGTATAGTCCCTTAGCGGGACAGAAAACGCCAGCAACTACACTGGCCAACTCTTCACACAGGAAGAGAGTCACTGTATACAGTCCTACGGCTAGACAGAAATCTTTCTTAGAAAAGAAAGAACATAGTTGAGTGTTTTACAAGAATGGACTCTAACCCAGAAACTCTCAACAAAGGACTCTCCCCAAGAATTACAATGACCATAGAGAGAGAGTGAAGAGAGGAAGGCTTGAAAGCTTCGAAAACTTCTTCTATGAAAAGCTTCTCTTGATTGGGCTTGAGCTCTTCTCTCTTTCTTTGAGTGTATGTGGAGTTGAGGTTCCTCACAGGATGTACACTCCTTTAAAGATCTTCAGGAAAGCTATTTTTGTTCTACAGCCTTGCTTCATCTTGTATATAAGCAGCTTTGAATAGATCCATTGAAGAGATCCATTGAAACTCTTCTAGTCGTTGCTGATCTTTCTATTCTTCTTCTTCTGACTGTCAGCCACTTAGTGGTCTTCGAGATCTGCAAGCATAGAAGAAAGTGTTTAGATCAAAGAGTGTTTCTGTCAAAAAGGCTCATACTTTTGTGTTTCCTGCAGTCACCCAGAAGTGGTAGGTAAGCCCTTTTTGTCTGACAGGAAACAAGAGATCCTATGAGATAAGCAAAAAGATCTTCTATTAGGAAGATAGAAGATTATGCAAATGAAATATATTTGACTTTTCATTAGGCGCCAAAAATATTTTGAAATATCTGAGTATAAAGGAAATCGATGTTTGAACAGAATTCATGTTCTAATGAAATCCATGTTTCAACAGAGTCGATGTTTAAGTTGAAATCGATGTTTAAATAAAATCGATGTTTGAACAGAATCGATGTTTAAGTGAAACTGATGTTTTCAACAGAATCAATGTTTAAGTGAAATCGATGTTTTCAACAGAATCGATGTTTAAGTTGAAATCGATGTTTTAAATGAAATCGATGTTTAAGTTAAAATCGATGCTTAAATGTAGTCGATGTTTGAACATAATCGATGTTTAAGTGAAATCGATGTTTAAATGAAATCGATGTTCATGAAATCCATGTTTACAAGAGATGAACCATAATCGATGTATTTGTATGGAAATCGTTGTGGTACTTAGTGAACTGAAATCGATGTGTATTGAATGGACATCGATTTTACTTTTCAATGCAAAATCACATAGTGATAGTACCACAAATTTATGTTTATTAGGAAAACATAATATTAAATATATTAAATAATATTTAATTAATCAAAAATTTTGTTATCACCAAAATGTAAGGGTAAAATATAGAGTGGTTCAACATAATACTCATATGATCTATACCTTTGTTATTGAATTCCCATTACTGTCATCTCTATATTTTAATTAATTCTATTAACTCCTAAAATATGATTTGGAATGATTAGTAAGTAAATCCTACTAGGCTTTTAGGCTCATTCATATTTATTATCATTTTTTAAGTAAAGAGTTAGACAATGCGGGCGAGAAGTGTGCAGAGTGATGACCCCATGATATAGGTGAGTATTATAGAAGAGTGTACATGTGTTTATTTACTTTTGGATAATGTACTGTAAGAGTTTAGTGAGTATAAAAAGATGTGTATTTTTGTAATCTTCAATTAAATAGTCAATGAATATGAGTTTTAAATCCTATGTACTTATATATCACTATTTATCTGTCACATCTTGATATTTCCGCTGCTATCGAGACATGATATTCTCATAGGTCCAAGCAAATTCATACAAAGGTTTAGACGTTGTTACTGTGTTTTTTTGACTAAAATGAGCTTCTAATTTGTTTTTCTTTTGAGCTCTACGTATGGCCTGACCTCTAAACTTCCATTTTGGCAGTCTAACTACTAGATCATATTTAATGAGTTTGTTTATCATATCTTGTCATGCATGCCCCTATTGACCCTTTCATCTCTTTTTCTATAAGAGTTTTGGTGATAAAAATAACTTTGTAATATAACTATGAAATTATGTGATTAACATACGATGTCCATTAAGTCTATCAACAGAAAATAAAGGTGAAATTTATCTCTTTAAAGATCATCAAAGTAAGTACTTCAAATATCAGTCTCAAACATTTCATATATTTTTCGAAGTCCACACCGATTAGAGAACAATTTCACATCGATTGAAGTTATAGTATTTCAATTAATGTTCAAAGTTTCTATCAATTAGTTCACTTTGCCATGCACGAAGGTTCACTTCATCATGCACAAATCCCACTTCATCATACGATATGTGTGCATATCGATTACTGACGAAGCTTTTTGATTAATGAACACTTGTCCTTAAGCATTCTGATTGGTGTTATAAGCATTCTGATTGGTGAACACCACTACGATTAGTGTTATTTTTCATTCCAATTGGTGAACACCATTCCAATTAGTGTTATTCTCATATCGATTGGTATATTGTTCAGATTATTGTTATACTCATTACGATTAGTGAACAAAAGTTCAATATTGTTCCGATTTATGTTATTTGTATTCCGATTGAACAAACATTCAACTTTGTTCCAATTAGTGTTATAAATATTTCGATTATTGAACAAAGGCTCAGTATCATTCCGATTGGTGTTATATGTATTCCGATTACTGAACAAATGTTCAACTTTGTTCCAATTAGTGTTATATTCATTCCAATTAGTGAACAAGGTTTAGTATCATTCTGATTGGTGTTATATGTATTCTGATTACTGAACAATGTTCAACTTTGTTCCAATTAGTGTTATACTCATTCTGATTAGTGAACAAAGGTTCAATATCATTCTGATTAGTGTTATACATATTTTGATTACTGAACAAATATTCAACTTTGTTATGATTAGTGTTATAATTATTCATATTACTAAATAAAGGTTCAATATCCTTCCGATTAGTGAACAAAGGTTCACTACTTTTCCGATTGATGCTATTTACATTCTGATTAGTGTTAATCTAATTTAAAATACATCAATTAGTGAACTGAGTGTTAAATACTTATATTATGCATGGATTATTGATGTTTTACACTTAGTCCATCGATTGAAAAATAAAATAAACTCATTCAAAATTATTTTGGTGCTTAATCAAAGGTTATTTCAAAAAATTAGTACATATCCTCTATACAAATATCTTCTGAGTATCTAAAGGTCTCAAATATTGAATGCGGTAGGTAGTACTCTTCTGACTCAACCTATATGTTATTGCCTTGTGTATGTTGCAAGGATATCTCTCTTTTCTGGCAAACAAAAAGGCAACTAGAATAGCATGCTGTCAACCAGAAATGCGAACTATCTGAAGAAGAAGGTATGGCATGACTGACACATGACTTATCTTACCTAACACCCTCATTGTGGCTTTAAATGTGTGTAGATGTCTGATACTCATACGAAGCAAACGTTAGACACTACTGACATCTTGGAAACATGCATGCTAAAGAAAAGACTCAATGGATTTCTCAATAGATATTTTTCATGAATCTATAAAAAGAAGAAGATTGTGGAACACAGAAGATAGACTTTTTACGTAAAGATTTTTCAAATTTGTGTGCAAAAGAATAGTTGAGCGCTCAAGGAAAATCTCTCAACCTTCTAATCTTCAAGATCTCTCTCCCATGCGTTCCTTCGATCTTTCCAGAGAGAGAGAGAGACAACATTGAGTCTAAGTGTATTTCTTATAAATCTAGCATTCTCAAACTTCATCTCAGATCAAGCCTTGCGAATGCCTTTCTTGTGCTTGGTCTAGGGACCTTCCGCAAAATTTTCTATACTTTAGGGTTGTGCCTCTTTGTGTGAAGAAAAGGCTTGTAGACTTGCATGCGTTATTCCCCTTGGTAGAAGGGATGACCTGTTGTAAATAGGGAGTTGTAAGTTCTTCTTCTGTGTATGAAGAGAAGACCAGTTGAGTTGGGTGTGTAAGCGTCCTTAAGAGGGACTGTACCCTTGGTTAGTGAAATCTCAAGTTGTTCTTGAGGACTGGACGTAGGACTAAGGAGGGGCTCAGTGTCAATCAAGAATAAATTTTTATCCATTTTGTGTGATCGTTTATGTCTTCATTTCTACCATCCACTAACATTAACGATCATGTTTAAGTTTTGTTTTGAGCTATGGAAATTTCTATAGCAACCAATTCAACCATGTTTAAGTTTTGTTTTGAGCTTTAGAAATTTCTATAGAAACCTATTCAAACCCTCTTCTAGGCTTGCTAACTGAACAACAATCCCAGTCTTCTATGTCATAGTTCTGCCTTATTTTTCTCATTGGTTGAAAAACATACATTCTGATCTGCCCATTCATCTAAGTATAATACATACATATTATTTTCCTTGTAGGCTCTAAATTTAACTATTCTTTGGTCTCGCTCAAGCACTATACATTTTTGAGCCTTAAACATAATATGATATCATTTATCACACAACTGACTAATACTTATAAGGTTATACTTGGGACCTTATATATATAGTACTTCCTCTATTATGTTTGACTGACTAGTGCCTATAGTTCCTACTTCTAATACCTATCATGTTCCATTATACCACACTAGATATTTTATCCTTTATTCTATTGATCATGTTTCTATCTTCTATCATGTGCCGTAAGTAGCCACTATCTAAATACTATCTTTTCTTGGCTGACTCATAAACATCCCGCACACAAGAAATCAACTCTTGATTTTGAGTACCCAAGTTTTCTTGGGTCCCGAATGGTTAGCCAACATAGAAGTAGATGATTTGATTGCTCATTTTTATTCTTTGTTGGACTGTTCCAATAGTTATGTTGAAGCCTTTCACAATTTTTACATGCATCATTTGGTTTAATCTATTTTATAACAAACATGTTGGATATGTTTTTAGGATGGTTTATATTTTTTGTGTTTTGAGGGAGTTTTTATCCAATGCCTTATTTCTTACGATTCTTCTTTTCTGAATTCATTATAAGTTTTAGATTTTTTATTTCCTTGGTGAATTTTTATACAACAAAGGTTAGCTTCATAACTTTATCTTGGCTCTCTTTCAATTTATTATTAGTTTCATTTCATTTTTAAAATTTTTATTTTCTTTCATAGACTATTTTAATTCCTTTTTAACAGATTTCAGTCTCTTACATAACTATTGAAATGTTTCTTCTAAATCTATTTCATTTTCAGAATTAAAGGATTCTATAATGGGCAAAGAAATAGAATGTACCTCATTATTTGATCTAAACATGAAAGTTAGATTTGCTTCTTACTCCTCTATTTCTAAATCTTAAGAACTTGATATAGATGAATCTTCATCCTCCCATACTACTGCCTTAGCTTGTCGTTTGAAAGACTTCTTGATCTTCTTGTGTTCCTTCTTCTTTTCTTTTCTTTTTTCTTCCATTTTCTCAAGCATGGGACAATCCAGATTTATGTGTCCAGGCCAATTACACTCATAGCATATAACCTTATTTGTTGCTTTTTTCTTGGGCTTCTTATGACTTGTTCCTTGTTTCTTCATTATTGTTTTTAGTCATGTTGATAGTTTGGAAATCTCCTTGTTAGTGTCATCATCTTGATATTAAGAATCTTCTTGTTCACCTTCAAATTTCTCTGTAGTCTTCAAAGCAATTGATTTTTTTCCTGACAAGATTTTCGAATTGGCTCAAATGGAACTCATGTGCCATTAATGATTCTATGAGTTCTTCTACTTTGAGCTTGGGGAGATCATTAACTTCTTCAATAGTAGTCACCTAGGATGTCTAATTGCTGGGCAAGGATCTTAAGTCGTCCTTACTATTTCATAAGATGTGAACTCTGTAACAAGAGCTGCAAGGGCATTTGCAATGTTAGTAATTTTTTCGTACATTTCCGATATGACCTCACTTGGCACCATTTTAAACTATTCATATTTGGCCATGGAGATACTGATTTTTGCCTCTTTGACTTTACTTGTTCCTTATAACTAAGTCACCTCTAACTTGTTCCACATTTCCTGAACTGAATTATAGGCTAACATTCTATTGAATTTTTCTCTTGACAACACAAACATAGTACATTTCTAGCCCTAGCATTCAAGGAAATATTATCTTTATTAGATTTGGCCCAATCCTTCTTTTCTTTAGTGATTACCAGATTACCACTTTCAATTACATCCCATAGATTATAGTCCTGACCTTTAAGAAGAACTCCATTGAAGTCTTCCATAAGAGTAGTATGATCCATCAAAGAATGGGGAGCGATTGATTGACTAACCTTCATCTCTTTTGGAAGCCATAACTTGTCTTTACTCCCTTAACTGTTAAGCCAAGTATAAATGAGAGACGTGCCTCTGATATCACTTGTTACTCAGGATATAACTTAACCCAGAAGGTGTGAATGGGTGTTTCTCCTTTTTAAAATAAATTAGTATTACATAAGCAAATTTGAGTACTAGAAATAGCTCATTGATAGTGGAGATGATGTAAATCTTAGATGCTAAATGATTTGCGAATAATTGTTAGCAGTGGAACTCTATTCTACTAATATATGTAGTTGCAAACATGCAACTAAAAAGGAGATCAATCACACTAGATGAAAAAGAAGATCAATCACACTAGAAGACATAAGGATTTGTCTTGGTTCGATGTAGATCCACTCAACCCATCATTTAGTCCCCAAAACCAACCATTATGAGATTTCCACAAACCTCGACAATCACCGATCCTTCTTTCGCAAGTAAGAAGGCAGATCCCAGACCACTCCTCCAACAGGTGACAAACAAGGTCAACCAACTTCTTTCCTTGAACAAGAAGTCAGCTCACTAGCATTTACTCTAGCAAGTCTCTTGTATTCCGAAGCTAAAAGACAACCACTAGATTCAACCCCAACAATTTACCGTGGACACGCTTTTTACGACCATCCTTGGAAAGCCCAATTCTTAGCCCATTAGGCCCATTTTCTATCAGGCAGTGTTATTCACGAAAAAACCTCATGAGTAGCTTGTGTCTTTGACGTATGCCCGATTGTCGTTGCTCCATTTATAATGACAAGAGGTTGGTTGCCTGTCAATTTGTTCGCGGCAAAATTTGCTGTTGTCGAGATCTTTTAGCAATACAGTCGTATCTCACCTACACTTTCTCTGGAGGTAGCCTCTTCTGTCATTATCTCTTGCTTAGCCTGCAGTGCTTGTGTGCTCGTCATTTTTGCCACCTTTCAGTTGTCCCTTGTGTGTACATGGCGCCATGTTAAACCCATTGAAACTCACATATAACAAATAAAAATTAATTAAAGAACACAACAATTAAAAATCCAAAAAAAACATGACAATTAAAACCTAGATCACACATAAAACCCATAAAAATCACATAAATAAATTAACCATACCCATCAATTGAAATCTTACTTAAAATCTAAATAAAAATAAATAATAATAAAATCATCACAAAACCCATACCCCAACGAACCTAACATTAAAGCCATATCCATAACCAACCTATCAAAACCCAATCTGTACCTACATAAACTCCACCCATAACTTAAGCCTATCCTACACTTAAACCGACATAAAACCCATCCAATTAAAACTCAACAACTAAAAATAATAAAAAACAAACAAACCACAATACAACTCATAAAATCCACTTAAACCCAACTAAAACCCATGCAATCCTACACTTAAAATACACGCCCATGCCAACCCCATCCAAACCCATTTAAAATCCAGCTTAAACCCATTCTACATAACCCATAGAAAGCCTCCCATAAAATCTAACTTAAACCTCACAGTCCACCCATACTCATGATAACCCCCACATGAGAAATACTTGATGCACACCACCGAGAGGCGGTGTGCGTGCAAACCACATTGTGATTGACTGGCGCCATCATGCTGAGGGTCTGGGCAGCCAATGGATGTTCGATTTGCACACACACCACCTCCTAGTGGTGTGCACCAAGTATTACTCCCCCCACATTGCCCTTTTCTCTTCCACCTCATGCTAGCCACCCCTCCACATTACACATGCCCGTGTATCTTTATGGAGCACACATAAGATACACATGTGGTCACCCATGCATGCACTCCAAATCCTCTTGCCACTCTCTCACTCCTCACCGCCATGTAACCCACACACAACTCCATGCATGCATGGCCACTTCTTCTCACCCGCATACACCCCCGCGCATGCACACGCTTACCATCCGTGGTCACCCATGCACACGAGGAACTCCCTCGCGCCGTTCTCCCAGCCACGCTCCAGCTCTCTCTCACCTACATGCTATCGCTTGCGAGTTTCGCTCCCACGCTCACACTCCCACATCCGCTCGAATGAAATCTATAGTGCCTGGTTGCTCAAAACCTCCGCCACCACCCACTCCCATGTTTCGCTCAACTCCCCTATGCATGCATGCACACGAGCCGCCCACTTTGCAACACCCTCTCTGAGGAATGCTCACTAAGAAGAAAAATAGACTCTACATATATACGACAAAGGGGAGGAGAGGCAGAAGAAGGCCACATCCATCACCCACCAGGCAGACACACCCTCGCACTCCAACTCTCTCCCTACAGTAGACTTCATCCAACACAAGAAGCTATCACCGCGAGGATCCACTTCCCTATCGAGCAGTATCCTCTCCATCACCATCGCACAGACACCTTCGTAGCAACATCTACAACACCTTCCATCTCTCGTTCTACTCTTGTCTGCACTCATCCCCATCGAAGATCACCTCCTTGGCGGACTCCACACTGACGTTCATAAGCAACTCCCCGCGAGTCTCCATCTCCCCAACACATCCTGCATAGTGTGTGTGTGCACGGAGTGAATTGAGCATGCAGTGTAAATGACAAAGAAAATGAATATGTAGAGAAGAGAAGGAGAAGAAGGTCCCTATCTGGTTGGTGCAGTGACTGTATGTTTCTCAGGGACAAGACGTCCCAACTTAAAAGGTGTTTTCAAACTAAAAAATGGGGGAGGGGGGGGGGAGGCCAAGCCTCCATGTGGTGAGCATGCTTGTAAGGCCCAGCAAGTTTTCTACAGGTTTGCACTTTTAGAAATTCGTTTGGTTGGCATTTGAGACCACAAACGACATGTTTCAGCTGAATCAAGGGTTTGCTGCTAGGCAGCTCTTGACTTTAAGATGTGTGACGTCAAGATGTGGTTGATGTGAATTGATGTTGACGTCAACCTGCTACTTGATCTGATGGCAATTTGTGTTGACGTCAACATGTTTTGACGTCAAGTTTTCTTGGAATCTTGACGTCAATAACGATTGACGTCAAGATTTCTGTTGGCGGCAACATTTGTTGACGTCAACATCTGCGGGTTCTAGTCCGAGTTTTTCTCCGAAACGGGTGGTTTTCTTTGAATAGGTTTAAAGGAATAGAGTCGTGTTAGGGAAAGGATCTTACCCTAATCACAACCCTTGGCTCTCTATTTAAAGAGAGGGTTCGTTTTGGGGAGAGAACTTTTGCTCTCTTTCTTGGGTTTGGGGTTGTGAGAGAGGAGAGAGAAAGGGCAATCCCGAGCATAGATCGGCCATGTTGCTGCTTGTTCGAGGTTGATTCCACTACAAGAAAATGCGCTATTTCCGACGGACTGAATCCGTCGGAAATCCGTCGGTATTCCGTCGGAAAAGGCGCCTTCCGACCGCTTTCCGTCCAAAGCTCGTCGGAAACCTTCCGTCGGAAATACTTGGTCAGAAATTTCCGACGGATGGCAATTCCGTCGGAATTCGGTCGAAACCTCCGACAGATATAATTCGTCGGTAAAGCCGTCAGTATTTTCCGACGGAATTGCCGACGGTATTTAGCCGTCGGTAATTTATCAGTTCCGACGGATACTTATCCGTCGGCCAGTCCGTCAGTATTTTCCGACGGGATTACCGACGGTCTTTTTCCGTCGGTAATTTATATGTTCCGACGGATACTTATCCGTCGGAACATCCGTCGGAAAATACACATATTTTTTTTTAAATAGGCAAATAAAAATGATTTGTCAACATTGCTACAATGTCAAACCTGCTACAATATTCATAAATTTAACAAATACTAACAATCAACATAAAATCATAAAATACAATAAATATAAAATCATATAGAATAATGAATACAAAAATCAACATAGATCTGCTGGATCGTCTGCTGTCCCTGCCTTGTCATCGTCTGGAGCTGGATCCTATATTAAAACAAATTAAAATGAGAAACATTAATAATAAATAAAAGACATACAGTATTTTCAAAAATGAAATTTAAAACATGTGATTATTTCTCAAGCTTAATACAATACTATTTTTAGATCCATCATTTTCTTGGGTGTTTTTAGATCCGTCCTTTGAATGCCCAACCCAATCCGGAGATCTAAATAGGATTCCGTCAGTTCCCACACAACCCACCCGGTCGTGTCGGAGAAAACGGCACATCGATCGGATCCCTATTTGGGATTTTAGACCCCCGGGTTGCGTCTTTTAACCATTTATATATGCTTGGCCGTGTTTTTAGATCCGTCCTTTGAATGCCCAACCCAATCCGGGGATCCAAATTAGATTCCGTCAGTTTCTACACGTCACTTTAACCCACCCGGTCGTGTCGGAGAAAACGGCACGTCGATCGGATCCCTATTTGGGATTTTAGACCCCCGGGTTGTGTGTTTTGACACTTTATATATACTTGGGTGTTTTTAAGATCCGTCATTTGAATGCCCAACCCAATTCGGAGAACCAAATTGGATTCCATCAGTTCCCACGCGTCACTTTAACCCACCCGGTCATGTCGAAGAAAACGGCACGCCGATCCGATCCCTATTTGGGATTTTGGACCCCCGGGTTGTGTGCTTTGACCCTTTATATATGTACTTGGATGTTTTTTAGATCAGTCAATTGAACGCACGACCCAATCCGGAGATCCAAATTGGATTCCGTCAGTTCCCACACGTCACTTTAACCCATCTGGTCGTGTCGGAGAAAACGGCACGCCGATCCGATCCCTATTTGGGATTTTGGACCCCCGGTTGCGTGTTTTAACCATTTATATATGGTTGACCGTGTTTTTAGATCCGTCCTTTGAATGCCCAACCCAATCCGGGGATCCAAATTGGATTCCGTCAGTTTCTACACGTCACTTTAACCACCCGGTCGTGTCGGAGGAAACGGCACGTCGATCGGATCCCTATTTGGATTTTAGACCCCCGGGTTGCGTCTTTTAACCATTTATATATGCTTGGTCGTGTTTTTAGATCCGTCCTTTGAATGCCCAACCCAATCCGGGGATCCAAATTGGATTCCGTCAGTTTCTACACGTCACTTTAACCCACTCGGTCGTGTCGGAGAAAACGGCACGACGATCCGATCCCTATTTGGGATTTTGGACCCCCGGGTTGTGTGTTTTGACCCTTTATATATATACTTGGGTGTTTTTTAGATCCGTCAATTGAACGCCCGACCCAATCCGGAGATCCAAATTGGATTCCGTCAGTTCCCACACGTCACTTTAACCCACCTGGTCGTGTCGGAGAAAACGGCACGCCGATCCGATCCCTATTTGGGATTTTGGACCCCCGGGTTGCGTGTTTTAACCATTTATATATGGTTGACCGTGTTTTTAGATCTGTCCTTTGAAAGCCCAACCCAATCCGGGGATCCAAATTGGATTCCGTCAGTTTCTACACGTCACTTTAACCCACCCGGTCGTGTCGGAGAAAACGGCACGTCGATTGGAGCCCTATTTGGGATTTTGGACCCCCGGGTTGCGTGTTTTAACCATTTATATATGGTTGACCGTGTTTTTAGATCCGTCCTTTGAATGTCCAACCCAATCCGGGGATCCAAATTGGATTCCGTCAGTTTCTACACGTCACTTTAACCACCCGTCGTGTCGGAGAAAACGACACGTCGATCGGATCCCTATTTGGGATTTTAGACCCCCGGGTTGTGTGTTTTGACCCTTTATATATACTTGGTGTTTTTTAGATCCGTCATTTGAATGCCCAACCCAATCCGGAGATCCAAATTGGATTCCGTCAGTTCCCACGCGTCACTTTACCCACCCGGTCGTGTCGGAGAAAACGGCACGCCGATCCGATCCCTATTTGGGATTTTGGACCCCCGGTTGTGTGTTTTGACCCTTTATATATACTTGGGTGTTTTTTAGATCCGTCAATTGAACGCCCGACCCAATTCGGAGATCCAAATTGGATTCCGTCAGTTCCCACACGTCACTTTAACCCACCTGGTCGTGTCGGAGGAAACGGCACGTCGATTGGATCCCTATTTGGGATTTTGGACCCCCGGGTTGCGTGTTTTAACCATTTATATATGGTTGACCGTGTTTTTAGATCCGTCCTTTGAATGTCCAACCCAATCCGGGGATGCAAATTGGATTCCGTCAGTTTCTACACGTCACTTTAACCCACCCGGTCGTGTCGGAGAAAACGGCACGTCAATCGGATCCCTATTTGGGATTTTAGACCCCCGGGTTGTGTGTTTTGACCCTTTATATATACTTGGGTGTTTTTTAGATCCGTCATTTGAATGCCCAACCCAATCTGGAGATCCAAATTGGAATCCGTCAGTTCTCACACGTCACTTTAACCCACCCGGTCGTGTCGGAGAAAACGGCACACCGATCCGATCCCTATTTGAGAAAATGTCCAACCTAATCCGGGAGGGGAGGGGGGCCGGGTGGGGGGGGGGGGGGGCATCCCGCAGGGGGGAGGGGGCCAGGTGGGAAGGGGAGGGGGGCCGAGTGCAGGGGGGAGGGGGGCATCGCGCAGGGGGGAGGGGGGCCGGGTGGGACTCACCGGGAGAGGGGCGGCGGCGGCGAGCGGCGCAGGGGCGGCGGCGAAGGCGCAGCGGCGACCGGCGACCGGCAGCGAGAGAGAGAGAGAGAGAGAGAGAGAGAGAGAGAGAGAGAGAGAGAGAGAGAGAGAGAGAGAGAGAGAGAGAGAGAAGAGAGAGAGAGAGGAGAGAGAGAGGGAAAGAGGGGGGTTTCGCGAAACAAGGTATAGAGCTTTACCGACGGAAATATGTCTGTCGGAATATCCGTCGGTATACTTTCATTACCGACGGATATGTCTGACGGAAATATTTCCGTCGGAACGACCGATGGATATTCCGACTGACATATTTCCGTCAGAATATCCGTCGGAATTACCGACGGACAATAATCCGTCGGAAATGTCCGTCGGTAATCCCGCTTTTTCTTGTAGTGTTCTATGAAGAGAAAGCTTCCACGATCTAAGAGGAAGGCTTTGGACGAGGAGATCGTGGTCAGATCGTGCTCAAGACGAAGGATTTCATTGTGCTTGGAGGATACCTCTTTTGGGTGCGAAAGAGGACTTCATCGGCTAAATTCTCTTGTTGTAGAATTGTCTAGAGGCAAGTAACTTAGGGTTTCTCTCCATGGACTTGTCCCCTAAGGTTTTCCTATTTTTCTAAATTTTTAAAAATTGTTTTGATGTCGTTTGCCACGTTTTCTTGCCCTTAGTCTGCACTTTCTGCAGTATGGGAGTTTGACGGCAACAAGTTGGTCGTTAACCTGAACTTGACTACAACAAATTGGCAGTCAAGTTCATCTTGTCCAGAAATTTACAGTTTTACCAATTATGATGGTTTTGTGAGATTCTGTGATGGTTTTTGAGTTCTTTTCATTCTGTCTTGACCTGTTAATCATCATGATGAGTTTGGGCAATCTTGGATTAATTTTTGTTAATTATGATAATTATTTGAATTTCTGTTTATATGAAAAAGTATGTGAATACTTGATAATTCTAATTTCATGATGTATACATGTTATAAAAATCATTATATGCTATACTTCAGTTTGTTAGACTACTGTAAGTATGATTTAGGGCTTGTTAATCTCATTTTATTTTTGTTCATGAATAATTAGTACTTTATGAATAATAACCTGATTTCTAACTTTAATTATGAAAAATAGTTTTACTACTTCAAAAATTATGAACAATTACTAATATGTTCTGTCACGTATGTCTACCCCGTGGTTAAAATTTGAGCATGTTCTAATCACTGTACAATTAGTTATGAATTTCTAAAGCTTTCAGTACCATGTTTTAATAATAATAAGTCCCAAACATGTTTTAAAATGTGATTAGCATTATGATTAGGTTCTGTTAATTACTGTTCATGATTAATCTGAGTATCTGAAAGTGATTAATATATGTTTCATGTTATATGTGTGCATGTGCATGGAAAGAGAGAGAATATGTGACATGTGTGTGTGAAATATGTGTTAATGTGAAAAGATAAAAGTTGTGCCAATGATACACTGCCACCATAGATTGCGTGGAGCCATACTATAGTAGTGCCCCTACGGAAAGGCTCAATTGTGTTATGTGATACCCAGGGCAATGGGTCATGTGAAATCCTGGAGGTGGACAAGTTCCACTGGTAATGGTGGGGAGGGCTTCCCTCGATTCTGCGCAGTAACCAAGACTTGATCGTTTTGCCTGACGATTAAGTATGTGTATGTGATTGTGTGATCTTCTAGTGGTGGTTTGGGCTGTGTCTTGGCTTATGTAAAAGTGAATATGTGAATAATGTGAAAAGTGATATGTGAACGTGGCACGAGATATGTGCAAGTGATGTGATATGTGATAGTGAATGTGCAAAGTGAAAATTATGTGAAAGCTATGTGAAACCAAGTGTAAGTGAATGTGAATGTGATAAATGTGAGAATAAGTACATATGAAAGCAAAGGTAAAAGTGCATGTGAATATGCTATAATAAAATAATGCATGTGTTAATGTGATTTATGTTAAATGATAATTGTGATATCATGTTAGTACCATGTGTAGAATTATGTTAATTACGTCTATGAGTTAGTAATTACTTGACGAGCATGTTAGTAGTATCATGTTATAAGTTTTAATATAACCCATGTGTTAGTGTTAAGTGAAAGTAAGAATTGCAAGTATGTGATTATATGAATACTCTCATGTTAGTGACATCATGTTATAGGTGACCATGTTTAGAATTCCTGTTATACATGAGTTAGTATAGCTTTATTTAAGAGATTCTATGTTTACATTCTCCATGTTATAGCATGAGCATGTGTTAGTTTAATTGTTAATTGCAAATAGTTAATGATGATGTGATAGTTAGTAAAGTGTTAAACTCTTAGAAAGAATGTGTGGTAAGTGCGTGGTTTGAAATTCTAAGTTGTTTGCTGAGTCTATTGCGTAGACTCATCCTTGCTAACATTTCGGAAAACTTAGAAGCCGAGGAGTTAGCGAGATTCGACATGGAGCGTGAAGAGTAGATTGAAGATTTATAATTTATTTCTTAGTATGTGATGCAATTGTAATATGGACTTTGGTTTATTGTACTTGGAAACTATCTATATGTAGTGGATGTTATGTTATGTTATTTCTTTTGCTTGGACTATATAGACAGTGGTATGTGGATTATAAAGTTGTTGGAATAAGAATTATTTATTTTCCGCTGAAATATTCCTTTCTATTTATGTATATCTCAACCCATGTGACTATCGTTGGGGTTTTCTCCCCTGTAGCGACTTGCTCTCATCCGACGTGGGATTGTATAACCGTACCGGGCAGAAGTGGGCCATTACAGAGATGGTATCTGAGCCGCAGGGTTGAGATTATACATGGATAGCCATCAACTTGATTCACATCTCAAAGTCTTTGTAGGGGATAGCCAGATCCATGGAATAACTAACATAGGACTAGAAAAGTGATAAGATGAATGCATGAGAATATACTAGGTGTAGTGATAAATGGAGCTTGACTTGGTATTTATTTTGTAGGCTATGGCTGGAAGGACCCGTCATTCGAGTGTACCCATCCAAGAAGAGGAGCCAAGGAGGACTGCAAGTGAGCAACAGAGAGTACCAGTAGCTCAAGGACCACCTACGCCACCCCCGCCACCATTGGTTGACTATGACACATTCATGCAAGGACTCGTACAAGTGATGCAGACTCAGGCGCAGACATAAGCAGCTCTTCAGGCGCAGCTTCAGGCTCAGGTTTCGGCACCAACTCGGCAGGACCGTGGTGTAGGAGGTGTGTCAGTCATGGAGAAGTTTAAGCGGATGGCTCCACCTTCTTTTAAGGGGGAGAGTCATCCGTTGGTTGCAGAGAGTTGGCTTAGAGAGATCGAGAAGATATTTAGAGCTATCAGGTGTGCAGAGGATGACAAGGTCAGCTTGGTGACGTACATGCTTTAGGAGCAAGCAGATGTGGTGGTCTTCCGTTCTTCGCACACAGTTTGAGGGTTCGGAGCTAGCTGTGACTTAGGGAGAGTTCGTGAGGTTGTTCGAGGCTAAGTTTGTTCTTGAGCACATCCAGGACAAGATGGAGCAGGAGTTCTTGGTGTTGACTCAAGGTTCCATGTCAGTCTTGGAGTAAGAGGCCAGATTTGTAGAGTTGTCGAGGTTCGCACCACACATAGTTGCTAACGAGAGGCGCAAGGTAAAGAAGTTTGTGATGGGGCTCCGACCGTCATTGAGAGCCAGACTTGTAGCGTTCGACCATAGGACTATGGATGTGGCTTTTAGTGTGGCATGCAGGTAGGAGAGTGAGATGGAATTGTACCAGGAAGAGAAGAAGGCTCAGATGAAGAGGTTACCATAACCGTTTTAGCGACAGAACAAGAAGATGAAGAGGCTCGTGGAAGACCAGCAGCCAGTTACAGTACCAGCAAAATCAGCACCCCAGTCAGTAGCTTCTACAGCCAGCGAAAATTCCGAGTTTGTACACTGCGACACGCGTCATAGCGGAGATTTGTGTTGGACAAAGGCAGGAAGATGTCTCAAGTGCGGCAGCCCAGATCATCAGATTAGAGAGTGTCCAAAGCTGAAGACATTCATTTCATGAGGTGTTCTAGGAGCAGCAAGACCACAAGCACCGGCCAGAGTGTACGCGTTAGCCAGAGACGACGTCGACGACATCACCACAGGTACTTGCTCCGATCTTCGAGGACAAAGATCTTTTTAAGGGGGAGAGAGTGTAAGGCCCAACAAGGTTTCTACAGGTTTGCACTTTTAGAAATTCATTTGGTCGGCATTTGAGACCACAGACGACATGTTTCAGCTGAATCGGGGGTTTGCTGCCAAGGAGCTCTTGACTTCAAGATGTGTGACGTCAAGATGTGGTTGACGTCAACCGGCTACTTGATCTGACGGCACTTTCAATTGCCATCCATTTTGTGTTGACGTCAACATGTTTTGACGTCAACTTTTTGGAATCTTGACGTCAACAACGATTGACGTCAAGATTTCTGTTGGCTGCTTGTTGACGTCAACTTCTGCGTGTTCCAGTTCAAGTTTTTCTCCGAAACGAGTGGTTTTCTTTGAATAGGTTTAAAGGAATAGAGTCGTGTTAGGGCAAGGATCTTACCCTAATCACAACCCTTGGCTCTCTATTTAAAGAGAGGGTTCATTTTGGGGAGAGAACTTTTGCTCTCTTGCTTGGGTTTGGGGTTGTGAGAGAGGAGAGAGAGAGGGCAATCCTGAGGATAGATCAGCCATGTTGCTGCTTGTTCGAGGTTGCTGCTGTGAAGATAAAGCTTCCACGACTTGAGAGGAAGGCTTTGGATGAGGAGATCGTGGTCGGATCGTGCTCAAGATGAAGGATTTCATCGTGCTTGGAGGATACCTCTTTTGGGTGCGAAAGAGGGCTTCATCGGCTAAATTCTCTTGTTGTAGAATTTTCTAAAGGCAAGTAACTTAGGGTTTCTGTCCGTGGACTTGTCCCCTAAGGTTTTCCTATTTTTCTAGATTTTTAGAAAATTGTTTCGATGTCGTTTGCCATGTTTTCTTGTCCTCGATCTGCACTTTCTGCAGTCTGGGAGGTTGACGACAACAAGTTGGCCGTTAACCTGAACTTGACTACAACAAATTGGCAGTCAAGTTCATCTTTTCCAAAAATTTACAGTTTTACCATTTGTGATGGTTTTATAAGATTCTGTGATGGTTTCGAGTTCTTTTCATTCTGTCTTGACATGTTAATCATCATGATGAGTTTGAGCAATCTTGGATTAATTTTTGTTAATTATGATAATTATTTGAATATCTGTTTATATGAAAAAGCATGTGAATACTTGATAATTCTAATTTCCATGATGTATACATGTTATAAAAATCATTATATGCTATACTTCAGTTTGTTAGACTACTGTAAGTATGATTTAGGGCTTGTTAATCTCGTTTTATTTTTGTTCATGAATAATTAGTACTTTTATGAATAATAACCTGATTTCTGACTTTAATTATGAAAAATAGTTGTACTGCTGCGAAAATTATGAAAAAATACTGATATGTTCTATCAAGTATTTCTACCCGGTGGTTAAACTTTAAGCATGTTCTAATCATTGTACAATTAGTTATGAATTTCTGAATCTTTCATTACCATGTTTTAATAATAATAAGTCTCAAACATGTTTTAAAATGTGATTAGCATCATGATTAGGTTCTGTTAATTACTGTTCATGATTAATTTGAGTATCTGAAATTGATTAATATATGTTTCATGTTATATGTGTGCATGTGCATGGAAAGAGAGAGAATATGTGACATGTGTGTGTGAAATATGTGTTAATGTGAAAAGATAAAAGTTGTGCCAATGAGACACTGCCACCATAGATTGCGTGGAGCCGTACTATAGTATTGCCCCTACGGGAAGGTTCAATTGTGTTATGTGAAACCCGGGGCAACGGGTCGTGTGAAATCCTAGAGGTGGACAAGTTCCACTGGTAATGGTGGGGAGGGCTTCCCCCGGTTCTGCGCAGTAACCAAGACTTGATCATTTTGCCTGGCGATTAAGTATGTGTATGTGATTGTGTGATCTTTCTAGTGGTGGTTTGGGATGTGTCTCTGCTTATGTAAAAGTGAATATGTGAATAATGTGAAAAGTGATATGTGAACGTGGCACGAGGTATGTGCAAGTGATATGATATGTGATCGTGAATGTACAAAGTGAAAACTATGTGAAAGCTATGTGAAACCAAGTGTAAGTGAATGTGAATGTGATAAATGTAAGAATAAGTGCATATGAAAGCAAAGGTAAAAGTGCATGTGAATATGCTATGATAAAATAATGCATGTGGTAATGTGATTTATGTTAAATGATAATTGTGATATCATGTTTAGTACCATGTGTAGAATCATGTTAATTATGTCCATGAGTTAGTAATTACTTGATGAGCATGTTAGTAGTATCATGTTATAAGTTTTAATATAACCCATGTGTTAGTGTTAAGTGAAAGTAAGAATTGCAAGCATGTGATTATATGAATACTCTCATGTTAGTGACACCATGTTATAAGTGACCATATTTAGAATTCTTGTTATGCATGAGTTAGTATAGCTTTGTTTAATAGATTCCATGTTTACATTCTCCATGTTATAGCATGAGCATGTGTTAGTTTAATTGTTAATTGCAAATAGTTAATGATGATGTGATAGTTAGTAAAGTGTTAAACTCTTAGAAAGCATGTGTAGTAAGTGCGTGGTTTGAAGTTCTAAGTTGCTTGCTGAGTCTATTGTGTAGACTCACCCTTGCTAACATTTCAGGAAACTTAGAAGCCGAGGAGTTAGCGAGATTCGACGTGGAGCATGAAGAGTAGATTGAATATTTATAAATTATTTATTAGTATGTGATGCAATTGTAATATGGACTTTGGTTTATTGTACTTGGAAACTGGCTATATGTAGTGGATGTTATATTATGTTATTTCTTTTGCTTGGACTATATAGACAGTGGTATGTGGATTATAAAGTTGATGGAATAAGAATTATTTATTTTCCGCTACAATATTCCTTTCTATTTGTGTATATCTCAGCCCATGTGACTATCGTTGGGGTTTTCTCCCCTGTAGCGACTTGCTCTCGTCCGACATAGGTTGGTATAACCGTACCGGGCAGAAGTGGGCCGTTACAATGCTTCCAATTATATGTTTTTTCTCTCATGTATTAATGTTTCTACATATTGGCAGTTTAGTGGATTTTTTTTTTGATATTGTTTCATAAGAGAGCTGAAGCTACACTGTGGAACCCTCATCTTTTGACCAGCTGAAGGAGGAGGAGTGAAAAACCCATCATCTCCACATCGAGGTGTTACAAGATCACATGCATCTCCTCCTAGTAGAGGTAAAAAGTCCCTAGAGATCACTTCCCCATTCCCTTCTTTTCGCCGTCGGATGTCGTTAGTAGGTTGTCTACAGTTTCTGCAATAGGTTTTGCCACCAACTACGACCTCTACATAGGCTGATCTATGGCAAGAACGAAGGCTTAATAAATGCAACATACATATCAAATGAATGCGAACTAAATGTGCGTAGATGCTCTATGGCATCAGCTGAAGATAACTGTAGTCGTTGCACAAACTGAAGACTTCTTCTCTTTTGAACATGCACTGAATGTACACTTGAGAGGACATAAGCTTGAACGAGAGCTTTGAATGCACTTTGATGAAGAGCCTTTTTGCTCATCAAGTTTTGTATAGGCTCGCTTTCTTCTCTATCTCTTGCTCAAGGCCTTCCATGTTTGACTCTCTCAATCTTTGTGTTAGTGTTCTTCAATTTGAAAAACCTTGTATACTTATAATCCTTCAAGACTTCTTCTCTCTATTAGAGTTTGTCTTCTCTTGAACTATGGTATCTCTCTTGAATAGTTGAGATATATGCATCTGTTGTGACTTAATTTGCCACCCATTTGACTCGTTACTTTATGTCGTTGTGACATATTTTCTCTTGCTCTTTAGACTAATTAATGCTTGGACGATTTTCTTCTCTTTCTCATAAATGTATTCCAGGGAAATGGCTTGTTCTAACTTCATTTTGCAAGTTGTCCATATCTGAGATATCTTCTACCAGTAGTAGGTATCTGTAAAAAGTAACTTTTCAACATATTATAAGGAAATAAAAAATATAATACATTGCAAAGTCATGTCCTTCATAAAGTTTTTGTTTTTCAAGACAAATAAATATGATAACTTGCTTATGTCATTAAGTGTGGGTCAGATCCATTGACTAAATGGTCGTAAGGTGAGTATTTACCTCATAAAATACTTTCATGACTTTTTAATTTGTAATGGTGATTTCTAAAGTAAAGAAAATGTTTATTTAAGTTTACAAGAAATAATCAATATAAATCTTTAAGAATAAAGTAAGATTATAAAAATTATTTTTATCACAAAGAAATTGAGCAAGACTAAAATTTAAGACTGTGAATTTTGAGTAGGAGTCGATTTTTGAGAGTTGAATCCTTTGAGTGTAAGAGTTGATTCTTTTAATTGAGACTTGAGAATAGATTCTCTTTTGAGAGTCAACTCTTTTAATTGAGACATAAGAGTCAATTCTCTCTTGACAGTCAATTCTGTTTAATAAGACTCGAGAGTCAATTCTTTTAATTGAGACATGAGAGTCGATTCTGTTTAATAAGACTTGAGAATCGATTTTTTTAATTGAAACTTGAGGTCAATTGTCTCTTGAGAGTCAGTTCTGTTTAATAAAATTAGAGAGTCGATTCTTTTAATTGACACTTGAGAGTTGATTCTTTTAATTGACACTTGAGAGTCGACTCTCTTCTGAGAGTCGATTCTCTTAAGTGATTTAGTGACTTGATTTTTATTCTGAGAGTTGATTCTTTTAAATATGACTAGAGTGTCGATTTTAATTGGGAATCGATTATGCATTGTCTTTGAGACTCGATTCTTTTAATCTTGAGACTCGGTTTTTCCTAGAACTTGACTCTTCATTAACTCTCTGAGACTCGATTCTTTCATTTTCTTTGAAACTCAATTTCTTTTGAAACTTGATTTCTTCATTTACTCTTTAGGACTCAATTTCTTTGGAGACTTGATTTCTTTATTAACTCTATAAGACTTGATTCCTTCATTCTTTTTGAGACTTGATTTCTTTTAAGAGTTGATTTTATATTGAGTTTAAGAATCGATTCTTTTGAGAGTTATTTTTTACGTTGAGTTTGAGACTCAATTCTTTTGGGAGTTGATTGTATATTGAGTCTGAGACTCGATTCTTTTGAGAGTTGTTTTTTACATTGAATCTGAGACTTGATTCTTTTGAGAGTTGATTTTTATATTAAGTCTTCGAGAGTTTATTTCCATTGAGAGTTTTTTTTACATTAAATCTCCGAGAGTTGATTTCTATCTGATTGTTATTTGAGACACAATTCTTTTGCTAAGAGTTGATTTTCTAGTTGGTGACATCTTAGTTATAAATTTAATTTTATTATCAATAAAATTGAAATTGCTTAAACTAATTAACATAATTTTACATGTAATTATAAGAATTATATATAATAAATTCATCAATCTCCAAAATTACACATAATTTGTTCATCAACATCCACTCTAGCGTGGGTGGCATCAAACATGAGCTAGTTCATAATCCAAGGCTCAACAAAGGAGGCGTCGTCACTACCATCGTTGTTAAATTATTCACCCTCAGCTCGATCGCTCTTTTTGTTTTTGTTTATATATTATAGTGTTAGATTTTATTTCCATGTTGTAGTTGTAATTTTGTATCGCTATTTTTGTGGAAATTGTCTTTAATGTCATAGAATTAATTGTTTTCTCTCTTGTGATCTTGCTTTCCCATCCCTCTCTTCTTCTTCTTCTTCTCTATGTCTCTCTTAATGCAATGTGTTTCTAATTTTGTTAGAAAAGTTTATTTCATGTTCTCTTAATTTAAAACTTTAAAAGAAATACATGCCACTTTTGATTTAAAAGAGAGACAAGCTTTTCAATTTAAAGATCTCAACATCTATATGGATTCGACTTGGACTCTCCATTACAATCTCATACATTTTAAGGAGTTCGATATTGTAAAATTTAGTTGAATGGTGTTTTTAATGACGAGCATTACGACATATCAACACCCCATTTCTCTCTCACTTAGAATGACACCCTCTCTCTCTCTCTCTCTCTCCTCTCTCTCTCTCTCTCTCTCTCTATTTCTTTCTCTATCTCTTGCATCTCTATTATTCCTCATCTCAAAATATCGAGACGGGTAGTTGCAATCGAGCGAGTATAAAGCATTGATAAACGTCATCCATTGGACTATTGAGTAACACAAAATCAACTATATTTCATTCATAATTGCTTCTCTATTACAACCACTAATGCAGAGCCCATACTTAGGGCCCATTGTCATCCTACATTGAAGAAAGTAAAAATGAACTAACTATACTAGTCTAAATCTACTACTATGATGCTAGGGTAGAGCTTCAGTAGAGACTCTTGTTCACTCTTGATCATCCCCGTCCTCGTGTGTATCGTCATCCTCGTTAGACTCACCTGAAATATTCATGGATAACACTCAATGAGCGATAACACCTCTTAGGTCTTATATCTCTTGATCAGACATACTTTAAGTTATTAATGCATTCATGAGTGGAGTAACTAGAATAAAGAGTCATGTCACATGGTAAATGTCAAGTAAGAGATAGCATGATAATGTCATGTATAAATAGGTACAAACGATAGTAAGTATAGCACAAAGAGAATGATGGCCAGAGTAACTAGTATCGAGTATAGCACATAGCACGTCAAGTATCAAGTCAAGTCTAGAACTTTGATTGTCTTTTAGATAGTTGATGTAATGTCCTGACGCGGAATATCGGAGCGAAATTACAATTATTAAATAATATAGAGCGATAAATAAATAACAAACTATTGCACAATCGAAATAATATCAAATAAACTCTAACTTCATTAATAATTCATCAAACTCCATTACATTCACTAATCAGAGCCAAAATTAGGGCCCAGAGTACTTTATTCAAATCTAAACTATTACATAGTAACTGACTGATGACAAACTAATGACCGACTAACTAAATAGTACTAAGCAGTGGTTGCTGAACAGGTCACTCTTGTGCATCATCCTCGTTCCCTTCCTCATGAGTGTGGTAATCACCATCCGACTCACCTGAAACACATGAAATAGCAACGCAGGATGAGCAAATAACGCCCAATAGGACTTAATATCGCGTGTAAACAAGCATGCTTTAAATGATTAATGTTTTAAAGAGTTAGGATAACTAGAGAGCATAGTCATGTAGAGCAAGTAACGATAGTAGCACATCAAGTAATGATAATGGAATGGCCACGTAACGATATAGCACGTAAGGTTGCACAACGGTGCACTAGTAACGATAGCACTTGTAAAGATAGCACTTGAATAGATTGGACTTTGATTGCCATAGATTAAATCTTGATTGGATGTATGCCAACATCCTGATCATTTTAACTCCCATGGGCAAATGGCACTTTTCGGGCGCTCATCCCAGGACCAGATCGGGCCCTATTGCACTGGCATAAGTCATTTTTCTTTATCTTAGACAATCATATAGATGGCCAAGAGAGTACCAAGAATAGATGAGAGTAATAGACGAATAGATGAGAGAGTAGAAAGAATGTGAACAGATGAGAGTACAAGAATAGTAGATGAGATAGGGGTATATTCGTAAAACAATGTTAAAAATCGACGTTAGTCACAGTTGCACAGCACACCATCATGTACCGGCAGTCTGGTAGAAGTCACCACCGTCCACTAGCCATGCTAATACACAGACTAGATGGTCCGGCATGATCACAAGGTAAGAAGGAAACACACTAAGGCCGTTGGATCGTACTGATCCCTAAGAGTGTAACAGGATTTAAGGGTACAACCAGCTCGTCGGCTAAGGACGTGCGCCAAAGCCAAGGAGACTTACGGAGGCCTTAACAAGGAGTCCCTGTTCTAGTCAGGAGTATTCCCAACAGAGAGGTGGTCCATGCCAAGAAAAAGTGTGTAAAGAAACGTTGTCTGTCTTGCCTCGAGTGCTCGAAGGCAGAGGGACGCAATATCGGTGTACAAAGCACACGAATAAAACGAAGACAAGTGTCATTTAAATAATTGGAAAATTTAAGTGAAATAATTACACTTAATAAATACCAGATATATTATTGAGTAATTTAATAAGGTTTAATGGCAAACATTTGTGTTAAGTGTGTGCACATGTAAATAATCATGAGAGCAATAAAGATTGTGCACTTGGCTTTTAATTAATTAGATTTATATAATTATTGCCCATTATTAATTAATCAGGTCGAAATATATATAACAGTATGTCAATTGAGGCTAAATAATGGTTAAATAGCATAAGTAGCAGGGGCACAAGTGTAATTTACTGTTCTGGCCAAATCTTGAAATCGCGGCGGGTTCACCCGTTGCGATTCAAGTCGCGACGGGCGGTTCGGGCGCAACCTGCTGACCCGGCCGGCCTGGCGCGGGCCAGGAGAGAATTGCGACGGCACGGGCCATCGCGTTTATAACGCGACGGACCGACCAGTCGCGACTCCTCTGATATCACGACGGGTTGGGCCGTCGCGATTTCAGAGGAGCAGCCCGACCCAGAAAAGGGGATTTTCCCTTTTTGGGTTTAGTCCTTCCCTCCCATACATGATATAGAACACTTCAAAAATCGATATAAAATCGCAAGATGATCCAAAAATTATGAAACTAGTTTTAAATGAAAGTAGATCGTAGATATATCAACAGACATGAGTAATTAGGAAGCGGACAAGGGTTGTGCATGCTTTAATAAGGTTACATTTTGGTGACCTAAACATACACAGTTCATTGAAAATAAATTAATTCACAAAGGATACATGATGGAATTTAGGGAAACTAGGGGCATTTGAAAGCTAACAGAATGTAGTATTTATGAGAATTTTTGCATGGCATGGGATCAAGTACATGTGTGGATTGAAAGCAATCATGAAGGTTCAGGTGCATGGTATGGACAGAACTTAGAACATTTAATACTCCTTCATGGAGCAACGAAAAATAGGGCAATCATGGGGCTTTGCAAGAGGGGATCATGGTCTACCTAGGGTAAAATTTGATTAGTTTGTGCTTGAGAGGTTGCCTACCTTTTCTTGCTGTTAAGAAATCTTAGGGTTGATGACGAAGAGGAAGAAGAAAGCCCTTTGCTCCAAGCCCTTCCTCTCCTTGCTCCTCGTCCTCAGCCTTCTCTCCTCGTCCTCCAGAGCCCCAGCAATGAAATGAGGCTTGATAGGGCCGAATTAGGGTGTGTATAGCTTGTGTAAGAGTCCTTTCTAGTTAAAATTCTTCTCTCCCCTTCAAACTCTGATTTTTTACTATTATCTCCCTATTTCTAGCCATTATCTACCTAAAAGGATAGGGAAGAAGTCCAATTTCATGGCCAAGGGGTTAGGATGGGATGAGAACTCCTCCTTTGGATAATTATGGGTTAATTTAATACTTATCTTAACCCTTTTAATTTATTAATTAATTAGGTACGAAATTAGCTTAATTATCTCCCATCCCATGATGGGCTCTTCACATTTGGGTCAATTCTTTTGTGTTTGCGCCATTAATACAACCCATTCCTAATTTAGCTTAATGGGTTTTGATTTAATCCCCTTTTATTCACTTTATTCCCTCTTCATTTAATTTAATTCTATTTATCACATTTATTTAATTAATTAATTTTATTTTATTTGGGATTTAAAAATCAAGGGTGCTACATCCTCCCCCTCTTAAAAAGAATTTGGTCTATGAATTCATATGATCTTAAGAGGAAGAGTTACTTACTGAATAACTCCGGATAGTTCCGTCGCATTGTTGCTTCGGGTTCCCACGTGGCTTCTTCGACTTCGTAATTCCTCCAAAGTATCTTGACCACAGGTATAGATCGATTCCGAAGTTGTTGCATCTTCTTGTCCAAGATTTTCACTGGTTTCTCTTCATAGGTCATGTCTTTATTCAGAATGATATCATCATAGCTGATTACGTGTGATGAGTCATACACGTACTTCCTTAGCATTGACACATGGAAAACATTATGTACGGTGGAAAACTAAGGAGGTAGTGCTAGATGGTACGCCACCTCGTCAACTCTTTCCAATACCTCGAATGGACCTATGAATCTTGGCCTTAACTTACCTTTCATCCCAAACCTTTGAAATCCTTGGGTCGGGGATACCTTAAGCAGTACATGATCTCCAGTTTGAAATTCTAAGTCCCTTCTTCTCTTGTCTGCATAGCTCTTCTACCTGGACGGAGCTACTTTAATTCTGTCTCTGATAATATGTATATCCCTGCTAGTATTTTGTACCATATCCGGTCCCAACCATTGTTGTTCGCCTACTTCATTCTAGCAGACGAGCGATCTACAGCTTCTACCATACAGGGCTTCAAATGATGCCATCTTGATGCTGGCCTGGTAGCTATTGTTGTAGGCGAATTCAATTAATGACAGTTGTTCATTCCAGTACCCCTCAAAATCTATAGTGCAGGCTCGTAGCATATCCTCAACGATCTGATTAGTTCTTTCCGTCTGCCCATCTGTTTGTGGGTGGAATACTGTGCTAAAATTGAGTTTTGTGCCTAAAGCAGTCTGAAGTCCCTTCCAGAATCTAGATGTGAATCGAGTGTCGCGATCTGAAATTATGGACACAGGAACTCCATGTAATCTCACTATCTCCTTTACATATAATGCTACAAGTACATCCACACTCCAGGTACTCTTAATTGCTAGAAAGTGTGCGGACTTAGTCAAACGGTCCACTATGACTCAGATAGCATCAAGTCCACCATGAGTTCGGGGTAAACCCATGATGAAATCCATGCCGATACTCTTCCAATTCCATTTAGGTATGTCCAGGGGTCTAAGTACACCCGCAGGACGTCGGTGTTCTGCTTTTACCTGTTGACATGTGAGGTAGTGCGCAGCATGCTCAGCCACCTCATGCTTCATGTTGGGCCACCAAAATGACCTTTTCATGTCTTGGTACATCTTGGTTGCACCTGGGTGAATTGTATACTTTGTCTTATGGGCTTCATCCATTAGCTTTCTCTTCAACTCTTCATTGTCAGGCACACATGTCCTGGCTTGGAACAATATTCTCCCATCCTCAGTGATGGAGAAATCAGGTTTGTCTGCTATGGTCTCCTTTACTTGGATTAGGAATGGATCATTAGCCCTGTTGCTCCTTGATCTTGACAAAGATGTCGGGTTGAGCTCTAAGGTTAGCCACCAACACCTGATCACTTCTCTGCTCAATATTTAGATCTAGACTGGCGAATTGCTCAAGTTATTGCATCTCGCCCATGACTAAACAAGACAAGGACGCCATAGGCTTCCTGCTAAGTGCATCAGCTACTGCATTACCTTTACCAAGGTGATATTGAATATTGAAATCAAAGTCTTTCAAATACTCTAGCCATCTCCTTTGTCTCACATTGAGCACCTTCTGGGAAAATAAGTATTTCAAGCTCTTATGATCAGAATAGATAAGAATTGCTCACCATACAGATAATGCCTACAAACCTTGAGTGCAAATACCACAACAGCCAATTCTAAGTCATGGACAGGGTAATTAACTTTATGAGGCTTCAACTGTCTTGAAGAATAAGCTATCACTTTCTCATTCTGCATTAACACGCAACCTAAACCGATTCCAGATGCATCAGTGTAGACTGAGAAACCTTTCGCCCTCGACTGGTAACGCGAGGACAGGTGCAGATGTCAAACATTGCTTCAAGGTCTGAAAGCTTTTCTCACATTCCTTGCTCCAGACATAGGGGTTCTATTTTCGCGTAAGGCGAGTAAGAGGTACAGCTATCTTGGAGAAGTCTTTTATGAACCGTCTGTAGTAACCAGCCAGTCCAAGAAAGCCAGTGTGGTGTAGACGCGTGGTGTGTGTAGGTGTGGTGCATGTTAGGTCCCGAAATGAAATAGGACCTACTGCAGTTGAGTAGGAGTTGGCGGCCAGGGGTGGTCGTTGACTTGTTGGCGTCCAGGTAAGTGGTCGTTGACTGCATGATCTTGGCGGCATTAGATGTGGACGTTTAGAGTGGCGGCTGTCTTTGGCGGCAGAGGGGTTGATGCCAACCTGAGAATTCTACAGGTTATAGGGTCACCCAAGAGCAGGTTTCCCACCTGTCTCTCTCTTCCCCTTGCCCTAGCTTCGCGTCCCCGTGTTTCTAAAGCTTCCAGCAGGTACTGAAGGGTGGTTGGAGGATCGTGGAGCGTGTGGCATTGTCGAATCGGACGAAAAAACGCTGTGGCGTGGTGCAATTCCCGTGGGAGCTCGCGGAGGGTTCGGTGTGAACTGGGAGAATTCGGAGGGTTTGAGCGTGTTCTGAGGTAGGGAATGACCCTTGTAGTTCCTGTAGGTCGTGTTAATGTAATTAGATAACATGAATCTGCATGAAAATGGTGATTTCGGGTCATGGTACCCATGCGGGGATAATGGGTGGTTTGATGATTTTATGTAGTAATGCATGCTGTTTTAGTTTAATTATAATGCATGGGAGTTAGAGGAACTGTTTCCTCCTATTTTCTTAATGGTTTCGGGATCAGGAATGCATGTGGGATCGATTAGGGTTTCTGTAGGAGTAAAAGCTGAAGATCTTGGCGTCAACATCGTTGGTCGCCAGGTTCATCAGCCGGGATATAGACGGCCAGATCCATTGCCATCTACTTCTTATAAGCGGCAGTCGATGTTGCCACCAACTTGTGCATGTATTCATGCAGTGTGGTTTACGTAGCTTTTCTGATTATGAATATTACGTGTTTGTGTGTGCATGGCGATCATCGGTGCGAGCTAGTGCACTTGTTATGCTCTTGGAGCATAGTGCTCATGTAATGGGCATGTTTTACGTGAATGATGTGTGATGTACGTAATTGCTTTACGCAGTATGTGTGGTGCGTTGGCACCCGTGGCACTCTTGGAGTGTGTTGTCCATGTGTTGGACATGTGGTTCACGTGGTAGACGTGTGGTACACCAACCAGGGTGTAATACACACGTGTTGTCTACGTGGTTTGAGTGTGTGTATACTACACACTTTGTTGTAATGTAATTCTTATGATTTGTCGTAGTAACTGGGCAGTGAGGTTCCTGTGTGAGCCTAGCCGTGACTTTGTGGTGTTTGGGCAGTGAAGGTCCATACCGACCTAGCCCTGGTCCGTTGTTGTCTTTCGAATAATATTATATTGATTTATGTATTAAGTGGTGTGTGTTGCCACGGAGGTCACCTCATGACCAATGATAGGCAAGTTTGTGGTTCAGGTATGTGTTGGTGTGGGATAGCTTTGGGGTCATATGATGACCGATGTTAAGCTAATCCTAACACTTGTATATCGTAAATTATAAGTAAAGGCTATATGTGTAAGTATCGTGGTTTGTGCTAGCCGAGTGTGGTGGTCCGGCGCTTATTCCGAAATGCCTCTCTAGTCGGGTACCCCAGGTTCTTTGTGAGCCAGGCACGTGTGTTTGTTGTGCTCGGGGTTTTGTCTCGGTACTGGTGTTGTACCGTCGAGGTCTGTGTCGTCTTCCTGGACACCCTCACTCCTGAGTTTGAGTTGTACGTCCGACTGAGGGAAAGACGGCAGTGGGGCAGTGACTTCCCAGAGTTTGTTCTTGTGTCGCTTGTAGCGCGCTCGTAGTTGGGGGTACGGACACCAGTAGCGACAATGGTCCCCAGCTAGTCATGTTTTCCAGTGCCTCACTTAGGGTGCTCCGGCCAGAGACCCTAGAGGTGCCAGGCATGTGCCTGCAGTTGTGTGTCTGAGGGTGTGGTGTTGGTTGTGGTCTCCACAGTGTTTTGACTTCTTCCTTGTGGAGCGACAGTTGGACCTTTCGTCCATGACTGCGAGGCTGAGAGTTGTTCTTGTGTTGTGTTGTCTGGGTGGATACTGGCTGATCAGCTAGTAGTCCGTTTCCGTGTGGTGGCGTTGTCTTATGACTCGTGCTTTGCCTATTCTGCTGTACGTTGGACTCAGTGCTTTGACACTGGCTGGTGGTTGTGGTTTAGGACTCGTGGTGAGGTGGTGTTGACTAGTTCGAGGGGTGTGCCTGGTGTTGGCACAATGGTGTTGAGTGTTATAGTTTAGGTGATTTGTGGTTGAGGTTTATGGGAATAGTGTGCTTAAAATAAGGGTATAAATATAATTGTGGTTCAGTGGGTGTCTACACCTGCGTGTACCCTTGTTAGGTATTCGTGTTGTGGTACCTCATGTTGGTTTTCCATATATCATGTTTTTGATGATCACATTAACATTCTTGAACATTGATTTAATGCAAAATTGATGTGTTAACTAACATGAAAAACACCATGAAAGTGATTGAGGTAAACATTGCTAAATCATACAATGTACATCACTAACAATGTTTGCATGTAGGTTTACAGCATGAAAGATGGAACTTTGAAGAGGCATTGAAAAGATGAGCAAACTGCACAAAAATCTGTCAAAAAGGTGTATTCTGTCGAGTGAACTCTACCTGTTGACAGATGCATGACAGCATTCCAAGACAGAAAATCAGGTTTGCATCTCTGAGGGTATCTGTCGACAGATGCAATGTACCTGTCGACAGATACACACAGTCAACCCAAGACAGAACTCAGGTTTGCATCCTGAGTGCATCTGTCGACAGATGCAATGTACCTGTCGACAGATACACACAGACACCCAGGACAGAGCTCAGGTTTTCAATTCCTGAGTGCATCTGTCGACAGATGCAAACTGCCTGTCGACAGATACACTCAGAAACTCATTTTCCTGAAACCCAGTTCTCAGCCTGAGTCTGCCTGTCGACAGATGCAAGTGCACCTGTCGACAGCCGACGGAAACTTCAGATTTTGGGTTTCCAAATCCGGCCCCACTTGGGTGTTTCCTTCCTCCACGACCCCCACCTTTACCTAACACTATATAAGCATCCTTTTGGAGCCAATTTCGCAGAGAGCAGCCTCCCATCCAAGAGCCTCCAAGGGACCAAGAGGAAAAGCCCCAAATTGCTGCTCTGCTTCAACTTTCCGCCCAGATCGACGTGGAATCACCATCTATGCGGAGCTGAAGCCGGATCGTCATCAATTCAACCTTCTACATCGATCAATCTACATCCAATCGAAGTTTGAAGAGCGTTTGGACGATCCACGAGAAGAATTCCAACTGGATTTGTTCCCTAATTCCCAATTCTTCTCCATTTCATAATTTCCATCCAATCGTGTGTGTGTGTGGTTGTGTTTCGAGCATCCCTTGTGCTTGATTCACGTATTTGTGGTTGTTCTGATCGTGTTTCATCAGACAACGTGTGTGTGTTTGAGTTGTAGTGTTGAACTCGCTCATAAGCAGTCGTTTCTGCGTGTGTGTGTGGACGGTGGATGTAGGATACACGAGTTGTGTACTCCGAACCACCTTAAATCATCGTGTTCTGTGGTTTGTTCGCGTTTTGCGATAGATGATTGGTAGGCACGGTGTTCATACGCACGTTTGATTCCCTGTTTTCTCTTAAATCAACTCAAGCGGTCTCACACTTAATTGAATTTGAATCAAATTTCATTAAGATCGCTGTAGCATCGAAAAGAAGCCATCAATAGTTTAAAATTGCCGTAATCTATTCAACCCCCCCCTTCTAGATTACCGTATTGTGTACTTCCGCATAACTCTTCAATTGGTATCAGAGCGTTTCTCCGATTTACAGCTTTTCGTAATTTGATCTAGCGATCAGGAGATTTTCGATCTTATGGATTCTAGCAAAGGGTATATGGCCGAGGGACATTCAGTAACCAGGCCACCCTATTTTGATGGCACTGATCCTATTGGAAAAACCGTATGCAGGTATTTTTGAGAGCTCAAAATTACGAGCTGTGGAAGATAGTCAGCAAGGGACCATACGTGTTGCCCGAGGATGAAGACACCTGGACGAAAGACCAAATAGCTAAAGGAACTCTCAACTGGAGCGCACTAAACATGATGCAATGTGCGGTGCATCCAAAGGAGTTCTCAAGAGTCTCCACATGCTCAACAGCAAAAGAGATGTGGGACAAGCTTGAACTCATTTACGAAGGTACGTCCGAGGTAAGGGAAACTAAAGTTAGCATGTTAGTGTCTGAATATGAAATGTTCAAGATGAAACTGATGAAACCGTATCAGACATGTTTGCAAGATTCATGCTAATAGTTAACGGGCTAAAAGGTCTTAAGAAGGAATACTCTGAAAGTGACTTAGTGAGAAAGATCCTTCGATCTCTTACTTCATCTTGGAATACTAAGGCCACTGTCATTGAGGATTCCAAAGACCTTTCCAAAATGAAATTGGATGAACTAATTGGCTCTCTAATGACATATGAAATCAACATCAAGAGAAAAGAATTAGAAGAAAATCCTAGGAAGTCAATTGCTCTAAAAGCATCCAATAAAACATCAACAAGCTCCAAGAAATCTATTCAACAAGATAGTGATGAGCAAGAAACATCTAGTGAGAGTGATGATGGTGAAATGGCAATGCTCACTAGACAATTCAAGAAATTTTTGAAGTTCAAGAGGAGAGACACAGGTAATTCCAAACCCTTTCCTAAGAAATTTTTCACAGAAATATGAGTCAAACAAAAAATCTGACATTGTTTGTTATGAATGCAAGAAACAGGGGCATATGAGAGGAGAATGCCCGGAACTCAAGAAGAAGCTGAAGAAAGACAAATTCACCTCAAAAAGGCCAAAGCAATGTTGGCCACCTGGAGTGATGAAGATGAAGATGAAGATGCACAAGAAACATCCGATGATGAAGAAGTGAAATGCTTGATGGCCAGGAGTGATGACTCCAGCGAGGTAAATTTCTCATTTGATGATTTCACTGCAAGTGAATGGGAGGAAGCATACACTACTTTATTTGAAAAATTTCGTGAATATAGATCTGAGAATAGAGCATTAAAAAGGAAATGCAACTCCCTTGTGCATGATAAGAACAATGATGAACGAATTGCATTCTTAACAAAAGAATTAGAAATGATGAAAATTGATGAAAAAACTCATAATGAAGAAATGGATTGCTTGAAAATGAAATTGCAAGAAACACAAAAAAAAAAAGACTGTTTAAGCCATTCTATTGAATTCCTTCAAGAAGAACAATTGGAAACAAAGAAAAAGTTGGAACAAACTGAAAAGGAATTGAAAGAAAAATCTGAGGACCTAATGAAATTTGTAAAGGGAAGCAAAATCTAGATGCAGTTTTGGGCACCAAAATACATGTAACCAAGCATGGGTTAGGATATCAACCAGTCAAACAAAAGAAAATAGGAGAATCATTGATCACCTCCTTTATTGATTCTAGCCCAAGCACAAGCAAGCATGCTCCCACAAAGCATAATTCAAGAAAGTCTCAGACCAAGCCAATATTACACAAACAAAATGTTCCCAACAAACAAAAGAAAAAGCCACCTGTCGACAGATACAATGGTGCCTGTCGACAGACAAGAACAGTTTCAATGAATAAACAGTCTATCAAGCAACAGAAAATTGAAAAGAAAATTCCTTCATGCAATGTGTGTAAAAAGATTGGTCATGATGAAAAACAATGTTGGAATAATCCAAAGAAACAAAAGTCAAACAAGTTTGGATTCCTAAACATCTACTTTGTTGCATGAATGAAATTTTGGGACCCAAAGTAATTTGGGTACCAAAACCTCTTGTCTGATCCACATATGCAGGAATGCCTAGCAGCCCAACATCAAAACAAATGGTACTTGGATAGCGGCTGTTCGAGGCACATGACGGGCGACAAAGGTAAATTCTGTTTCCTAGTGGAGAAAGACGGAGGACAAGTCATTTTGGAGGTAACAACAAAGGCCAAATCATTGGCACAGGTAATGTTGGTAAGTGTTCCTCCAATTCAATTGAAAATGTACTGTTGGTTGATGGCCTTAATCACAATTTGCTTAGCATAAGTCAATTATGTGATAGAGGTCACAACGTCATTTTTGAATCAAATTCATGTCAAATTGTTGATAAAGAAACAGGAAGTGTAAAATTTTCTGGAAAAAGAGTGAATAACATTTACTTAGTTGATTTAGATGATCCAGAAAATGACAACTTGTGTCTTGTTGCAAATAGACAGGATGAATTGACCTTGTGGCATCGTAGGCTTGGCCATGCGAGCTACAACGTGTTGCACAAGATCATGAAGCTCAAATTGGTAAGTGGACTTCCTGACATCTCTTTTAGCAACAACGAAAGTTTTTGTGATGCATGTGCACAGGGAAAACAAACCGGAAGTCTTTCAAATCTAAAGCACCGGTAAGCACATCTAAACCATTTGAACTGTTGCACATGGACCTGTTTGGACCAACTAGAACTCTAAGTCTCAATGGCAAACGTTTTGGTTTTGTCATTGTAGATGATTTCTCTAGGTTCACATGGGTCAAATTCTTGGCACACAAAAGTGAAACACTCACAATCTTTCAAGAATTCTTTAACAAGATTGAGCATGGCAATGTGAATAAAATATGCTCAATCCGCACCGATCACGGGGGAGAATTTGATAACAATGCATTTTCTGATTTTTGCAGGCACCAAGGGATTGAACATCTGTTCTCTTCCCCAAGGACTCCAGAACAAAAGGAGTAGTGGAGAGGAAAAACAGAACATTGGTGGAAATGGCTCGCACTCTTCTGGTTGAAGGCCAACTCTCCAAAAGATTTTGGGCAGAAGCAGTGAACACTTCGTGCTACATTCTAAACAGAGCCATGGTAAGACCTGTGATAAAGAAAACCCCCTACCAGTTATTGAAAGGTAAGAAACCCAACCTTGGGTACTTCCGAGTTTTTGGCTCAAAGGTATTTATTCACAACAATGATAAATCTGATTTAGATAAATTTGAAGCCAAAAGTGATCAAGGTGTTTTTCTAGGCTACTCAGAACACTCTAGGGCATATAGGGTGTTAACAATAAAACACGAACTGTGGAAGAAACTCCACATGTCATTTTTGATGAGACTTATGCCAAGTCTAACAGATTGAATGTTAACAGGATTGAAGAAGAGGATGAAGGAACATCGCTTAAGGATCTACAAGTCAAAGCAAAAGACAAATCTGAAGAAGATTCCAAGACCAAAGGTGGATATCTTCACCGGGACTACGATGAAGATGATGAAATAGCATTCAGAAAACAAGATGAAACACTTGAAGAGAATCCACCAGAAAGTGATCCTCCTGAAGAACAACATTCACAAGATCAAATTCCTCAAGGACAAGATACTCCCGGCCCTTCAACAATCACAAATGTGAGGTATTCCAAAGATCACCCACTTGATGATGTGATAGGTAGTTTAAATGATTCTGTTCAAACGAGGTCTCAAGTAAGAAAAATAATTGAACATGATCTTTTTGCTTTGTCTCTCAAGTGGAACCCAAAAATGTTGAAGAAGCCTTAAAAGACAACTCATGGATTGATGCTATGCATGAGGAACTTGGTCAATTTCAAAGAAATAATGTATGGAGTTTAGTTCCTAAAACCCTGAAATCTCTATCATAGGAACTAGATGGGTGTTTAGGAATAAACTTAATGAAGAAGGAAAAGTGATAAGAAATAAAGCAAGACTCGTAGCAAAAGGATATAGTCAAGAATTTGGTGTAGACTTTGAAGAGTCCTTTGCTCCTGTAGCCAGGTTAGAAGCAGTCAGAATTTTATTGGCATATGCATGCTCCCATAAGTTTAAACTCTATCAAATGGATGTTAAAACTGCTTTTAAATGGCTATATCAAAGAAGAAGTCTATGTCTCTCAACCACCAGGTTTTGAAAATTCTGAAATGCCTAACCATGTGTATAAATTGCACAAAGCTCTTTATGGTTTGAAACAGGCACCTCGAGCTTGGTATGATAGACTAAGCAATTATCTGGTAAGCAAGAGCTACTCAAGAGGTAAAGTAGACCAAACACTCTTCACTAAGAAGTTCGCAATCACATAATTGTTGTTCAAGTTTATGGACGATATCATATTTGGTTCTACTAACCCTTCACTGTGTGAAGAATTTTCTAAACACATGCACAGTGAATTTGAGATGAGTCTAATGGGGGAGCTTCAATTCTTTCTTGGTTTGCAGGTGAAACAACATAAAGACGGATTCTTCATAAATCAAGAAAAGTATGTCAAAGAGCTTCTCAAACGATTTCAATTTGAGCAAGCTAAACCGGCCTCCACCCCAATGAGCACAAGCATCAAATTGGAAAATGATGAGAAAGGTAAACCGGTAGATGCAAAGCACTTCCGAGGTATGATTGGCTCACTCCTTTATCTTACTGCAAGTAGACCGGATATTCAATTAGTGTTTGCCTTTGTGCTAGATATCAATCTAGTCCAAAGGAAAGCCATTTAATTGCAGTCAAGAGAATTTTCCGATATCTCTCAGGCACATGCAATTTGGGTTTTTGGTACCCAGCAGGCAGTAGCTTTGATTTGATTTCATATTCTGATGCTGACTATGCTGGATGTAAAATTGATAGAAAAAGCACTAGTGGATTTGCCAATTCCTTGGCGGTTGCATGGTTTCGTGGGCATCCAAGAAACAACACTCGGTTGCACTCTCCACTGCAGAGGCAGAATATGTCGCTGCAGGAAGTTGTGCAGCTCAAGTGTTGTGGATCAAAAGTCAGTTAGCTGACTATAATGTTCAAATTGGATGCACACCTATCCTATGTGACAACACAAGTGCTATCAACCTTTCAAAAACCCTGTCCAACACTCTCGGACTAAACACATAGAAATCCGTCATCATTTCTTGAGAGATGAAGTTGCCAATAAAACCTTGGAACTTATTTTCATTCCCACAGAAAAACAATTGGCTGATATTTTCACCAAACCCTTGTCTGAAGATAGATTCACATCCTTAAGAAGAGAATTGGGTTTGTGTAAAATGCAATGAAACTAACTCTCCATATTGGAGTACATGCTCTTTATGTGTGAATGACTATGTGGTATATCAAATGGTGAACTGTGGAAGAACAAGTTCGGCTTGTTTGGAAACTATCATCATGCGTGAGGAAATATTCTCCGCCAAGTATCCATAGTCCCATTACATATAAAGGTCCTGTACTTCACATAGGATTTTTAGTTTCCTTACATTTTATCATGTTAACTCCATGAGACAATGTTTTTTCTGTGACCATGTGCTTGTGTATGACCTTCCTTTCATGAACATGTTTGTCTTGTATCAAGTGCTTGTGTGAATCCTTGCTTAGATGTTGTGTCAACACGTGCACACACTATGGGGGAGTGAGTTAAGGATAGATGAGTATTTATTGAGGAAACTCCTCATACATCTACTTGTTGAATTCTCACTTCCTTGAACTCAAAGTGCAATCAATCTGAAACAAGAAAAATCCACTCTGTTCCTATCTGTCGACAGACACATTCCATCTGTCGACAGATTCAATCAGTCTTGTTCTGGCAGAAACCTCAACTCCTCAGTCTGTGTGCATCTGTCGACAGACAGACTTCTTCTGTCGACAGATACACACATTCTTCCTTACTTTTCAAATCCTTCTTCATACTTTTCAGGAAAAGTGTTCCTTAATTGATTTAAAGGTAAACCTTGGTTTGTTTGTGTGCAATATAACCCTTCATATCCACTTCATGTCGAAGTCATGAACCAAGTCTAAATGTTGTTGATGCATGACCTGATTAAGGTCTTTTTAGATCATTTTGAACATAATGAGCAAACCAAATGATTTTTAAACATCTCCTTTGAATAACTCCCTTGTCGTTAAACATGAATCTAAAATGATTTGAAAAATCAGAAAACTCTTGAATTTAATGTTCCACATTACAACTTGCCTAAAGAAATCTCATGTACTTGACAAAAGCAAAAAAAAAAAAAAAAAAAAAAAAAAAAGGAGAAAGCTACCTATTTCTTCAGTTCAATCAACAAATTTGTTTTTCATTTGTGGGATGGAGGTAGAGCAATGATGAAAATCACTAAGTAACCGGGGACATGGGCATCACAAATGTCGGTCTTCGCGTCAAAAGTTGTTTCATTATCTCTATACAATGGCTTGATGGACACTCACATTGAGTAACTGGGGGTATTGGCATCACAAATGTCTACCTTCACATGAAAAAGTGAAAGTGCTCCTCATTGCCACTCTTTTCCATCTTCGTTGCTTAAATCTTCCAAGATCATACCAGAAATAGAGTGAAGCCTCCGAAATTTTTTTGTCAAGTCCAATGTGTTTCTTCGGTAAGACATTCTTGTGGGCATTTAATTCAATTGTCATCTGACTATCATCTCTATTTAAATGCATGTTTGTCTTCAACGGCCTTAATCAAAAGAGTTATTTAATTTTCACTGGCTTTTGTGAAATGTGTTCCTCATGATCTAATTAAAGAACTTATCATTTTTAATTCAAAATCATTTTAGATTTGTGTCATGTCTTCATCTTAATGGATATGGATTTTTGTCTTGCACATACACCCACTTTGCCTTAAAACAACAAATGAACACTTGTCCCTTTGAAAAATTTTGACAAAAATCAAGTTTTCACCAAAAAGGAGCTATCTGTCGACAGATAGACTGGCATCTGTCGACAGACGACGGCCCAGATCCGTTTTTTCAGAAAACCCTCGCGCCGGTTCACCTCCTTTTTGTGGGGCCTTCCTTTTAAAACCCTCCAAGTCCATTCTAAGGCCACCCACGACCCTTTTTCACCCCTCCTCTCTTGTTCCCTCCTCCTCCTCTCCAAACCCCCTCTCTTTCCCCCTTCAGGGCTCCGCCGACGATCCTGCTCCTCGTCTGGGATCCCTCCACTCTCCTTCACACCATTCTCATCCTTCCTCCTGCGATGGCACCCAAATCGAAGCTTCTCGCTCGCCGTCGTCGCGCTCCGACGGACGCCGGAGAAAGCTCCAGGGCTCCTTCTGAACGCCGCAGCAAGCATCGTGAGGATCGGTTGCCGGAACTCATCGTTCCTCAAGGTCTCCGTCTTATCCGACCCAACGGCACCTTCAAGAAGATTGTCCAATCCCGGTATGTGGACTTCGAGTCCTTAGCACCGATGTTCCCCTCACTCCTACCTTATTTTGACACTCAAGGGTGGACATCCTTCTTATACTCCCACTTGCAATACTCTCCAACTGCCGTATCCGAGTTCTACAATAACTTAGGGCTTTCCGATCAGGGGATATCTACTCTTCGGTGAAAGGCACTCGTTTTCGCCTCACCGCAAATCTTCTCTCCACAGCCCTTGAAATTCCAAACTCAGGAGTTGAAATCTTCAACTACAATCCCTCTGCTTCTGAGTACTATGAGCTTCTCACGTTGGAACCTTATGACACTACCAAGGAGATTGCTCGTCTCAACGCCAACTCCTTTCCTCCCTTGATCCGGATGATCCATCACATCTTCACTACCTTGATCGTCCCGAAGGATGGAAGTCGAGAGTTAGTCACCGAGGTCCACAAATCCTTGTTCATCTTTTTCCTCAAGTGTCAAGAAATCAATCTTCCTGAACTCATGATAAGCCTCATCCGTCGGTGTTTCTCTAACACCAAAAGATCAATGCCATATGCTTGCCCCATCACTTCTCTTCTTATTTTCCTTGGCATTCCTATCCCTCCAAGTGAGCTTATCTCACTAAAATCCCGAAGTGCCTTTGACCTCACTGCCGCCAACCGCATGGGCTACAAGATTGTAGACGGCGTCGTCACAAGGACTCTCAAGGGACAGGAACCACAAGGAGCTGAAGTGTCAACCGGTGAAGAAGACAATGAAGATGATGAAGCAAATGAGGGCAGTGATGAAGACCCTCAAGATGAGCAAATGCCTGACCAAGCTCAAGAGTTTGATGATGTACCTGTGCCTCCACAACAATCCGTTCATGATTACTTGGCACAAATCCATCAAGAAATGATCTCAGGATTTGCTCGGATGACGTCAAGATTTGATCAAGTGGACGCTCGCCTCAACACTTAGATGACCGTCTTGACCACCTCTACTCCGAGAGAGATGGATCCCGTCACCCTCCTCCTGCTGGACATGACGATGAATAGAGGGTCTCAGGGTCATTAGAGGTCACTAAGAGTCTTAGATGGGAATTAGTCTCACTTGTCTTGTCGTCTTTTGCTTGTTCATGTTACTTCCCTTTCTTGAGAGTCATGTAATGATTATCGCATGTACTGTGAAATTTCAATGATAAATCAATCAATGAAAACTCAGTTCATGTTCTTTTGTCTCTAATGTGCATGACTTGACTTTTGCATGTTGTCAAAAAGGGGGGAGAACATCAATATATGCATCAATTGAATATTTTTGTCATCATCAAAAAGGGGAGATTGTTGGGTTTTCCATATATCATGTTTTTGATGATCACATTAACATTCTTGAACATTGATTTAATGCAAAATTGATGTGTTAACTAACATGAAAAACACCATGAAAGTGATTGAGTTAAACATTGCTAAATCATACAATGTACATCACTAACAATGTATTTGCATGTAGGTGTACAAGCATGAAAGATGGAACTTTGAAGAGGCATTGAAAAGAGAGCAAAAGGCACAAAAATCTGTCAAAAAGGTGTATCTGTCGACAGATGAACTCACCTGTCGACAGATGCATACAGTCATTCCAAGACAGAACTCAGGTTTGCATCTCTGAGTGTATCTGTCGACAGATGCAATGTACCTGTCGACAGATACACACAGACAACCCAGGACAGAGCTCAGGTTTTCAATTCCGAGTGCATCTGTCGACAGATGCAAACTGCCTCGACAGACAGCACAGAGCTCAGATTCCTGAGTGCATCTGTCGACAGATGCACCTCGACAGATACACTCAGAAACTCATTTTCCTGAAACCCAGTTCTCAGCCTGAGTCTGCCTGTCGACAGATGCAAGTGCACCTGTCGACAGCCGACGGAAACTTCAGATTTTGGGTTTCCAAATCCGGCCCCACTTGGGTGTTTCCTTCCTCCACGACCCCCACCTTTACCTAACACTATATAAGCATCCTTTTGGAGCCAATTTCGCAGAGAGCAGCCTCCCATCCAAGAGCCTCCAAGGGACCAAGAGGAAAAGCCCCAAATTGCTGCTCTGCTTCAACTTTCCGCCCAGATCGACGTGGAATCACCATCTATGCGGAGCTGAAGCCGGATCGTCATCAATTCAACCTTCTACATCGATCAATCTACATCCAATCGAAGTTTGAAGAGCGTTTGGACGATCCACGAGAAGAATTCCAACGGATTTGTTCCCTAATTCCCAATTCTTCTCCATTTCATAATTTCCATCCAATCGTGTGTGTGTGTGGTTGTGTTTCGAGCATCCCTTGTGCTTGATTCACGTATTTGTGGTTGTTCTGATCGTGTTTCATCAGACAACGTGTGTGTGTTTGAGTTGTAGTGTTGAACTCGCTCATAAGCAGTCGTTTCTGCGTGTGTGTGTGGACGGTGGATGTAGGATACACGAGTTGTGTACTCCGAACCACCTTAAATCATCGTGTTCTGTGGTTTGTTCGCGTTTTGCGATAGATGATTGGTAGGCACGGTGTTCATACGCACGTTTGATTCCTGTTTTCTCTTAAATCAACTCAAGCGGTCTCACACTTAATTGAATTTGAATCAAATTTCATTAAGATCGCTGTAGCATCGAAAAGAAGCCATCAATAGTTTAAAATTGCCGTAATCTATTCAACCCCCCCTTCTAGATTACCGTATTGTGTACTTCCGCATAACTCTTCACCTCAGAGTAGCAAGAGTACTGTATTCCTCATGGGTTCTTTATAGTTGTAGTGGTACATGTGTACCAAACCTTTTCAGGCTCGTGTGTTGTGGAGGTCTTGTTGATTGACCTGACACTTGTTGTATCTACTGTTTTAAGTAGATCTTTGTTTAATTTATTGGGATTAGTTTGTGAGTATAATTATGTGACCTTTGTGGGTATTTTGCCGATGAGGCTTGTGGATCTAGGATATGTGGGTTTGTTTAGTAGAGCATATGCTCAGTGGAGGCCGTGTAAGACCTTCCACTGGTGAGTTTACCCTTCTGGGCAGGTTCAGATTATGGATTTAGTGTGGATGGACTAGATAGCTGTAGCCGTCCTACCATTATGTGTGGCCTCGACCGTTTAGTGTGATTTGGAAGTATAAAGGACCAGCTCTTTGTTAGCAGTCCTGTTACTTAAGTGTTGAGATTTACTGTGAAGCTTGTAGCCTGGGGCAGGACTGCCTGTGTGGCTTATAGCTAGGCAACTAGTTGTTGTAGCAGTGTGCCAGTGAGACTGTGTTTAGGCCACTTAGTAGTTGGGCTGACTAATGATTATGTTAGTCCTGTAGTTTACTTTCCTTCTGAGGACTTTGTGTTTATTATCATGATTATGTTTAATTGTTATTTATTTTCATGATGTGAGCATGAAATGGTTGGCTATTGGTGTTGCCAGTGAGACCCAGGGTGAGGTGTTTGTGGTTACGGTGTTGTTTTGGGTAGCCCCTACTGAGCCAGTGACTTGTTGAGGCTCACTCCCCTACAGTTCTTTTCAGGGCTTGCCGTGTGTTTGGCTTGCAGTGGCGTTGTGTCGAACTTGTACCACAGCAGTAGTTTAGTAGTTAGTGTTGTGTGAGCTTGTGCTCCCTCGGGGTATGCCCCAGGTAGTTGTACTTTTAATTGGACATATATTAATGTAAGGGACAATTGTACAAATTTGTGAACAGATATGAGCACATGTACTTTCTTGTGTCTTATATTCTTGTGGTTTGTCTTTTATACTCTTACTGGACACGTGTGTGAGATATCCCTTGCGAGACTTCGGTCCGTTCGCGGGAGACGGATCTGGATATGGAGCCTTAATGGGCATAAATACTCCGGTCCGTCACAGTTGGTATCAGAGCAATGTCCAGTTAGAATATGAAAAGACATTGAAAATACAATGTCCCAATACATGGATTAATGTTCACTGCTGGTAGTAAGTCTGAGGTTTTGTGTGATATAAAGTAGTTTTTATGTGAGCTTTTGGCACGTAAACCGTGTGTTTCTGTTTGTTAGATTGGCAGTTGTGAGCAGTTGTTGTGCCACAATGTGGATAGTAGCATAAGTTGTGTGATAGCATCCTGGCACTAGTGCAGTTAAAGCAGTTAAAGTATAGAGTATTTCTGTGATAGATCAGTTAGTTATTAAAGATTTGCAGTTAAAGGAATTGAAGAGATTAACAAGTTTGGATATGGAATTCAGTAAGTAAGTTATAATGAGATAGAAAGTTGGTAGAGACAGTGTATGGTAACAAGGTGATAAGGATCAGGTTAGTGTGTGTGTGATAAGTTGCAGTTGAGAATCTCAGCAAATGTATTGTGGCATTAGAGATTTGAGTCAGAGGATATTAAGAAACAGTGTGGATGGAATGTGATTAGAGTTATGAAGAGTTGATATGATCAAGAAGGCAGACCAGCTTTAAAAGAAGTATCAGTACATAAAAGAGCAGTGATTTGGCAGATAGATTAAATATGCCTGAGATCAGAAATCTGAGAAAAGTGTTGTTATGAATAATGATGATAGCAGGAAGTGTGATATGAAGATTGTATAAATAAGTATAGAAATGATCAGTTGAATAAAGAAAGAGAGAAAAGAAGGATTAATGTGCAATAAGAATTTGTGAAAATTGCACAAGAAGAATATTAGTTGATGATTGGCAGTTTAGATAAAGAAAAGATATAGATTAGAGAAAGGAAGAATTTAGCAAATGATGAAGTGAATAGATCAGATGAGTCAGGAAATGTCAGTTAGAGTTTGCATATTGGTGCAAAGAAATGATTTAATGAGCAGAAAGGAATTGTTATTAAGATATTTCAGGGTTTAATGCTGGAGAAGATTGATTAAGAATATTTGAAAAGTTATGCCCCAGAATTATGGGAATTAGCCAGAGAATGTCAGTAAAGCAAGAAAGATATATGAAGAGCATAATATATCAATAGCGGTTTGGCAGAACAGAAATTGCAGTAATTTCTTCAGCATGAATTTATTGAATGGGATGATTTGAGAAGCAGTGAAGTCATAAGAAAGTAATTGAAAGTAATAATATGAGCAGAAATTGTGGAATATTTTACAAAAGTGTTCAGTGTGATCAGAGTAGCGCAGCGGAAGCGGAAGCAAAGAAAAATTTAATATTCAGAGATTGTTCAAGTTTGCTTGAATAAGGAGAAAGTGTAAAGTTTTGCGCAGTGGAATAAAGGAAACAGAGTTTATTATGTTTTTTTTAATCAGAGATTGACTTTAAGTAGTATGAGTAGAATAATATGAAAAGAGCAGGAAATTCAAAGATGGTGATTGGTTTTCTTTGAAGAGGTGTCAGTTGTGAATGTAAATGCAGGTGAGGCAGGATAACAACAAGCAGTGATAAATGGAAAAAGAAAATGGTGGCATGAAAGAATATTACAGTGTAAGATATTTGAGAAAGATAAAGCGGCCTCGAAAGAAATATTGAAAACACAGCTGGAAAATTATGGAAGCAGGTTCAGTCCAAGGAGATAAAGCACCATTGGCAAGGTAGGATCGCCTACGGTTGAAAGCTAAAGAAAGGCAATAAAATCGACAGAACAGAGTAATTGTGAGATGAATTGAAAGGCTGAAGCAGAGAAAGAGTATCCTACTTATTCTGTGTTCGGCTTTATTTATTTTTAGGTGATAATCCGGATTGTTGTGATTTGTTTTATATGTCGAGGACGACATTTGTTTTAGGTGATAATAATGTAACGTCACTTATTTTCGGATCCTTTTTGGATCGTGTGTGTTGTGGTTGTGATGGCTGTTGTAAGGCAGTGTGGTGTAGACGCGTGGTGTGTGTAGGTGTGGTGCAGGTTAGGTCCCAAAATGAAATAGGACCTGCTGCAGTTGAGTAGGGTTGGCGGCCAGGGGTGGTCGTTGACTTGTTGGCGTCCAGGTAAGTGGCCGTTGACTGCATGATCTTGGCGGCATTAGATGTGGACGTTTAGAGTGGCGGTTGTCTTTGGTGGCAGAGGGGTTGACGCCAACCTAAGAATTCTACAGGTTATAGGGTCACCCGAGAGCAGGTTTCCCACCTGTCTCTCTCTTCCCCTTACCCTAGCTTCGCGTCCCCGTGTTTCTAAAGCTTCCAGCAGGTACTGAAGGGTGGTTGGAGGATCGTGGAGCGTGTGGCATTGTCGAATCGGACGAGGAAACGCTGTGGCGTGGTGCAATTCCCGTGGGAGCTCGCGGAGGGTTCGGTGTGAACGGGAGAATTCGGAGGGTTTGAGCATGTTCTGAGGTAGGGAATGACCCTTGTAGTTCCTGTAGGTCGTGTTAATGTAATTAGATAACATGAATCTGCATGAAAATGGTGATTTTGGGTCATGGTACCCATGCGGGGATAATGGGTGGTTTGATGATTTTATGTAGTAAAGCATGTTGTTTAGTTTAATTATAATGCATGGGAGTTAGAGGAACTGTTTCCTCCTATTTTCTTAATGGTTTCGGGATCAGGAATGCATGTGGGATCGGTTAGGGTTTCTGTAGGAGTAGAAGCTGAAGATCTTGGCGTCAACATCGTTGGTCGCCAGGTTCATCAGCCGGGATATAGACGGCCAGATCCATTGCCGTCTACTTCTTATAAGCGGCAGTCGATGTTGCCGCCAACTTGTGCATGTATTCATGCAGTGTGGTTTACGTAGCTTTTCTGATTATGAATATTACGTGTTTGTGTGTGCATGGCGATCATCGGTGCGAGCTAGTGCACTTGTTATGCTCTTGGAGCATACTGCTCATGTAATGGGCATGTTTTACATGAATGATGTGTGATGTACGTAATTGCTTTACGCAGTATGTGTGGTGCGTTGGCACCCGTGGCACTCTTGGAGTGCGTTGTCCATGCGTTGGACATGTGGTTCACGTGGTAGACGTGTGGTACACCAACCAGGGTGTAATATACACGTGTTGTCTACGTGGTTTGAGTGTGTGTATACTACACACTTTGTTGTAATGTAATTCTTATGATTTGTCGTAGTAACTGGGCAGTGAGGTTCCTGTGTGAGCCTAGCCGTGACTTTGTGGTGTTTGGGCAGTGAAGGTCCATACCGACCTAGCCCTGGTCCGTTGTTGTCTTTCGAATAATATTATATTGATTTATGTATTAAGTGGTGTGTGTTGCCACGGAGGTCACCTCATGACCAATGATAGGCAAGTTTGTGGTTCAGGTATGTGTTGGTGTGGGATAGCTTTGGGGTCATATGATGACCAATGTTAAGCTAATCCTAACACTTGTATATCGTAAATTATAAGTAAAGGCTATATGTGTAAGTATCGTGGTTTGTGCTAGCCGAGCGTGGTGGTCCGGAGCCTATTCCGGAATGCCTCTCTAGTCGGGTACCCCAGGTTCTTTGTGAGCCAGGCACGTGTGTTTGTTGTGCTCGGGGTTTTGTCCCGGTACTGGTGTTGTACCGTCGAGGTCTGTGTCGTCTTCCTGGACACCCTCACTCCTGAGTTTGAGTTGTACGTCCGACTGAGGGAAAGACGGCAGTGGGGCAGTGACTTCCCAGAGTTTGTTCTTGTGTGGCTTGTAGCGCGCTTGTAGTTGGGGGTACGGACACCAGTAGTCGACACTGGTCCCCAGCTAGTCCTGTTTTCCAGTGCCTCACTTTAGGGTGCTCCAGCCAGAAACCCTAGAGGTGCCAGGCATGGGCCTGCAGTTGTGTGTCTGCAGGTGTGGTGTTGGTTGGTCTCCACAGTTGTTTGACTTCTTCCTTGTGGAGCGGCAGTTGGACCTTTCGTCCGTGACGCGAGGCTGAGAGGTTGTACTTGTGTTGTGTTGTCCGGGTTGGATACTGGCCTGATCAGCTAGTAGTCGTTCCCGTGTGGTGGCGTCGTTCTTTCTGACTCGTGCTTTGCCTATTCTGGCTGTAGTTTGACTCGTGCTTTGCCACTGGCTGTGGTTGTGAGTTTATGACTCGTGGTCGAGGTTTGACTAGTTCGAGGTGTGCCCTGGTGTTGGCACAATTGTGGTTGAGTTATAGTTTATGTGATTTGCCGGTTGAGGTTTTACTTGTAATATTATGCTTAAATAAAGGTATAATATAATTGTGGTTCAATGTGGTGTCTACCACCTGCTTGTACCCTTTGTTCAGATATTCGTGTTGTGGTACCTCAGAGTAGCAGGTACTTGTATCCTTCATGGGTTATTTTATAGTTTTGTGGTGGTACATTGTGTACCAACCTTTTCAGGCTCTCGTGTGTTGTGGAGGTCTTGTGATTTGACCTGCCACTTGTTGTATCCTAACTGTTTTAAGTAGATCTTTGTTTATATTTTATTGTGGATTAGTTTGTGATTATTAATTATGTTACCTTTGTGGGTATTTTGCCGATGAGGCTTGTGGCTTAGGCATATTGTGGTTTAGTAGAGCTATGCTCCGTGGAGGCCGTGTAAGACCTTCCACTTGTTGAGTTTTACCCTTCTTGGGCATGGTTCCAATTATGGATTTAGTGTGTGATGGACTAGCTAGCTGTAGCCAGTCCTACCATTTATGTGTGGCTCTCGACGTAGTGTGATTTGTAGTCTAAAGGACCAGCTCTTTGTTAGCAGTCCTGTTACTTAAGTGTTTGAGATTTACTTGTGAAGCTTGTAGCCTGGGCAGTGACTTGCCTGTGTGGCTTATAGCTTAGGCAACTAGTTGTTGTAGCAATGTGCCAGTGAGACTGTGGTTTAGGCACTTTAGTAGTTGGGCTAACTAATGATATTATGTTAGTCCTGTAGTCCTACTTTCCTTCTGAGGACTTTGTGTTTATTATCATGATTATGTTTAATTGTTATTTATTATCATGATGTGAGCATGAAATGGTTTGGCTATTGGTGTTGCCAGTGAGACCCATTAGGATTGAGGTGTTTGTGGTTACGGTGTTGTTTTGAGTAGCCCCTACTGAGCTACTGAGCCAGTGACTTGTTGAGGCTCACTCCCCTACAGTTCTTTTCAGGGCTTGCCGTGTGTTTAGCTTGCAGTGGCGTTGTGTCAGACTTGTACCACCAGCAGTAGTTTAGTAGTTAGTGTTGTGTGAGCTTGTGCTCCCTCGGGGTATGCCCCAGGTAGTTGTACTCTTTTAATTGGACATGTATTAATGTAATGGGACAATTGTACAAATTTGTGAACAAATATGAGCACATGTACTTTCTTGTGTCTTATATTCTTGTGGTTTGTCTTTTATACTCTTACTGGACACGTGTTTGAGATATCCCTTGCGAGACTTCGGTCCGTTCGGGGGAGGCGGATCTGGATATGGAGCCTTAATGGGCATAAATACCCCGGTCCGTCACAATTGGTTAGTCCAAAAGGCATGACTACAAATTCTTAATGATCGTACTTACTCCTGAAAGCCGTCTTATAAATATTTGCATCCTTAATTCTCATCTGATGATATCCCGATCTCAAGTCAATCTTAGAGAAGTACTTGGCTCCTGATATTTGATCAAATAACTCGTTGACACGAGGTAGAGGATATTTGTTCTTGATAGTGAGGTGATTCAATTGCCTGTAGTCGATGCATAGCCTCAGGGATCCATCCTTTTTCTTGACAAACAACATTGGTGCTCCCCAAGGAGAAGTACTTGGTCGGATAAATCCCTTTTCTAGTAATTTCATCAATTGCTCCTTCAACTCTTTTAATTCAGCAGGGGACATTTTGTACGGTTGGCGTGACACCGGTGCAGCTCCAGGTGTTAGATCAATCGATAAATTCACATCTCTTTCAGGTGGAATGCCTGGCAGCTCATCGGGGAACACGTCGGGGTACTCTTGCACTATGTGTATGTCTGATATCTTAGATGCTTTCTTTTCAACTACTATGGCGGCAAGAAATGCCACACGACCCTTTCTTATCATGTTCTGTGCCTTAATAGCGGAGACGAGAGACAAGTGTCTCTTGTGTCTACGTCCCGTGAATGTCAGTTTATGGAATTCACTAAAGGAGATTTTCCCTCTTCTACAGTCTACAATAGCCCCATAGGTGGATAGCCAATCGGCTCCCAAAATGACATTGTAGCCTTCCATAGGCATACAGATCAAGTCAGCTCTAAGGTTGAGTTCACCAATCTTAACATTGGCTAATGGAAAATATTTATTTAGTTGAGCTTTCTCCCCTAGTGGTGTAGTGACAGGTAATTCAAATTCCATGGATGCAGGTTTTTCATTTAATGTACCAGCAAATGCTTGTGATATGAACGAATTTGTTGCGCCAGTATCAAACAAACAAAAAAAAAGCTAACTGAGAGAAAATTGGTAAAGTACCTTCCACAACTCCACCCTCCTCGGTGGTCTCCACTTCTTGCAGGGCCTGCAGCCGGCCAAACTTCTTCTGTCCCATAGGACGCTTTTCATTCTCCTTAAGCAGGGGGCATTCGGGAATGTGATGCTCTCGACTCCCGCAACGTAGGCACACACCTATCTTTATCCAGCACTCCTCGGCAGTGCTACCCAGCTTGTCACAGTGCTTGCATCTGGGCTTGTTGGGGGCAGTAGGGGCGAAGGCTTTGGGCTTCTGCTCTTGGCTTGGCCCGTCAGTGATGCTTAACGGCCTTTTCTTGCCGTTAGTGGGCTTGCTTGGTGCTCCGGAGGTTTGCTCCTTCTTGACCATCCTACCCTTGATGCGCTCGGTGAGATCGGTCGCATCCTCCAGTAGTTGTGCTTTCTTGTCCATCTCCGGATAGGTCTGAATGTCCATAGGTGCAAGTTGAGTAATGTATGCGGGCCTGAGCCCATTAAGAAAGCATTTCACCTTCATTCTTTCTGTGCCGACTGTTAGGATCGGATATTCGGTTATGGCAAAGCTAGAAGGGGGGGTTGAATAGATTTGCAGCGGAAACTTAAGCAATTTGAAAATTACTTCGGATTAAAAGATCTACTCAATTAAAACCCCTTTGATCTGATGTAATGTGTGTGAACAAATTAACAAGTAGTGTGTAAATGAAATCCCTAGGCATGCATCTAGCGCAACACAATGCAAACCACAAGTCAAACCACAGTGCACAAGGGATTTTTAGGTGGTTCGGAGATCACACCACGTGACTCCTATGTCCACCCCTCACACAGTGAGGACACACTACTCAAGAACTTAGTACAACACACACATGAGCACACTGGCTCAACCACACACACACACACTAGATCAATTCCACAATAGATCAGATCCTCTAGCCTTGATCTGACCAACACACCACACACATGTTGTCTGATGCAAACACGCAATCAGAACAACAATCCACACGTGGATCAAGCACAAGGAACGCTTGAACCACTACCACACACACAAAGATATGAAAGGTGTAGAAGTAGAAGAGTTCAGAGATGTAGAAGTATATCCTGATGAAGAACTCTTCATGGTGGTCGTCCGGAAGAACTTCAAGCTTTGTCTTGATAGGTATCAGTTGATGGAGAAGTTTGAAAGATGGACGAACCGGCTTCAACTCCGCTTGGAAGATGGATCTTCTTCACTCTGGTCAGAGGGATGAAGCAGGGCAGCAGGAAGAAGCACTTCTCTTGAGTTTTTCTTAGGGTTTTGATATGGTGGCTTCTTACTGCGAAAATAGCCTCATATGATCCTTATATATGGGTGTCCAAACATGGAGAGTCGTGCTTAAAGGGATCACCCAAATATAGATCATATCCTGGCCATTAGATCTTCCCAAAAATCCGTCTGTCGATAGCCGACTTTCTGCTGTCGACAGGTGCTGACAGGTTTGCAAAAACCAGAAGACTGGCCTTCCGGGAAATCATTTTCTGTCTGTATCTACGACAGGCTACAGTGTATCTGTCGATAGGTACACTATTCATCTGTTGACAGCACACTATTCATCTGTTGACAGCTACTTGTTCCAACATCTTGTCTTGTTCTTTTGCACTTGGATTTTGTTGCTTGTCTTGTGTACATTCACACCTACATTAAAAGACATATTAGTGAGATATAATGAACATATAAATGAACAAGTTAGACATGTTTTTCTTGATTAGCATTTGCTTTTCTTGATTAACATTTGCTTGACTTGACATTCTCATTATGTTTCACATATTCACATCACATCAATTTGTATTGTTCATGAAATGCTCATCAATTGCTCATCATCAAAAATAAACATACCATATGTCAACTTAACATACTCATGTAAACCCAACATTCTCCCCCTTTTTGATAATGACAAAATTTCAATTTATACACAATTGATGTTTCTCCCCCTTTTGGCAACATCCAAAAAGATAAGTCATGCACAAATGGATAAGAATGAAGCAAAGAACTGTGTTTCCAGTCATTGATCAGTAAGTACACACGGTTACAAAAAAAGGGTAATCCATTGCATGAAACAACAAAAGCAAAAGTGAAGGAGAAAGAGATGACGGAGTTAACAGACTGATGACTCAAAGAAGTGGAAGGAAATGAAGCAAAGAACTGTGTGACCACAGAACTGAATTGTGAAAGATATGAGTGGGGAATGAGTGTTCAATTAGAATTTTAAGGTTGAGAACTAGTTTATACCCATTGCAAGATGTCATAGACACTAGTAGTTAGACACATAAAATTCTACAATGGTTAAGAAATAATACTTCGGGAATCTCAAGTTGTAGCATTTAGAAGACATCGTTCAAAAACATTGAAAATAAGATAACCCCTTTGAATAAAACCGTTGTAGAAAAACATGTTCCTTTGTGGGTGATGTTCAGTTGGCACTTGAAAGTAATGTCTACATGAGCGATTAACAATAAACAACACATTGCCCTTGATGTAAAAACATGGAGGCTACACTCAATTTCTTGCATTGAATTTTTTTCTTTGTCAAGTTAATGTGGGAAAAGTAGTAATTAAGATCACTTTCACCTTTTGACGTGAAGGTAAATATTTGGGATGGCCGTTCCCCCAGTTACTCAGTGTAAGTGACCATCATACCATTGTACAGAGATAATGAAAGTACTTTTTGACGCGAAGACAGACATTTGTGATGCCCATGTCCCCGGTTACTCAGTAATACTCATCATTGCTCTACCTTTATCCCATTTCAAATACTTTTTGTTTGAACTTTGAGTTTAGAAATAGGTAGCTTTTATCCTTTTGTTTTTAATTCTTAAATCATGATCAAAAGGTTATTTAAGGTCAAAAGCCAATGTAAAACATAAAGTTCAATAACCTTCGTACTTATCAATCCACTTGAGAAAAATGATTATTTACAAGGGAGTTATTCAAGTGAGTTAGGTTAGAATCATTAGATTTGATCAATGTTTTCTAGATGACACAACCTAGACTCAAACACAAAATATTATATCAAAATCATTGTGATTAAGTCAATGTCTTTGATACTATGTGAGTATGGAAGATTGCAATGAATAGTAAGTCCCTATTCTCCCCTTGCATCAATAATATGAACATACTCATAAAGAAAGGATTAGAAAAGATGAAGATTTATGGATGAAGTGAGTATCTGTCGACATCAAACATGAGCCTGTCGACAGATGCAAATAGTTGTGAAGTTCTGGGTTCAGGCAAGGTATGGGCAGTCGACAGCTGGGGTGCTGGCTGTCGACAGATACAGTCAGACAGAAAATATGAAGTTCGGAACTGTGCCTGGCTATCGACAGCAGAAGAAGTAGCTGTCGACAGATGCACACAGGGTGCAATTTCTGGGTTCTGTGAAGGCATATCTGTCGACAGGCTGTTTAGGGCTGTCGACAGGGGCTTTGAAACTTCAGCTTTAAGGCTTTGAATTGAGAGTGATTTGAGCCATAAGATTGAGGGAAAAATACACATTGAATAAGAAGGGTATCCCATATGAATTTCACTCACCTAGCCTTAACTTACTCCCCCATAGAGTGTGCATATGATGACTCATCATTCAAGCAAATCAATCAATGAGATACACAAACATACCAAGCATTTGCACATAAAAGAACATCCATAAGCATAAAAACACCAACATTCATTCTTTTAAAGAGAGACATGTGGCAAGATTGATGTGAAAGAATGTCCCTCAAACAACTCACTCAAAAACTCTTTTTGACTTACTCCCCCATAATATATGCATGGTATTGAATGAACATTCAAGTAATTCACACATATTCATGTCAAGAAATTTGCACAAGGAGAGTATAAACATGATCAATTGAGGTTCTTGAGATTATGAATTTTTTGATAATCTTTATGTAGTAGAAGACTATTGATACTTGGCGGAGAATATTTCTCACGCATAATGATAGTTTCCAAACAAGCCGGACTTGTCCTTCCACATTTCACCATTTAATATACCAAATAGTCACTACATAAAAGATCCATTTCTTTTTTTTTTTTAATTTTAGCATGACTCCAATGGCTAAGAAGGATTGTCATTTGGGGATAGCATTAAAACACATTTTTCATTGCTCAGATAGAATTAAAAATCCATTTCAAATCTGTAGTGATAAAGAGATTTTACCTGAACAATCGTCAATTTCAATCTAAAATTTTTTACCTTTGTTCTCCAATCATTTCTTGCCTTACACAGCCAATGTCATGAATCCATTTAAACTGTATGGCTGCAAGACATCTCAGCTTGTTCATTAAGCTGGTTTTGGAACCCACACTTGCTTGGGTCCTACAATGACGTCAATGTTAGAATTCAACAATGATTTATGAATCCAAAGTGACTTTAATTTTTGAATAGATGTATTTCTTTCATTAATGGAATTATGAGCATGGGGCTTGGAAGCATGCAAAAGATAACCATTTCTATGCCAACAGTCCCTAGAGACATGACCATGTTGATGACATGCATAGCATTGAACTGTTTTAGCATATTGTGAGAGTGTTGATTTTTCTTCCAACAGAATTTAGCAAGATGACCAAGTCTATTGCATTTGTAGCAAACGGGTTGAGTACTTACCTGGAGCTTACCATAGTGTGATTGCATTTGCTGGAATCTCTAAGGTCCTTTAGAGTACCTTTGATTATCCTTGGGTGAGAAGAAGGAGATGGTACCCTTTGGCATCTCTTGGCATGATGTGGAGTTGGAGATTTCCTTGAAACATTCTGGGCTGCTGGAGGAGGTGTGGAGACCTTGTAGACTCTTGTTTTCTTTTCCATTTTCTTTTTCTGGTTTTCAATTGAAACATGATTCTTCCTTTTTGCAGCACTTTTGTTCAATTTTTTCTTTTCAGCTTTCAATGCAACAATTTCTTTTTCAAAAGTTAGAAGTTGGTTTTTCATGACATCCAGACCATTTTGTATTTTGTTCTTTTCAATTTCACTTTGAACAACTTGATTTTCCAATTCAGCAATTTTCTTCTTAAGCAAATTTGAAAATTACTTTGGATTAAAAGATCTACTCAATTAAAACCCCTTTGATCTGATGTAATGTGTGTGAACAAATTAACAAGTAGTGTGTAAACGAAATCCCTAGGCATGCATCTAGCGCAACACAATGCAAACCACAAGTCAAACCACAGTGCACAAGGGATTTTTAGGTAGTTCGGAGATCACACCACGTGACTCCTACGTCCACCCCTCACACAGTGAGGACACACTACTCAAGAACTAAGTACAACACACACACGAGCACACCGGCTCAACCACACACACACGCTAGATCAATTCCACAATAGATCAGATCCTCTAGCCTTGATTTGACCAACACACCACATATGCAAACATGCAATCAGAACAACAATCCACACGTGGATCAAGCACAAGGAACGCTTGAACCACTACCACACACATAAAAATATGAAATGTGTAGAAGTAGAAGAGTTCAGAGATGTAGAAGTATATCCTGATGAAGAACTCTTCGTGGTGGTCGTCCGGAAGAACTTCAAGCTTTGTCTTGATAGGTATCAGTTGATGGAGAAGCTTGAAAGATGGACGAACCGGCTTCAACTTCGCTTGGAAGATGGATCTTCTTCACTCTGGTCGGAGGGATGAAGTAGGGCAACAGGAAGAAGCTCTTCTCTTGAGTTTTTCTTAGGGTTTTGATATGGTGGCTTCTTGCTGCGAAAATAGCCTCATATGATCCTTATATATGGGTGTCCAAACATGGAGAGTCGTGCTTAAAGGGATCACCCAAATATAGATCATATCCTGGCCATTAGATCTTTCCAAAACTCCGTCTGTCGACAACCGACTTGCTGCTGTCGACAGGTGCTGACAGGTTTGCAAAAACCAGAAGATTGGCCTTCCGGAAAACCATTTTCTATCTGTATCTGTCGACAGGCTACAGTGTATCTGTCGACAGGTACACTATTCATCTGTTGACAGCGCACTATTCATCTATTGACAACTACTTGTTCCAACAGCTTGTCTTGTTCTTTTGCACTTGGATTTTGTTGCTTGTCTTGTGTACATTCACACCTACATTAAAAGACAATTATTAGTGAGATATAATGAACATATAAATGAACAAGTTAGACATGTTTTTCTTGATTAGCATTTGCTTTTCTTGATTAATATTGCTTGACTTGACATTCTCATTATGTTTCACATATTCACATCACATCAATTTGTATTGTTCATGAAATGCTCATCGATTGCTCATTATTAAAAACAAACATACCATATGTCAACTTAACATACTCATGTAAACCCAACACCGACAAGATGAGTGGCATATCGTGCCAACCGAGAGAACTGAGCCTCATACTCAGCAACAACAAGGTTTCTTTGTTTCAATGCAACGAATTCAGATGCCTTCCTCTCTTGGACCCTTTCAGAAAAGTATTTGGAGTTAAAGTGCTCCTTGAACTCGTCCCATTTGAATTGTGCATCAGCCCTGGTGGCTTCCACGGACTCCCACCACGCACGGGCGTCCCGTTCAAGCTGGAATGTTGCAAGTAGTATCTTGTCTCCATCTGCGCACTGCATGACGCGGAAAATGCGTTCTATCTCTTTTAGCCAGTTCTCCACCTCGTCGGGATCAGTGGTCCCACTAAAACAAGACGGATTCAGATTGCGGAAATTTCTGTGTAAATCTCCGGCTCCTCGATTATTATTGGCTCCACCAGCCTGAAGTAATGCCTGCGTGAGCTGCTGAATAGTGTGTTGCATGTCATGGAGTTGTGCACGCTCCGCTGCCATTTCTATTGTTAAGTTCATTCAAAAGAGAATTTAAATGTAAGATATTGAGTTTGCACTAAGTTTGTGCGTGTGTGAGTTTATTTTATCTTATTACCCTTGGTTCTACCCATTTCTCACATAGGTATGGAATTAGATTCTAAGTCAAGGCAGGTCAACCTAGATCATCCTATACTTAATAATAACCTAGGCTCTGATACCACAAAACTGTAGTGCCCCTGACACGAAATATCAGAGCGAAATTACAGTTATTAAATAGTACAGAGCGATAAATAAATGACAAACCATTGCACAATCAGAATAATATCAAATAAATTCTAACTTCATTAATAATTCATCAAACTCCATTACATTCACTAATCAGAGCCAAAACTAGGGCCCAGAGTACTTTATTCAAATCTAAACTATTACATAGTAACTGATTGATGACTAACTAATGACCGACTAACTAAATACTACTAAGCAGTGGTTGCTGAACAGGTCACTCTTGTGCATCATCCTCGTTCCCTTCCTCATGAGTGTGGTAATCACCATCCGACTCACCTGAAACACATGAAATAGCAACACAGGATGAGCGAATAACACCTAGGAGGACTTAATATCTCGTGTAAACAAGCATGCTTTAAATGATTAATGTTTTAAAGAGACTAGATAACTAGAGAGCATAGTCATGTAGAGTAAGTAACGATAGCAAGAGAACAATAGCACTGGTACAGGGGAAAATAGGACATCAAGTAATGATAATAGAATGGCCACGTAACGATATAGCACGTAAAGTTGCACAACAGTGCACTTGTAATGATAGCACCTGTAAAGATAGCACTTGAATAGATTGCACTTTGATTGTCATAGATTAAATCTTGATTGTATAATGGCACTGGATGTATGCCAACATCCTGATCATTTTAACTCCCATGGGCAAATGGCACTTTTCGGGCGCTCCTCCCAAAACCAAATCGGACCCTATTGCATTGGCATAAGTCATTTTTCTTTATCTTAGACAATCATATAGATGGCCAAGAGAGTACCAAGAATAGATGAGAGTAATAGACGATAGATGAGAGAGTAGAAAGAATGTGAACAGATGAGAGTACAAGAATAGTAGATGAGATAGGGGTATATTCGTAAAATAATGTTAAAAACTGACGATAGTCACAGTTGCACAGCACACCATCATGTACCGGCAGTCTGGTAGAAGTCACGACCGCCCACTAGCCATGCTAATACATAGACTAGATGGTCCGGCGTGATCACAAGGTAAGAAGGAAACACACTAAGGCCGTTGGATCGTACTGATCCCTAAAAGTGTAACGAGATTTAAGGGTACAACCAGCTCGTCGGCTAAGGACGTGCGCCAAAGCCAAGGAGACTTACGGAGGCCTTAACAAGGAGTCTCTGGTCCAGTCAAGAGTATTCCCAACAGAGAGGTGGTCCGTGCCAAGAAAAAGTGTGTAAAGAAACGTTATCCGTCTTGCCTCGAGTGCTTGAAGGCAAGGGGACGCGATATCGGTGTACAAAGTACGCGAATAAAATGAAGACAAGTGTCATTTAAATAATAAGAAAATTTAAGTGAAATAATTACACTTAATAATTACTAGATATATTATTGAGTAATTTAATAAGGTTTAATGTCAAACATTTGTGTTAAGTGTGTGCACGTGTAAATAATCATGAGAGCATGAAAGATTGTGCACTTGGCTTTTAATTAATTAGATTTACATAATTATTACCCATTATTAATTAATCAGGTCAAAATATATATAACAGTATGTCAATTGAGGCTAAACAATGGTTAAATAGCATAAACAGTAGAGGCACAAGCGCAATTTACTGTTCTGGCCAAATCTTGAAATCGCGGCGGGTTCACCCGTCATGATTCAAGTCGCGACGGGCGGTTCGGGCGCAACCTGCTGACACGGCCGGCCTGGCGCGGGCCAGGAGAGAATCGCGACGGCGCGGGCCAGGAGAGAATCGCGACGGCGCGGGCCATCGCGTTTATAACGGGACAGATCGGCCGGTCGCGACTCCTCTGATATCGCGACAGGTTGGGCCGTCGCGATTTCAGAGGAGCGGCCCGACCCAGAAAAGGGGATTTTCCCTTTTTGGGTTTGGTCCTTCCCTCCCATGCATGATACAGACCACTTCAAAAATCGATATAAAATCGCAAGATGATCCAAAAATTATGAAACCAGTTTTAAATGAAAGTAGATCATAGATCTATCAACAAACATGAGTAATTAGGAAACAGACAATGGCTGTGCATGCTTTAATAAGGTTACATTTCGGTGACCTAAACATGCACAGTTCATTGAAAACGAATTAATTCGCAAAGGATACATGATAGAATTTAGGAAAACTAGGGGCGTTTGAAAGCTAACAGGATGTAGTATTTATGAGAATTTTTGCATGGCATGGGATTGAGTACATGCATGGATTGAAAGCAATCATGAAGGTTCAGGTGCATGGTATGGATAGAACTTAGAACATTTAATACTCCTTCATGGAGCAACAAAAAATAGGGCAATCATGGGGCTTTGCAAGAGGGGATCATGGTCTACCTAGGGTAAAATTTGATTAGTTTGTGCTTGAGAGATTGCCTACCTTTGCTTGCTGTTAAGAAATCCTAGGGTTGATGATGAAGAGGAAGAAGAAAGCCTTTTGCTCCAAGCCCTTCTTCTCCTTGCTCCTCGTCCTCAGCCTTCTCTCCTCATCCTCCAGAGCCCCAGCAACGAAATGAGGCTTGATAGGGCCGAATTAGGGTGTGTATAGCTTGTGTAAGAGTCCTTTCTAGTCAAAACTCTTCTCTCCCCTTCAAACTCTGATTTTTCACTATTATCTCCCTATTTCTAGCCATTATCTACCTAAAAGGAAAGGGAAGAGGTCCAATTTCATAGAGGACTCCTCCTTTGGATAATTATGGGTTATTTAATGCTTATCTTAACCCTTTAATTTATTAATTAATTAGGCATGAAATTAGCTTAATTATCTCTCATCCCATGATGGGCTCTTCACATTTGGGCCCATTCTTTTGTGTTTGGACCATTAATACAACTCATTCCTAATTTAGCTTAATGGGTTTTGATTTAATCTCCTTTTATTCACTTTATTCCCTCTTCATTTAATTTAATTCTATTTATCACATTTATTAAATTAATTTTTTTTATTTTATTTGGGATTTAAAAATTAAAGTTGCCATAGTTGAGATGGTATAGCACTTGGGTGTAATGCCAAACACCCTAGTCTTTTAGCTCCCGCGGGAAAATAACACTTTTGGGCACACATCTCAGGACAAGAACGGGCCCCTTATATTGCCAAACACTAGTCATGTTTAATATCTTTAGACAACCAATCATGACCATATAGAGAGTATACTTAGATGACAGATTCTTCACTGTCTAGAAACTTAGATTGGTCATGCACAAGAAACATCACATAAAACATCGTTAGTAACCGCTACAGACAGAATACTTAGGTTCTGACAGCCTAGTGGAGAAAGCAGCCTGCTCCCTGGACGCGTGCGACAATAACACGGTCACGGAGTTGGGGCCGTTAATAGAGAAGACGTGGTCGCCCTTTCTACCGCGTTAAGGATGCTGTCAACAAGGGGGATGCGTTCACAGAGAAGACAATCTGGATGGTTGGATCATGCAATACAATTCCAGCATGGTCCCTAGTGGTGTAATGGTGTTAATGTACAACCAACTCGACATCTTAGAGGAATTCTAGGCTCGAGAAGACTTATGAAGGCCTTGGCAAAGGAGTTCGAGTCTAACAGGAGGAATACCAGATGGAGGGTTCTCACATCGTTAAGAAGGGTGTTGAAACATTTTGCTCAGCGTTTTAAAGGACTGTTATAATAGTGGAGCATCAATAACGATGTTCCAAAATGATGATAGAAACGAAAACAAGCCTTTTACATAAGAAAAGTTTATTTACAAAACTTCAATCTTTTAACTAGATAATTTATGAGATGTTTTGTGATAATTTTAAGTTTAAAAAGGTTGAAATAGTGTACATGATAGAGGAATTATGGTGGATGAGAAAAGTCAAGTAGATTGATTTTAAAAGATTAGTCACATATTTAATCATTATAGTTCATTTTTAATGCGTTAAAATCTTAACAGAGACTTAATATGAGATGTATCATGGATTAAAACAGTTCTGACAAGAAAAATAAGATTTCTGGACTGTTTGTCTTAACGCAGTCGGGTGTAAGGCCGCGTTAAGAAGGCAGTCTAGGGATACAACACGTTAATATTAAGTTATCATGTTGTTAGGGTAGGACACGTTTTGAACGCGGTGTATTGTGCGACTGCGTTCAAGAAAACTGGCTCTGTATCGTCCGCGTTCATCACACAATGAACCCGAAGCAATAGATGTGCGCAAAAACTCATGGATCTTGATGTATAAAGTATGAAAAATCATGAAACAACTTTTAAAATGATGCTAACAGGATTAAGAACATACAGAAATCATGAAATAGACTTAAAAACATGGATTGAGTAGAGATTTAGAACAATAATAGAAGGTTGTGTACATGCATATTCATGAACTTGCAAGGCAAAATACTCACAAGATAGACGATAGAAATTGAGGAAAAGAAGGGGAATGAGTTTCTGATATCAAGAGCAACCTACGAAGAGGTTTAATTAGATTCTTGCTAATTAGATTCTTGCTTGGAGAATGCCTACTTTTGGACAAGTTTATGATCTTAGGGCTAGAACTCGAAGAACACTTTATAGGTCTCCTAGAAAGTCTTCTCCCCACGAGATCCTCCTCCTTTGGCCTCCTCTCCACGTCCAAGAGAGCTCCAGATAGTATTAAGGTCGGCCATGAGGGGTTTGAGGGATGTATTTATAGGAATAATCTTTTTAATTCCTAACACAACTCTAACTCTTCCTAAATTTTGAGTTTTATATGTTAATCTTTATCTCCTAGCCTTCCAATCTCTAATTGGGTCAGGTTAGACTTAAGAAAATATGATCTCTATGTTAGGGTAGTGATAGGACTCAAGTTTAGATAATTAGGGGGTTTAATTAAGCTTATCTTGTCCATTTATTTATGTAGATAATAGGCACTCCGAATTTAATAGTATTTCTCTATTATTATTTTATCTTGTCTCTTATTTTGGCCCATTGAATCCACTATGGACTATTAGTAAAACCCATATCATTCTTTTACTTATTGGGTTTTCATTTATCCTCTTTTTCTTTACAGTTTTAACTTATTTATTTTATTTGAAATATTAGGTTGCTGCAATCTCTCTCTCTCTCTTGTACACCTCTCTCTCTCTCTCTCTCTCTCTCCATTTCTCTCTCTCTCTCTCACAAAGTTGGCTCCCTTTCTCTTTATTTCTCTCTCTCAATTCTCTCTCTTTCAGAGGCAAAGAATTCTAAAAAAGAGGAGACTAATGTGGTATAAATAAAGGAGAAAAGTAAGAAGATACGGTAAGTTTGCTCACACTGCAAAAATAAGGTACATTTTATAAATATGTTAGAGTGAAGTATATTTAGGTAAATATTTATTAAAGACTAATTTTTAAACAACTCCCTTTTTTAAATCACCCAAAGCCAATTTGGGCTATTTTCATAAGTCTTTTACCCCGGATATGGAGGTGCAAACACATGATTAATTTTTAACTGATTTTATAGTGTGGTATAAACTAACGATGATATCTTGTTAATGAGGAGGGATATGATGAGGTAAAATTCTGATTATTGTATCCAGCTCACGGGGTGGAGTAAAATACTATCCAAAGAGTTAAGCTAAAAGGATGGCCTTTTTTTTTCTCCGAAGTGTCATACCTGCCATGTGTTCTTGTTTGATGTTACAAATGAGATGGTATTTTGGCTAGTTTTGATCTCATTGTTACTTTGAAAGTTATGTAGGTTATTTTCTAAGTTAAACTATACCTGTTTAACTCTAGGATATGTACCCCTCTATCCCTCTTATCAGAGCAGTTTAAAGAGTGTTTCCCTTGTTTGCCGTGCCTCTGAAGTCCATTACCGTCACCGAGGTCGTCGAAACCGATCCGCGACACCGCGTCGACGGCGGAACACACGATGGCGATGCAGCTGCACCACCAGGTGCCCGCCGCGCGCCTCCCGACAACCTTCGCCATTTGCAGATGGAGGCGGAGGGTCCCCGTCGTTGGCCTCCCCAACGTCCGCGTTGGGATTTTGTGGCGAGGTCACTTGGCGACGCATCGCGTGGGGCGGCCCCGGAGTTCACTCGCGGCGGCGTTGCCCGATCTGTCCGGCGGAAAAGGGTACTCCTCATAGACTCGGATGAAGATTTTAGATATGCTAGAAGCGACGGGTTTATCTTTTCTGGGTCCGTTCGCCGCGGCTGATAAGCGCCAATTTGCAAGATCTGCTTCTGCCAGTTCTTGTTTTCGGTTTGGGTACTGATCTCTCTGGGAAAGGAGTTACCTTTTTGCTCTGATACGATGTGCTTGTGCTGTAAGTTTGGTGCCCAAATGGTGATGATCATCTTCGTTTATCTACTGCTTCCATTGATGCTTATCCCATTTCCATTTAATTTGGGCGTTTAGTTTTCTGAAGTTTCCCTTGGGATTTGGAAGAGATTCCTTTGTTGCCTGACATGGTCTGTCTGTTAATGCTCTGTCTCAAATGTTTATGATACATTTTGGTGGTATTCATCGAATGCTAGTTTGCAAGCAAGCTTTTGACTCCATGTTCCCGTTCCAAATGATGGCAGGATGAGTGATTTTTTAGAAGTTGAGCTTAAGGTTCGGGATTACGAGCTCGACCAGTATGGGGTGGTTAACAACGCCGTGTATGCTAGCTACTGCCAGCATGGTAAGCTTCTCTTCCGTACTCCTGCTATTGGACTGAAATGGAGTTTGCTGTGTCAGTGACATTGTAGGAGGCATTCTTTATGATCAAGTAGTAGTTTCGGTTCAGGAAAAATGTTTCAATTTTCCTGTAGGCTGTCAAAATTATGGTTTTGAGCACTCGCCATGAATTGTCTGTGCTCGCTAGTGCACCCAATACTTTTCATGTTACATTGTTAACAGGGTTAGAATCTGGTTTGATATAGCATACAAGATGCGTTTAAGTTTGTTCTCTTATACCGTGCCAGCTGAGGGATTTTTTTTTTCTCTCTCAGAAATAATAACTCTCTGACTTTTGCCACCAATGTTTTTGGTTGTTTCAGCGACTGCCTAAGATGTAATGTATGTTTTGGAGGTGAAACGTTATCCCGACACTGTGTTGATATCCTTCTAGAGTCAGTAGGCAAGCATATTCTTTTCTCATAGTTGGCATAGGATACATATCCAAACTATTCTACCTTTATCATGGACCAATTTAGAAGTAAGTTAAAACTGGTTGAAGAACTTAGATTTCATATACTCAGTTGTGTTGTATCTCTTTTAAGGCTTTGCCTACAGTTGTCTCGTTATGCTTTGATCTGAGTGTCTTGTCCTACAGATCTGGCTTCCTTAATATCCTTATGTGTATGTATTTGCTCTGTGGACATTGTTCAGGGCGTCATGAATTTCTTGACAGAATTGGTTTGAAGGCAGATGCAGTTGCTCGTACCGGTGAATCACTAGCTGTGTCAGAGTTGTCTCTCAAGTTTGTTTCACCTTTGAGAGTATGCTCCTTTGCATCATACTGTGGTAAAATTCTTGCAATTCTTTTGAAGAGTCCTTGTGCTACACTGATAAGTGAGCTTTTGAGGCAAATAAATACTTTATGAAATGAGAGATAAATGATAACCTGGCTATAGCAGCAAACAAGATGATGCTCCCCGTGCAGATAAAAAATCATCATTATGGATCCAATGTCTGCTAGAACTTTACCATTTGATGGCTTATACCCTTGTAGTAAAAGTTGTTAGCTCCCAGTCATGGATTTTGATGACGGCAAAATGACTGTTGGTTTACAAGTGTTTTTCCTTCTATACATGTAAATAAATTGAGCTTAACCTGACATACACATCTCTAATTGTCATCAGATTTTGCTATGATGATCACTAACTCATATTTAAGATTTGGAGAGCTTGTGCAAAGATTTTTGAGCAGGTTCAAAGTGAATGCAAAGCAGAACAAGGGACTCCACCGTTTTTCACAGAATTGGGCTTCTGCTTAAACTGTCTAGAGGTCGACCGCCCCATGTGAAAGAGGTCGACCGCTTTTCACAGGGAGATGATGTTTTGGCTCTGTTTGGTTGAGGTCGACCGCCCCATGTTCAAGGTCGACCGCTTCCGGCCGTTTGGTACTTTTTGCTCTCACGTGCAGCCTCCTTGAATGAGATTCTCTAACCCTAACATTCCCCCTTATATATATCTTTACTCTTTCACCATTTGGGGGTGAGAGAAGGGGAAATATTCTCATCCATTTCTGGTTATACCCCTCTCCCATCCGCCACCATTTTCAGCTCTCTCGTCCATGGAGAATGTTCTTGTTTTTTGTGCCCCTTTTGCTTTGATCTTGCAGATTTGAAGGCATGAGGTGCTGGGGCTGAGTTGGGACGTGAGCACCCTTGAAGATCTGAAGCCAAGCTGGAAGATTCATGGACTTTCTGGAAGTTTGATGGGTGTTTGACAAAGGGAGAGGTCTGGAACGTGAGGATCTGTGAAGGCTTCAAACTGGAAGCAAATGGGAACAACATGCAACAATGTTGAATGCCCAACAAGGAAGATTTCATCCATCTTAGTATCTCTTATTTGTGCATACACGATTTCTTGAGCTTACTTGTAGATCCATACTCTAAACTTCAGATTTACAGTGTGTGTGAGGCCATAGTGTGTGTGTGAGTTTTTGGATGCACTTCGCATTCTTGGAGTTCAGGGGGACTCCGTGTTTGTGTGTGTGTGTGTTGTAGCTTCTGACCAGGCTAGTGGATCCTTCACAAGTTGTGAAGGGGTGGACGTAGATCTCACGTGGGTGAGGTCGAACCACCTAAAAAGTCTCTGTGCAGTGGTTTGCTCATCCATCTCTTATGTCCCCTTCTTGTGTTCTGCTTTTATCTAAGCTTCTAGAGTTTCTCCTTGTCATATTAATTGTTCTGGCTTGGTCTTGCTTTGTTGGACTTGTGGTTTGCATATTAAATCTGTGCTAAGCTGTGCCACTATCCATCTTTGCTCCTCTTTGGGACTGTCTTGTGCTGTGGATTTAACTTGGGGAGTTGCTCAAACTAATTGTTGGGCAAACTCAATTCACCCCCCCTCTTGGTTTGCCATACTATCGGGCTTTCAATTGGTATCAAAGCTAAGGCTCTATTTATTTGTGGTCTAACGACCTTGAGAGATCCTAGTTATGGCAAATAGAGGTTATGAGGTGTGGAAAGTGGTGGATAAAGGCCCTTATCCGTTGCCCAGAGATGAAGAAAAATGGACAGAGGAACAGATCAAGAAATCTTGCATTAACTTCAATGCAATGAATATCATGCAATGTGCGCTGCATCCTAATGAATATTCACGTGTTTCAATGTGCACATCAGGAAAAGAAATGTGGGACAAACTGAAGTTTATCTATGAAGGAACATCCGAAGTAAGGAGACCAAAGCAAATCTGTTGGTACATGACTATGAGCTGTTTAAAATGAAGTCAGATGAGACAATCTCGGAAATGTTCGCTGATAACAAATGGACTGAAAGGTCTTAGCAAAGAATACTCAAACACTGAGTTGGTGAGGAAAGTGTTGAGGTCACTGTCACCGGCGTGGCACACCAAAGCGACTGTCATAAAGGATTCAAAGGATTTGACAACTTTAACTTTGGAAGAACTCATAGGATCGTTGATGACCTATGAAATCAATATGAAGAGAAATGAGGATGAATCCAAAAAGAAGAAGACACTTGCCTTGAAGGTTGGATCTTGCTCTAAAGAATCAAGTACAGAGGATGAGTCAGAGGATGCCGATGAAGATGACATTGCTATGATCACTAGACAAGTTAGAAAATTCTTCAAGAAGAAGAGAAGAGGCTCACAACCCTACATGAAGCAAATGAAGAAGAACTCTCCAAGCAAGGGGGACTCAAGCAAGAAGGAAGAAATTATCTGCTATGAGTGCAAAAAGCCCGGGCACATGAGAGGAGAGTGTCCGAAACTACACAAGAAATTCAAAAAAAATACAAGAAGGAAGCCGAAGGCTATGATCGCAACATGGAGCGATGAGGACGAGGAGACTTCAAGTGAAGAAGAAAACAACGAGCCTAGTGTTTGCTTGATGGCTCAAGAAGAAGAATCAAGTGAGGTAAATTCTGAAACAATCTCTATTTCCAATGACCAAAGGGAAATTGCATATGAGAACCTGTATGAAAAATACAGAAAGTTAAAAAGTGAAAACAGAGGTCTAAAAGGAAAAATTGAACGCATGGTTCATGATCATGAGAGCACCGATAAAATCCAAGCTTTGAACTTGCAAAACAGTGAATTAAAAGAGACAAATGAAACATTGCTTGAAAAAATTGTCTTGTTTGAAAATGATCTTTCTGAACTGAAAAATGAGCTAGTTTGCAAAGTTGAGAAGATTAAAGATTTAAATCATACCCTGTCTAAGTTTCTAAAAGGCAAAAACAACTTAGACACCATGCTAGGATTAAAAGTGAATTTTCAAAAGGAAGGTCTTGGATACATGCCAACAAAGAAGAGCAAGTTTCAAGATAAATTGACCACATCATTTGTGCATGCCACACACACTTTTCCCTCAGCTCCTGCTCACCATAGAACACGTGTTCATGATCACTATGCACATGAATGTTCCTCACATTACATGTCATTACTGTGGTAGGAAAGGACATGATGTGTTACATTGTTGGATCAAAAGAAATGCTCACAAAGTCAAAACTGTTTGGATTAGGAAAGACATGGTGAAACAGATGACTAACTCTCATGGACCCAAAAGTATTTGGGTACCAAAAATCCATGGATAAGAAATGATTGTTTTGCAGGTGTGTCTTGAAGCAAGGACGAAGAAATGGTACCTAGACAGTGGATGTTCAAGACACATGACGGGAGATAGATCACATTTCATAAATTTGCAAGCCAAAGATGGAGGTGAGGTAGCTTTTGGTGGAGATGACTGTGGACACAAAATTTTTGTTGTTGTGCCAATTCCCCATTCCCAGAAATTCCCCCTCCCTTAACCGATGGAAGCACCATCAGTTAGGGGGTTTTTTCCCCTTAACCGATGGGGCTACCATCGGTTAAGGGGGTTCTCTCCCCCAACCGATGGTACTACCATCGGTTAGAGGGGAATTCCCCTCTAACCGATGGGAGTCCCATCGGTTAAGGGGATCTCTTCTTGAGAGTCCCCTAACCGATGGGACTGCCATCGGTTAAGGGGATTTTCCCCTTTAACTGATGGGAGTTCCATCAGTTGAGGGGAAATTCCCCTCTAACCGATGGAACCTCCATCGGTTAAGGGGATGGCCCCTAACCGATGGTACCCCCATCGGTTAGAGGGGCTTTAACCCTCTAACCGATGGTAGTCCCATCGGTTAGAGGGAATTTTCCCTCTAACCGATGGAACCCCCATCGATTAGAGGGGCTTTAACCCTCTAACTGATGGTAGTCCCAACGGTTAGAGGGAATTTTCCCTCTAACCGATGGAACTCCCATCGGTTAGAGGTCCCCCATCCCACCATTGTAAGGGGGGCCTTCCCCTATAAAAGGCACCCCCATCCCCCATTTGAAAGAGGTGAGCCCCAAGGGGAGCTACAGCCCTCTCCCCTTAGCAAAGTGCTGTCCCACTGTTTTATGAAAATACTCAAAAATAGAAAAGTTCCAAAATTCCAAAGTCCCCATCCCTTCCTCAACTCCTCTCTTGTGTGAAGGTATCAAACTCCCTTCCCTACTCGGAGCAGAGTGAGAAATCGAGAGATCGTCTCCATACGGCATCGGCAATTCTCTCTTCTTAAGTCCGTAATAACGGCATCGGCCCCCAAGGCAACTCATATTCAAATACAATCCCAAATTCATAGTCAGCAAACCATCAAGGTAGATCATATCCAAATTTGATCCAAAACCACATGCGCCGAACAATAAATGCCAAAATAAATCAAACCCAGAATACCAAATATAGCCACAAACCATCAAGGTAGGCTGAACCAAATAGAAGCCTGAAATTCCATATCTTAGCCGTAAGTCATCAAGGTAGGCTAAATCAAAACCAAAACCAAAATCAAAATCAAAACCAAAATCAAAATCAAAACCAAAACCAAACCAAACCAAAACAAAAAATCAAAACCAAACCAAAACCAAAACCAAAATCAAAACTAAAGCCAAAATCAAAACAAAACCAAGTCCAGAGCCAAATCAACCTAAATCCTACATCCAAAATTCAAAAGCAAAATCAAAATTCATATCCCATCCAGAATATCACAAAGATAAACTAACATGTCCATATCCAAATCCGAAAACAAACCCAATCTCAACTCCAATACAAATCCAAATGTAAATCCCTTATCCCTGCCCCAAGCCATCAAGGATGGGCGGAATTCAACCCAAAACCACAAATCCAAACCTAAAACTCCATGCCAAAGTCTATATCAATATCCAAAATTAAGCCTGAAACTAAAGTAAACCCAAATCTCATATCCATATTCAAACTCAAATCAAAATACCACAAAGGTAAGTCACCACCCATTCTGCAGCCACGTCACCACCATTCCACAGCCACATCACCACCCATTCCACAATCAGACCACCATCTATTCAACTACCCAAACCAATCGAGTACTCACAATCAAGTCAAAAAAAAGGAAAAAAAAAAGAAAAAAAAGAAAAAAAAGGGTTTTAAAAAAAATAGAGATACCCCGATGGACTTAAGTATACGGCTCACTGTATACTTGAGGGTAAAAAGATCAAAAAATCCGGCTGAGGTGAAAACCCAAAAGGGCGCTTCAGGCAAAAATAGGCAACTCCTCAATGTGAAAACCCGAAAGGGCGCGTTGGAAAAAGCTAAAGGGGGCCAGTCTTGGTGAAAACCCGAAAGGGCGCTACGGTTGGTAATGTGAAAAAAAAAAGAAAATTGAAAAGGAGGATTTCTCAGTCCTTCATTCATACATCCACAAAGCTACAAGTCACCCTATCACAAACTTACAAAGGGTGACAAATACCACATGCAAAATAGAAAGGAGATCAAGGCAACAACCCAATAAACAAGTGTTATGCTGTGAAACAAAGGCAGGAAGACTTCTTCCTCTCCAGCCATTCAAATCCAAGTGCAAGTCCCTTATCCCGGTACTAAGCCATCAAGAAGGGGCGAAATTCAAATCTCAAAGCCAAACAATAAACACCATTCCAGAGCCCATTCAAAACCAAGTCTGAAGCTAAATCATACCCAAAATCTCATATCCATATCCAAACTCAAATTCAAAATACCACAAAGGTAAGCCAACATACTCATGTTCAAACTCAAATCCACATCCAGATCTAAATTCCAAACCCGAATTTCCAATTATTGGCCAAATTCAAAATTCAAACCACATCCGAGTCTACCATCCATTCCACAGCCAGATCCTTAGTCATTCAACTATCTAAGTCAGTCGAGTCCTCAACAGTCAAGTCAAAAAAAAGAGAAAGAAAAAGTGAGGGTTGAAAATAGAGATACCCCTATGGACTTAAGTATATGATTCATTGTATGCTTAAGGGTAAAAAGATCAAAAAATATGGCTGAGGTGAAAACCCGAAAGGGCGCTTCAGGCAAAAATGGATAACCCCTCAACGTGAAAACCGAAATGGCACGTTGGAAAAAGCTAAAGGGGGCCAGTCTTAGTGAAAACCCGAGAGGGCACTGAGATTGGTAATGTAAAAAAAAAAAGGAAAGAAAAGAAGAAAAAAAAAAGGGAAAGAAAAAAAAGAGGGAGAAAATGAAAAGGAGGACCTCCATTATCCTTCACCTTGTATTTACAAAGTCACAAGTCACTCTCTGTACAAATATACAAAGAGTGGCGATTGCTATGTAAAGGTCAAACAAAGAAAAAGAGCAAGACAATGAGCTCGGCATGTAAATGTTATACTGAAAAGCAAAGGCAGGAGGGCTTTTTCCTCTTCAGCCGTTCAACTGCCTTGGCTTTGGAGGTTGTCAACTGGCGGAGGTTCCTTCCGTCTCTTACATAGGCAGCTCTTCTTCAGAATCTCTGGCCTCATCTCTAGCCTCCTGATTCAAAGAAGACCTCTCTCATCAAGCTCGCGTTCCAGCCGGGCAATGTTCTTCTTCCCGACAACCATGCTCAGCACCATCGTCACTCGCAACATCGCCTACTTGAAAGGTAGAATAAGCTTGAAATTCCAAAAATGGGCTCTCTGCATCTCCCCAAAAAGGTGGAAATGGAGGATTGGCCGCAGATACAGAATATGAATCCATCATCCCCCAGAGAAGAGTTGATCACAGAAGACTTGGTCACCTGAATACAAGGAAGGAAAGCCAATATCAGAAAAGAAAACATCATCTTTAAAGACTGTATATGAGCTCAGTAAAGGAAGTCACCTGCAAGAGTTGATTCCATGGCAGAATATTCCTTGGCAGGCATCGGGATATAAGCCCCGACAGGAGCAAAAGAATATTGTTCCGTCGAGATTCTCAGCTCAGCAAATGCAGAGGCACCGTCATCCGTCATAGCTATCTCAAGAAACAGACAGTCAAATGATGATTCATTATCATCAATCTCCGGCATAAAATCGGCGGCTGCCCATGAGGAATTCTCACGCTCCACTCCACAAAGGAGAGGAGAACCTCCAGGCAAAGAGACATGGCCGCCCAAAGCAATCGGACCGGCACTTTTCCTCATCTGTCTCGTCATCTGAGGTAGATAAATCAAAAAGGGAAGAAAGGATAAGTGATGAATCAAGAAGAAGAGTCATGAATGACAATAATGAGAGAAGAAAAGAAAGGAAAAGAAAGTCATCGCCAGATGTGGTGGAATCCGCCACCCTCCTTTTTCTAGCTCTCTTAGGTTTGGAAGAAGAGGGAATATTCAAATGAGCTTCAACATACCTGTCTCCAACAACTTCCGGAGCAAGGATGGTTGAGAACTCAAAACAGATATGAAAAAATGATGAATAAAGCAGAAGAGAAAGAAAAAGAAGAAAGATAACCGCAAAACCAAGAAGGTCAACCTCAGTAGCCGAATACCATGTCAAATCTCGGACAAAGCCGAGAAGACAAGATTCAAGAAAAAGATGTCAAATCCAATCCAAAGAAATACTAAAAAGGTAAAGCTCAGGAAAGTGATATCAGATCAACTGCGAATCAAGTCAGAATCACAAGTCAAAAAAAAATCTCTCAAATCAAGTTGTTGAGCAAAGTCAGAAAGACGAGTCTCACCAATTGAGTCCTCAATCAATTCAAGTCCATAACAAAGCCAGAAAGACAGATCTAAACAAAAATCCCTGAGATGAAATCCAGAAGGCAAAGACCCAGGCAAAGGAAGCCAAAGTCAGTACTGAGTAAATCCAAGGAAGCGGAGCTGATCGCTCAGCACAAGAAACATGACAAAGTCGATCGTTGCCCGAGGTTGTTGACTTTACATTGCAAGTGCTGAAGCGTGTCAAGTGTGGCTACAACTTTCCGACTCAAGTTTATTGTCAAGTCATGAAGAACAAAAGCACAACTCGAAGAACGCACGGGACGTCCTCCTTCGCCTTCGGCTTCGGCGCACTTCCCGTGGAGGGCATTTGTGGACACAAAATTTTTGTTGTTGTGCTAATTCCCCATTCCCAGAAATTCCCCCTCCCTTAACCGATGGATAGGGGGTTTTTTCCCCTTAACCGATGGGGCTACCATCGGTTAAGGGGGTTCTCTCCCCCAACCGATGGTACTACCATCGGTTAGAGGGGAATTCCCCTAACCGATGGGAGTCCCATCGGTTAAGGGGATCTCCCCTTGAGAGTCCCCAACGAGGGGACTGCCATCGGTTAAGGGGTTTTCCCTTTAACCGATGGAGTTCCATCGGTTGAGGGGAAATTCCCCTCTAACCGATGGAACCTCCATCGGTTAAGGGGATGGCCCCTAATCGATGGTACCCCCATCGGTTAGAGGGGCTTAACCCTCCCGATGGTAACCGATGGAACCCCCATCGGTTAGAGGTCCCCCATCCCACCATTGTAAGGGGGGCCTTCCCCTATAAAAGGCACCCCCATCCCCCATTGAAAGAGGTGAGCCCCAAGGGGAGCTACAGCCCTCTCCCCTTAGCAAAGTGCTGTCCACTGTTTTTGAAAATACTCAAAAATAGAAAAGTTCCCAAATTTCAAAGTCCCCATCCCTTCCTCAACCTCCTCTCTTGTGTGTGAAGGTATCAAACTCCCTTCCCTACTCGGAGCAGAGTGAGAAATCGAGAGATCGTCTCCATACGGCATCGGCAATCTCTCTTCTTAAGTCCGTAATAACGGCATCGACCCCAAGGGCTATAGGGTTTAAATACCGTCCATACATGGACATATGGTATTTAAATACCTTTGTAATTCGTGCTCTGAATGCTACGCATCCAGACGCATATGTGCCACCTCCCATCGAGTGCTAAGTCTCTGGGATGGTGTGTTGTGTTTATATGTATGTGTTTCTAGGGGAGACTCTGCCCAAGTGGAGATTCTACCGAGGACATATTCGTATATTCGCAAATTTGTGTTTTTATGTATATGTTCCATAGGGGAAACTCTGCCCAAGTGGAGATTCCGACTAAGGGCATATCCATAAACCTCAAATTTGCACTTATACATATATGCTTTCTCGGGAGGAAACTCTGCCCATGACAAAGTTCCTTCTGAAGAAACATGTCCATGTAACCACAGACTCGTATTTATATGCATATGTTTCTTAGAGGAGACTCTGCCCAAGCGGAGATTCTGCTCAAGAACATACCCGTATATTCGCAAATTTGCATTCATATGTATATGTTCCCTAAAGGAAACTCTGCCCGAGCAGAGACCCCTTTCCCAGAATAAACTCTGGGGAGCTCCCGCCCAAGCGGGGTATAGCTCGAGAATATATCCATAAAAATGGCAATTTTGCGCCTATACATATATGTTCCTTGGCAGAACCTCCATTTGAGTAGAATCTCTATTCAAGAACATATTCATATAATTACGAATCCGCGCTTATGTGCATATGTTCCTAGAGGAAACTCTGCCTAAGCAGGAATTCTGTCCAAGAACACTTTTATACAACCATAGATTTGGATTCATATGAGTATATTTCTCAAAGGGGACTCTGTTTCTACAGAGATACCTTTCGTGATGGAAACTCCGCCTAAACGGAGATACAGCTCGAGAAGATATTCATAAAATTGCAAATTCATGGCTATACATATGTGTTCTGCGGGAAGAATCCTGCCTAAGTAGAGACTCTCCCTAAAACATATTCATATAAACATCATTTCATATGCATACGCTTCTTGAGGACATTTTGTCTAAACGGAGGTTCTGCCCAAAAACAGACTCAGATGTCTACAACTCCACATTTGTATGCAAAAAAAAAAAAAGGAAGCTCTACCTAAGTGGAAATTCTGCAGAAAATATATGCATACACCCATGAAAAATCATGATTATATGAATATATTTCTAAAAGAAAAGAGAAAAGAGAAACAATGGCTGAGCCGAAATTCTGCCGGAAATATATCCATATATTCACAGAAGAGTTGTACCCATGTGGGTAGTTTCTCGGGGAGAAACTCCGCTTTGACAAGGACCCTCACAAGAAATATATCCATATGTCTGCAAGGTCATGTCCATGCAAATAAAAGAAGAAAAGAAGCTCTGTTCAAAGAGAGGCTTTGCCCAAAAAAAAAATATATACATATATATGCCATGAAACTTCATAATCTATAATCAAAGTCATACTATAAATTTGCACAACAACTCTGCCCATGTGGAAGTGCTGTCCAAGTTCTCAATACACCCAAAGTCCAGAAATAGTCTGCGGGTGTATTCCCATTCCAAATGAAATTTCAAATCAAACAACACATTTTAAACCTCAAACGGGTCTACGAATATATATCCGTTCCATTTTCAAAATCATATTTCACACCCAAAGAAAAGAGGCAGTCATACCATTTCATACCATTCAAAATGAAACAAACTCGAGTATTTTCAAAGAATAAAATGTATTTTCAATAAAAAAGGGAAAACATCTTGTTAGGACTTTCTAAATTCTTTTTATATGTCTCATCCTTGCTATGAATGGTATTCGGGTAAAGCTGGTATTAAATAATACCAAGGGCTTTTAACTCGATGTAAATGTAACATCGATTCCGATCGATGGAGGCAGAGGTCCAGCACATGCTACCCTGATCACCTGTTGATGAAAAGACACGGAATCAAAGAAGTTCAGATTAAAATTGGCGCACCCGTCCGTTCCTCGGACACCAACACCCGTCCGTTCCTCGGACACCAATACCTGTCCGTTCCTCGGACACCAAAACCCTCCTCCGCATCGCGCGGACTTTTTCTCTGTCTACTAGACAGATTGACACGCCCCGCAAATACCAAAATCCAAAATATGTGAAATGAATGAATACCGTGAACCAAAATGAAATGAAATGAATGAATAAAATTGAGTGAAGAAAAATCCCGTGTCAACAATGACAAAGGTAAAATCATTGGTATTGGGAACATTGGTAAGGACTCTACCAACTCTATTGAAAATGTCCTACTTGTGAAAGGTTTGAATCACAACTTGTTAAGCATAAGTCAAATTGATGGGAAATGAAGGATGATTAAATCAAAGTATTTATTATGTTTTATTTGACCTATTAAATGACCCAATGGTTGTAATTTTGTGGGCTTTACAAGTTTCTAGGGTCATTAAATTTAAGTCTTTTGAGTTTCCTAAGTCTTAAGTAAGATTTTTATTAAGTGTCTTTTGGTATGGAGAGTCTCTTTGTTTTAAAACTCTATATATAAGAGTTCTGTGACAAAAAGAAGGGAATAGAAAAGAAGAGAAGAAAATTTGAGTTCTTGTGTGTGTCTCCAAAATGGAGTTTGTGTTTGGGTGTGAGGCCCCCGGGTGAGAAGCCCCAAGGTGGTCCCTGTGAAAGGGAGGGTGTGAAGCCTACACTCCCACCTCTTATCCCCCTCTCCGGTGTGATTCCGGCGACTTCCCCCCCTTTCTCTCCCATCCCCAACCCCTCTACTTCCTCTGTCCCGCATCAGTTTTGGTATCAGAGCAAACCCCTATCCCAGGCAGGGCCTTCTTCTTCCTTCCCCTGCTCTGTCTCTCTTCTTTTCCCCCCTGTCTGCGTCTTCTACCTCTCCCTGAGTTCTACCTCTCTCAGTTCTCTCTCTCTCTCTCTCTCTCTCCCCAGAACCCGCCTTCCCCGTCTGCTCGCGACACCTTCCGGAATCCCCTGACGGACCAGCAGCCCGCTCGTCATCGCCGTCTTCCCCCTCCACGGTGCCAGGCAGCCCCACGCGCCCAAGTGGGGTCCCAGCGCGTTCCCCCCCTGCTTCCGGGTCGCCCCCCCCCCCCCCCCCCCTTGCGGAGTCTTCCCCCGCGACACCCTCTCCCTCCACCCTTCTCTCCCTCGCAAACCCCTCGGGCCCAACCCACTATTGCCGGAAGAAAAAAAAAAAAAAAGTAGCAGCAGAAGAAGGAGAGGCCGCCAGAGCTCTCGCCGGCGCCCCGCGGGCCGCCCCCGGCTGGAGCCGCCGCCGCCGTTGACGCCGCCGTACACCGACGTCGCCGTCGGGCCCGCTGTCCGCCATCGTCGACGCTGGCCACCGTCAGTCCCACCATCGCACCACCGCGCTGCGCCTTCCTCTCCTCCTACTGCAGCTGCTTCCGCCGCCGTTGCCGCCGGCCGTCGTCGTCGCCGTCGGCTCCGCCGGACCCGCCTTCCCCTCCACCAGCTCCGCCTCCGCGATCGTGCTGCTGCCGGCCTCCCTCTCCCCCTCCACTCCCTGCACGAGGGTTGGGGAAAAGGAGAGGAGAACCAGGCCACTTAAACCGGGTTGGCTTGGTTTGCTACAGTGAACAGAAAGGATCTGAACCCTTTAAAGTAGAAAACAAACAAGATTTGACCCGGAGTTGACCAGACCCGGTCTGCTACAGTGCACATGCGGTGCACTTGGACTGTTATCGCACCGCCGACACATAAGCTTCATTCGTGCTCCGATTCTCGTTCCGTTTACGTTGTTGTGATCGCCTCAACAAATTCCAATCAATTAGCAGCCCACGCCCTGCGGCAGTCCATCCAATTTCACTTCAAAACTCGAGGACGAGTTTTTTTCGAACCAAGGGAGAATGATGGGAAATGAAGGATGATTAAATCAAAGTATTTATTATGTTTTATTTGACCTATTAAATGACCCAATGGTTGTAATCTTGTTTGGCTTTACAAATTTCTAGGGTCATTAAATTTAAGTCTTTTGAGTTTCCTAAGTCTTAAGTAAGGTCTTTATTAAGTGTCTTTTGGTATGGAGAGTCTCTTTGTTTTAAAACTCTATATATAAGAGTCCTGTGACAAAAAGAAGGGAATAGAAAAGAAGAGAAGAAAATTTGAGTTCTTGTGTGTGCCTCCAAAAATGGAGTTTGTGTTTGGGTGTGAAGCCCCCGGGTGAGAAGCCCCAAGGTGGTCCCTGTGAAAGGGAGGGTGTGAAGCCTACACTCCCACCTCTTATCCCCCTCTCCGGTGTGATTCCGGCGACTTCCCCCCCTTTCTCTCCCATCCCCAACCCCTCTACTCCCTCTGTCCCGCATCAGTTTTGAGAAGTGAAACGTCTGAGTTGCAGACCCTGTGCATGCTTGTGTTTGGAGGCTTCCGGGAAGGGAGGGTGTGAAGCCCCACCGCCTCCCTCTTCTCCTTCTTCCCCTCCGGTCTTCTTCCTCCCCCCCTGCTCTGTCTCTCTTCCTCAACCCCTGTCTGCGTCTTCTCCCCCTCCCTGAGTTCTTTCTCTCTTCGTTCTCTTACTCTCTCTCCACTGCACCCCACATCCCTGCCATCGCCACCTGCAAGCTATCGAGGTCCGGAGTCCCTGTTCGCAGAGACCCCTTCCCCAGTGCGGTCAAGCGACCACCCCGTGCTAGCCACGGCCGTGAAAGACCCCGGCGCATTCCCACTGCTGCCTAGAGCCTGCTGTTCCTACGTCCAGGCGGCCCGCACACATCCGCCGTCCGGTCGCGAGGACCCAGTTGCACTTTTCTCGTGCGCGCGGCCAGCGCGACAGTCGCCCCGTCGCGGGGGCCCCCAGCCAGGCCGCCGACGCGCCCGCAGCCCCCCTTCCCAGTCCGCGAAGCTCACTGGCCGTCTCTCCCCCTGCCCGTTTTTGCGCTCGCCCTTGGAACGAGCCGCATTTCCTCACGCGCGGCCAGCGCGCCCGGGCCCCAGCAGCGCTCCCAGCACCGACCGCCTTCTTCCCCCCCTTCCGCGCGCGCGAGGCCAACACACCCACCACGTCGACGCGGGACCCTGTCAGATGCCTCGACCCTCCGCGTTTGCTGGCCACGGTGCGCCCCGTCAGCGCCCATCGCCCGCCAGTGCTGCTTGTGCGTGTGAGCAGGGCGCTACCCCGTCGCGTGGCCCACAGCCAGGTGCCGGCCCCCTTCGCGTTCGCAGAAGCTGGCCGACCACCTGCACCCGGCTGCATCCTCCCCTGCTCGCGGTTAGCCACGCAGCCCCTTCATCTAGTCGCACCCCACTTCCACTTCATTAGGGCTGTTGGGCACCGGACTAGTGTCTGCGTGACTGTTAGATGAACAATCCCGGAGCAGTGAACGTTGACGCTGAGCCACCACTGAACCTGTACCCGCCGTTCCTGCCGCACGAGTTCGCACTGCCCCGACGTCCGAGAACGCCTCCTCGCCAGCACCCGCGGAGACCGGCCGTCTCGCCACCGCGTACGTACTCCGTGAACACTGTTTTTGTTGGACTATCGTTGGGTGAACTAGGAGCCAGTAGCAGCAGCCACCAACCCGTGTCGCCTACCATCGTCCCCGGTATGGAACCCCGTTCTTCAACGGGTCGGTAAGTCGCTGTTGATCCGTCCCAAAACTTGCTAGTCGGTATATGAGCATATTTGTTCTCGTGCATGAGAGATTAGGATAACTAGCCATTTTAAAGCTTTAAAATCACTGTTGGTTGAGTGACGTAAGGACCTACCTGTTCTATCGAATTTGCGTATTTGAACGTGTTGCTACATCCTAGACTATCGGTAGTTCTCACTACCATCGGTCTGTAACGTTTCTTTGCTGTGAGGGATGACTCGTACTGCCAGTTTCTTGCTGTTTTACTTGTTTACCTTCTTGTTAAAACTATGGACAGCATGTGGAAACCATAAACTTAACTTGTTCATTGCTGAAATCACATTTGAGTTAGTTTGAATCCTAGTGCGTCAGTTGTCCCACATCACAATGTGTGATAAAGGTTACAAGGTAGTTTTTGAAGCTTCTTTTTGTGCAATTGTAGATAAAACATCCAATGAAATAAAGTTTGTAGGATATAGAAATAACAATGTATATACAATTGATCTTGACAAGGTGTTTACCGATGATTTTTGTTTGATGGCTAGAAGTGAGAATGATACTTGGTTGTGGCACCGCCGACTTGGACGTATTAGCTTTGGGGTTATCTCCAAATTGTCTAGGCATGATCTAGTCAAAGGCTTGCCTAAATTAAAGTTTGAAAGTGATAAGGTATGTGGGGCTTGTGCCAAAGGCAAACAAACACGAATATCTTTCAAACCAAAATATTGTTTCAACATCGCGTCCTTTGGAACTCCTACACCTAGATCTGTTTGGCCCCACAAAGACCTCAAGTCTAGGTGGTGTAAGAGATGGTTTCGTCATTGTCGATGATTTTTCGCGATATACTTGGGTGTTTTTCCTTGCTCATAAGAACAATGCCTTGCATGAATTTGAAAATTTCTGTAAAAAGATCCAAAATGATAAAGGTTATCTAATTACATGCATTCAAAGTGATCATGGGAAGGAGTTTGAGAATATGGAGTTTGATGCTTTTTGCAATGAACATGGGTACACTCATCATTTTTCTTCTCCTAGGACACCCCAACAAAACGGAGTCGTGGAGAGAAAGAACCGTACCCTTGTAGATATGGCAAGGATGATGTTCAGCGAGAACAACTTGCCAAGATACTTTTGGGCGGAGGCGGTAAGCACAGCTTGTTACATTGTCAACCGCGCGATGATTCGGCCCATACTCAAAAAGACCCCATACGAGCTGTTCAAGGGAAAGAAGCCAACAATTGCTTATCTCAGGCCATTTGGCTGTCGTTGCTTCATCCTTGACAATGGTAAGAAGGATCTTGGTAAGTTTGATGCAAGAAGTGATGAAGGTATTTTCTTTGGATACTCTTCTAACTCAAGAGCTTATCGAGTATTTAATAAAATGAATTTGGTTGTTGAGGAAAGTCCTCATGTTATCTTCGATGAATCTAATGACTTTTTGCATGAAAGAGAATATGATGAAGAAGAAACTAATCAGTCTCATTCTAAGGAAAAGCCAAGCTCACAAGACAAAGGAAAAGATGTCATTCCTCCAGAAATTGATGTGCAAATCAACTTGGATGATCCAACGCAAGATTACAATGCAACTCAAAGTGATCCAAGCATAGAAACACTTCAAGAGCAAGAAAGGACACACTGAGTTACCAAGAGCTTGGAAGATAATGAAAAGCCATCCAGCCGAAAACATTCTTGGTGAACCATCAGAAGGTATGAGAACAAGGTCCTCCCATAGACAGGTAATGGAACAAGATTACATTGCTTTAATTTCTCAAATTGAGCCAAAATGTATTGAAGAAGCTCTTCAAGATAACTCTTGGATTTTGGCAATGCATGAAGAGTTACACCAATTCGAAAGAAACAATGTGTGGATTCTAGTGCAACGTCCTAAGGATCATCTCGTTATCGGAACAAAGTGGGTGTTTCGAAACAAAATGAATGAAACGGGAGTGGTCACTAGGAACAAAGCCCGGCTTGTTGCCAAAGGCTATTGCCAAGAATTCAGGGTTGATTTTGAAGAATCTTTTGCTCCAGTTGCAAGACTGGAAGCAGTTCGAATCTTGTTGGCTTTTGCATGTTCCATGAATTTTAAACTCTTTCAAATGGACGTGAAAAATGTCTTCTTAAATGGTTTCATTAAAGAAAATGTTTTTGTTGAACAACCCCCAGGCTTTGAAGATCACAAAAATCCAAATCATGTTTTTAAACTTCAAAAGGCTTTGTATGGTTTAAAATAAGCACCCAGAGCATGGTACGATAGATTGAGTTCATTCTTGCTTGAAAAAGGTTTTAAAAGAGGCATTGTTGATTCTACCCTTTTCATAAAAACTTGCAAAGAGTACATCTTGGTAGTACAAGTGTATGTGGATGACATAATTTTCGGTGCTACTAATGATTTGCTGTGTGAAGATTTTGCCAAGCTAATGCAGGGGGAATTTGAAATGAGCTTAATGGGTGAGCTGACCTTCTTTCTGGGACTTCAAATCAAACAAGCAAAAGAGGGAATTTTCATAAATCAGATGAAGTATATTAAGGAGCTATTAAAGAAGTACGGATTCGAGAATGCAAAGCCTCTCACAACTCCCATGGCAACAACAATCAAGCTGGACAAGGATGAGCAAGGTAAATCAGTTGATCAAAAGTTGTATCGAGGTATGATAGGTTCTTTGCTATATCTTACTGCAAGTAGGCCTGATATTCAGTTTAGTGTAGGCTTATGTCTCGATTTCAATCTTGTCCAAAAGAGTCTCATATGATTGCAGTAAAGAGAATTTTTAGATACCTCATTCATTCCATTGATCTTGGCTTGTGGTTTCCTATTGGTTGTGAACTCAAATTGATTGCTTACACCGATGCCGATTATGCTGGTTGTAAGATTGACAGGAAAAGTACGAGCGGAAGTTGTCAATTTCTTGGTGGATGCATGGTCTCATGGGCCTCCAAGAAAGAATATTCCGTGGCACTGTCAACGGCCGAGGCTGAATACATAGCCGCCGGAAGTTGTGGTGCTCAGGTACTTTGGATCAAACACCAGCTAATTGACTATCATGTTGATATGAAATGTGTTCCTATAATGTGCGATAATACCAGTGCAATAAACTTGTCCAAAAATCAAATCCAGCATTCACGGTCAAAGCATATTGAAGTCCGTCATCATTTTCTTAGGGATCACGTAGCTAAAAATGATTTTGAATTAGTTTTCATTGGCACTACACATCAACTGACAGACATCTTTACCAAACCACTTAGTGAGGATAGGTTCACCACCATTCATAGAGAGTTGGGCATGTGCAAAATAGAGTAAATATCATTACATATCAGTGAAATGATTGATTGCTTGAATGACTTTTTGAGTGTTTCTACAACCCTTGTGTGATGCATGTTAATATATTGTTAATTCAGATCTCCTTGACATTTTGTTCATAAACCATCACTTTTGTCTTAAATAATTGCAAGTCATTATGCCATGAACGAAAATGAGTTAACAAGATAAAGGAGGGTGTTAAGGGCTAATTTTGTAATGCTCTTGAATTCTTTTTTGGGCCTTTTCATTCCTTGAAAAATCTCAAATCAAGTCACATTTGAAACAACCCATGAAAACCCCACTCAAAAAAAAAAAAAAAACCTGTGCACTGCCGTTTTTCCCTGTCCCGTGGGAAAAACGGTGGACCGCTCCACCATGGAGCGGTCGACCGCTTTTGCCAGACGCCTATTAGGCCCCTGCTTGCAGGCGGTCGACCGCGCGCCCCTAGGCGGTCGACCGCTTCCGGGGGGGGGGGGGGGGTTTAAAAACCCATCCAACCGCCCTCCCCTTTTTCACTTTACCTTTCCCCTTTCGTTCTCACCAAGTCCTAGCCGTTTTCCCTTCTCTTCTCATCCCTTACCAGCGACCGCACCCCTCTTCACCCCATTCACCCTTCCACACCATCCTCTTCTCCTCCATCTCCCTTGTGCACAGGAAAACCCAATCCCTAGCCACATTCCCTGTTCTCATCACTTGATCTCGGCGTGGAACCCTTCTCTTTGGTATTCACCTCTCCTCCTATCTCGATGATGAACAAGAAGAAGGTGGCTCATCGTCCTCGCCGCACTCTTGAGCATGGAGAAGGATCTAGCCAGCGACGAGGAAGGGCGAAGCAGCCTATTGCTGAGGAACCTCATGTGCCCCCTTTAATGCGCCCCGTCATGAGAGGTATACTACCTCCTCGCATTGTGGATTTTGATGATCTCGAGCCCCTATTTCCATTCCTGCAAATGTCGTTTGCAACGCAAGGTTGGGTTGAACTAATGTCGTACAATGAGGGCTTCTATCCTTCATTAGTTCACGAATTTTACAACAACATGTATCAAGAGAACAAGATACAGTTTACTATTGTAAAGGGGGTAAGAATAGCTCTCACTTCAAGGATGCTAAGTGAAGCCCTAGGTGTTTCTAGGCGTGGGGAGATCAAACAGGCAAACTTCAACAGTGATAAAGTCTTTTACTTGATGACTGAAGATCCTTCGATGCACTTTATTTTTGGATCTAAGATAAATGCAAATATGTTCCCGCCATTTCAGCGTGTGTTTCATCATATCATCACTACCATCATTTATCCGAAGGCAGGGAGGAAGGATGAAGTGACTAATGTCCATCGCTTTCTGTTTACCACTATATTCAATGGTATTCAAGTTAATCTTCCTAGTCTCATGCTTGAACTATTACTTATTTGCAAGAAGCAGTTCAAAAGAAAGCTTCCTTATGCTGGTTTTCTCACAAAGGTTTTCATCTATCATAAGATTCATCTCTCCGATGAGGTTCAGGAACAACTTCTCCCAAGCTCAGTTTACAATAGAAAGTTTCTGGAAAAGTTTATGAAATATCAGATTGAAGGCAATCATATAACAAGGTGCTTGAGTTCTACACATCAAGATGACATGGAAGATGAAGATGATGGAGATGATGAAGATGCCACACATGTTGACCATGAAGAGGCAGAATTTTCTGCACTGCCTGAAGATATTCCTATGGAGAGCAATTTGAGCAGTTCAGTTTCCATGAGCCTCCTCCGACTGTTCACCCTGAAAGATTTGAAGAAAGGATGAATATCTTAGAGGGTCGCTTTTATGCCTTGGAGATCAACATGGGGAATATGGCTATGAACATAAACCAAATTCGCCAAGAACAACATGTTCAGAATTTCCTTCTCCAAGAAATCAAGAGTCTTTGCTTAAGACAAACCCGCCAACCCCCTCCTGGAAATTGAACTCATTATCCTTCATGGCTTTGTAATGAACATTGCACTTTCTTATTCCTCAGTACTTTTCACTACAACCTCTATTTGATGATGTCAAAAAGGGGGAGTAGTTTATCTACTTATCTAGTTATGTATGTTTTGCATGCGTGCTTGATTGTGTGGGCCTTAATGTGTGAGCACAGCATGTAGAGTAGGGAAGGTGTCTTTAGGTCCTAGGTTTGGACTTATTTATGTGTTTGAACTGTGATGATGGATTAGGTTGATGGACTATTATTTTGAAATGGTTATTATGGCACATCATCTTTTGATCTCTTGATGGTCTTTGGCTTGGCTTGATACCTGTTTGATGGATTGATGAGAATTTCTTTTTTGATGATTGTGGTGAAATCCTTTTTGCGAAGGAAATGTGGATATGTTGAGATCCTTTTTGTTGAGTTAATGTGAATATCAATTTCAATACTTGTGGATAATGATTCAACTCTCTTGCATACAATTGTGAATACTCATTTGATTCCTTTTCTAGATAGATTATGATGTTTTGTCATCATCAAAAAGGGGGAGATTATTAGCTCCCAATCATGGATTTTGATGATGGCAAAATGACTGTTGACAAAACACCATAATCCATCTAGAAAAGGAATCAAATGAGTATTCACAATTGTATGCAAGAGAGTTGAATCATTATCCACAAGTATTGAAATTGATATTCACATTAACTCAACAAAAAGGATCTCAACATATCCACATTTCCTTCGCAAAAAGGATTTCACCACAATCATCAAAAAGAAATTCTCATCAATCCATCAAACAGGTATCAAGCCAAGCCAAAGACCATCAAGAGATCAAAAGATGATGTGCCATAATAACCATTTCAAAATAATAGTCCATCAACCTAATCCATCATCACAGTTCAACACATAATAAGTCCAAACCTAAGACCTAAAGACACCTTACCTACTCTACATGCTGTGCTCACACATTAAGGCCCACACAATCAAGCACGCATGCAAAACATACATAACTAGATAAGTAGATAAACTACTCCCCTTTTTGACATCATCAAATAGAGGTTGTAGTGAAAAGTACTGAGGAATAAGAAAGTACAATGTTCATTACAAAGCCATGAAGGATAATGAGTTCAATTTCCAGGAGGGGGTTGGCGGGTTTCTCTTAAGCAAAGACTCTTGATTTCTTGGAGAAGGAAATTCTGAACATGTTGTTCTTGGCGAATTTGGTTTATGTTCATAGCCATATTCCCCATGTTGAACTCCAAGGCATGAAAGCGGCCCTCTAAGATATTCATCCTTTCTTCAAATCTTTCAGGTGAACAGTCGGAGGAGGCTCATGGAAACTGAACTGCTCAGCATTGCTCTCCATAGGAATATCTTCAGGCAGTGCAGAAAATTCTGCCTCTTCATGGTCAACATGTTGTGGCATCTTCATCATCTCCATCATCTTCATCTTCCATATCATCTTGATGTGCAGAACTCAAGCACCTTGTTATATGATTGCTTCAATCTGATATTTCATAAACTTTTCCAGAAACTTTCTATTGTAAAGTGAGCTTGGGAGAAGTTGTTCCTGAACCTCATCGGAGAGATCAATCTTATGATAGATGAAAACCTTTGTGAGAAAACCAGCATAAGGAAGCTTTCTTTTGAACTGCTTCTTGCAAATAAGTAGTAGTTCAAGCATGAGACTAGGAAGATTAACTTGAATACCATTGAATATAGTGGCAAACAGAAAGCGATGCACATTATCACTTCATCCTTCCTCCCTGCCTTCGGATAAATGATGGTAGTGATGATATGATAAAACATACGCTGAAATGGCGGGAACATATTTGTATTTATCTTAGATCCAGAAATAAAGTGCATCGAAGGATCTTCAGTCATCAAGTAAAAGACTTCATCACTGTTGAAGTTTGCCTGTTTGATCTCCCCACGCCTAGAACACCTAGGGCTTCACTTAGCATCCTTGAAGTGAGAGCTATTCTTACCCCCTTTACAATAGTAAACTGCATCTTATTCTCTTGATACATGTTGTTGTAAAATTCGTGAACTAATGAAGGATAGAAGCCCTCATTGTACAACATTAATTCAACCTAACCTTGCGTTGCAAACGACATTTGTAGGAATGGAAATAGGGGCTCAAGATCATCAAAATCCACAATGCGAGGAGATAGTATACCTCTCATGATGGGGCGCATTGGAGGGGGCACATGAGATTCCTCAGCAATAGGCTGCTTCTCCCTTCCTCGTCACTGGCTAGATCCTTCTGCGCGCGGTCGACCGCCTGCAAGCAGGGCGCCTAATAGGCGTCCTGGCAAAAGCGGTCGACCGCTCCATGGTGGAGCGGTCCACCGTTTTTCCCAAGGGACAGGGAAAAACGGCAGTGCACAGGTTTTTTTTTTTTTTTTGAGTGGGGTTTTCATGGGTTGTTTTCAAATGTGACTTGATTTGAGATTTTTCAAGGAATGAAAAGGCCCAAAAAAGAATTCAAGAGCATTACAAAATTAACCCTTAACACCCTCATTTATCTTGTTAACTCATTTTCGTTCATGGCATAATGACTTGCAATTATTTAAGACAAAAGTGATGGTTTATGAACAAAATGTCAAGGAGGTCTGAATTAACAATATATTAACATGCATCACACAAGGGTTGTAGAAGCACTCAAAAAGTCATTCAAGCAATCAATCATTTCAATGATATGCAATGATATTTACTCTATTTTGCACATGTCCAACTCTCTACGAATTGTGGTGAACCTATCATCACTAAGTGGTTTGGTAAAGATGTCTGCCAGTTGATTGGTAGTGCCAATGAAAACTAATTCAAAATCATTTTTAGCTACGTGATCCCTAAGAAAATGATGACGGACTTCAATATGCTTTGACCGTAAATGCTGGATTTGATTTTTGGACAAGTTTATTGCACTGGTATTATCGCACATTATAGGAACACATTTCAGATCAACATGATAGTCAATTAGCTGGTGTTTGATCCAAAGTACCTGAGCACCACAACTTCCGGCGGCTATGTATTCAGCCTCGGCCGTTGACAGTGCCACGGAATATTCTTTCTTGAGGCCCATGAGACCATGCATCCACCAAGAAATTGACAACTTCCGCTCGTACTTTTCCTGTCAATCTTACAACCAGCATAATCGGCATCGGTGTAAGCAATCAATTTGAGTTCACAGCCAATAGGAAACCACAAGCCAGATCATGGAATGAATGAGGTATCTAAAAATTCTCTTTACTGCAATCATATGAGACTCTTTTGGACAAGATTGAAATCGAGCACATAAGCCTACACTAAACTGAATATCAGGCCTACTTGCAGTAAGATATAGCAAAGAACCTATCATACCTCGATACAACTTTTGATCAACTGATTTACCTTGCTCATCCTTGTCCAGCTTGATTGTTGTTGCCATGGGAGTTGTGAGAGGCTTTGCATTCTCGAATCCGTACTTCTTTAATAGCTCCTTAATATACTTCATCTGATTTATGAAAATTCCCTCTTTTGCTTGTTTGATTTGAAGTCCTAGAAAGAAGGTCAGCTCACCCATTAAGCTCATTTCAAATTCCCCCTGCATTAGCTTGGCAAAATCTTCACACAGCAAATCATTAGTAGCACCGAAAATTATGTCATCCACATACACTTGTACTACCAAGATGTCCTCTTTGCAAATTTTTATGAAAAGGGTAGAATCAACAATGCCTCTTTTAAAACCTTTTTCAAGCAAGAATGAACTCAATCTATCGTACCATGCTCTGGGTGCTTGTTTTAAACCATACAAAGTCTTTTGAAGTTTAAAAACATGATTTAGATTTTTGTGATCTTCAAAGCCTGGGGGTTGTTCAACAAAAATATTTTTTTAATGAAACCATTTAAGAAGGCACTTTTCACGTCCATTTGAAAGAGTTTAAAATTCATGGAACATGCAAAAGCCAACAAGATTCGAACTGCTTCCAGTCTTGCAACTGGAGCAAAAGATTCTTCAAAATCAACCCTGAATTCTTGGCAATAGTCTTTGGCAACAAGCCGGGCTTTGTTCCTAATGACCACTCCCGTTTCATTCATTTTGTTTCGAAACATCCACTTTGTTCCGATAACGGGATGATCCTTAGGACGTTGCACTAGAGTCCACACATTGTTTCTTTCGAATTGGTGTACTCTTCATGCATTGCCAAAATCCAAGAGTTATCTTGAAGAGCTTCTTCAATGCATTTTGGCTCAATTTGAGAAATTAAAGCAATGTAATCTTGTTCCATTACCTGTCTATGGGAGGACCTTGTTTCTCATACCTTCTGATGGTTCACCAAGAATGTTTTCCGGCTGGATGGCTTTTCATTATCTCCAAGCTCTTGGTAACTCAGTGTGTGTCCTTTCTTGCTCTTGAAGTGTTTCTATGCTTGGATCACTTTGAGTTGCATTGTAATCTTGCGTTAGATCATCCAAGTTGATTTGCACATCAATTCTGGATGAATGACATCTTTTCCTTTGTCTTGTGAGCTTGGCTTTTCCTTAGAATGAGACTGATTAGTTTCTTCTTCATCATATTCCCTTTCATGCAAAAAGTCATTAGATTCATCGAAGATAACATGAGGACTTTCCTCAACAACCAAATTCCTTTTATTAAATATTCGATAAGCTCTTGAGTTAGAAGAGTATCCAAGGAAAATACCTTCATCACTTCTTGCATCAAACTTACCAAGATCCTTCTTACCATTGTCTAGGATGAAGCAACGACAGCCAAATGGCCTGAGATGAGCAATTGTTGGCTTCTTTCCCTTGAACAGCTCGTATGGTGTTTTGAGTATGAGCCGAATCATCGCGCGGTTGACAATGTAACAAGCTGTGCTTACCGCCTCCGCCCAAAAGTATCTTGGCAAGTTGTTCTCGCTGAGCATCATCCTTGCCATATCTACAAGGGTACGGTTCTTTCTCTCCACTACTCCGTTTTGTTGGGGTGTCCTAGGAGAAGAAAAATGATGAGTGTACCCATGTTCATTGCAAAAGCATCAAACTCATACTCAAACTCCTTCCCATGATCACTTTGAATGCATGTAATTAGATAACTTTTATCATTTTGGATCTTTTTACAGAAATTTTCAAATTCATGCAAGACATTGTTCTTATGAGCAAGGAAAACACCCAAGTATATCGCGAAAAATCATCGACAATGACGAAACCATAACTCTTACCACCTAGACTTGAGGTTCTTGTGGGCCCAACAGATCTAGGTGTAGGAGTTCCAAGGACGCGATGTTGAAACAATTTTTTTTGGTTTGAAAGATATTCGTGTTTGTTTGCCTTTGGCACAAGCCCCACATACCTTATCACTTTCAAACTTTAATTTAGGCAAGCCTTTGACTAGATCATGCCTAGACAATTTGGAGATAACTCCAAAGCTAGCATGTCCAAGTCGGCGGTGCCACACCAAGTATCATTCTCACTTCTAGCCATCAAACAAAAATCATCGTAGACACCTCGTCAAGATCAATTATATATACATTGTTATTTCTATGTCCTACAAACTTTATTCATTGGATGTTTTATCTACAATTGCACCAAAAGAAGCTTCAAAAACTACCTTGTAACCTTTATCACACATTTGACTTATGCTTAACAAGTTGTGATTCAAACCTTTCACAAGTAGGACATTTTCATAGAGTTGGTAGAGTCCTTACCAATGTTCCCAATACCAATGATTTTACCTTTGTCATCTCCACCAAAAGCTACCTCACCCACCTCCATCTTTGGCTTGCAAATATAATGAATGATCTATCTCCCGTCATGTGTCTTGAACATCCACTGTCTAGGTACCATTTCTTCGTCCTTGCTTCAAGACCACCTGCAAAACAATCATTTCTTATCCATGGGTTTTTGATACCCAAATACTTTTGGGTCCATGAGAGTTAGTCATCTGTTTCACCATGTCTTTCCTAATCCAAACAGTTTTGACTTTGTGAGCATTTTTTTGATCCAACAATGTAACACATCATGTGTCCTTTCCTACACATAATGACATGTAATGTGAGGAACCATAGTTGTCAAGGCGGCCGCCTAGGCGGCGCCAAGGCGCCAAGGCGGGTTTCGGAGGTCGCCTAAGTGGGCCGCCTACACTTGGGTTGGGAAAAGGCGACCCAAGGCGACGCCAAGGCGCAGAAGGCGGGCCCAAGGCGTCCAAGGCGTGCGCTTTGGGCGCCTTAAGAGGGCTTCCGGGTCCATTTGGATCCTTTTAGTGGATCGGATCCACTTAGGGGATCGGATCCCCACCTACATACCCCCCTCCGCCCCGATCCCCCTTGGCAAGTCAACCCCCGTCCCCCAATCCCTCCCCCGCCTCGCCCAAAAACCAGCCATAGGTAGGGTTCCGCAGCAGCCGGAGGACCGGAGGAGCTCTCGCTGGAGGAGGAGGAGCCGCTGCCGTCGGCGTCGCGCCACCGCCGGAGGAGGTCGCTGCCGCGAGAGAGAGGTATGCTCTCCCCATCTCCCCTTCCCTTCCCTGTCACGCTCTCCCCTCCCCTTCCCTAGTTCCCGGAGGAGGCCGCCGGAGGCCAGGAGGTCACTCCCCTCTTTCTCTCTCACGGTCACACACACACCCGACACCCCTCTCTCTCTCCCTCTGCCTCTCTCTGTCTCTCTCTCTCACGGTCACTCCCACACAGGCACCCTGTCTCTCTCTCTCTCTCTGCCTCTCTCTCTGTCTCTCTCTCTCACGTCACTCCCCTCTCTTCTCTCTCTTTTCTTTTCTCTCTCTCTCTCTCTCACACACACACACACACAGAGACCTGTCACACATGACAGTGTCCCGCCCCCCTCTCCTCTCTCTCTCTCTCATGGTCACACACACACACACCAGCACCCCCTCCTCTCTCTCTCTCACGGTCACACACACACCGCACCCCTCTCTCTCTCTCTCTTTGCCTCTCTCTCTCTCACGGTCACTCCCCTCTATCCCTCTCTCTCTGTCTCTCTGTCTCTCTCTCTCTCTCTCACACACACACACAGAGACTGTCACACACACTCCGCCCCCCCTCTCCTCTCTCTCTCTCTCTCACGGTCACACACACACACACTGACCCCCCCTCTCCTCTCTCTCTCACGGTCACACACACACACAGTCCCGCCCCCCCTCCCTTTCTCTCTCTCACGGTCACACACACGTCACACACCCACACACACAGTCCCCCCCCCTCCTCTTTCTCTCTCTCACGTCACACACTGTCACACACACACACACACAGTCCCCCCCCCTCTCCTCTCTATCTCACACACACTGTCACAGAGTGACAGTCCCACCGGCACCCCCCCTCTCTCTCTCAGTCTCTCACGGTCACACCACACAGTGTCACAGTCACACACACACACAGTCCCGCCCCCCCTTGTCCTCTCTATTTACAATTTTTTAAATTAGTTTTGCAGTGAGAAAATGGATCTTCTTCCTCAATACTCACAGCAGATTCAGAATTCAAGAAAGCAAATCTAATGATCCAGGATGGAAGTATGCTTATTGGCCTGATGAGCACGATAAAAATAAAGTGAAATGTGAATTGTGTGGTTTAGTGACCAATGGGGGATAAAGAGACAAAAGGAGCACTTGATTGGAGGTTTTCGTGATGTGAAGAAGTGTCCTAAGACTACAAAGGAGATTGCTGCAGAAATGATGGTGGCTTTGAACAAAACAAGAAGAGGAAGATGGTAAGTGCAACAAGTGTTTATGAGAATGTTGTGAGCTCATCTGATGAGGAGGAGTCCGAGCCAACAAAAAAACCAACTACTTTGTCAATTTTTACAAAACAAAAAAAGGAGAAGGACCAATGGATGCATTTGCAAGGATGAATGTTGATGATTTTATCGATGCAAGAAGAAGCGGGAAAAAATTCAGAGCACTATGTCTAAATTGAAGAAAGAAGAGAAATGCAATCTTGATCTTGCTATAGCTAGATGGTTTTATGATGCTGGCATTCCTTTCAATACAGCAAAGTGCAGGAGCTTTGAAATCATGGTTGAACTTATAGGCCGATTTGGACCAGGATACAAACCACCTAGTTATCACATGTTTGAGGTTGCCTCTTCTACAAAAAATGGTAGAAGAAACAAAACAAATGCATGCTGAATATAAAACATTGGAAGATTTATGGGTGCACTATAATGTGTGATGGGTGGACTGATAAAAGGCAAAGAAAGTTGATCAACTTTTTGGTGAATTGTCCAGAAGGAACTTATTTTATGGAATCAATTGATGTTTCAGATCAAAAGAAGATGCTATCTTGTTGTATGACTTGTTAGATAAGATGGTGAAAAGTTGGGGAGGATATGTGGTTCAAATTGTTACTGATAATGCATCTTATAATATTGCAGCAGGAAGGTTGTTGATGAGAAAAGGAAACAATTGTTTTGGACCCCTTGTACAGCTCACTGCCTTGATCTCATGTTAGAAGACATTGGAAAATTGAAATGCTATGTTGGCGCCATTTCAAAAGCAAAGAAGTTGACTGCTTATCTATACACTCATACACGGCTTCTTGACCACATGAGAAGGGAGACAAAGGGAGAGAATTGGTAAGATTTGGAGTTACAGATTTGCTACAGCTTTTCTTACCTTAGAAAGATTGCATGATGATGTAATAAAGAGAGCACTGCGTAGGTTGTTTAGTTCAGATGCTTGGCATTCTAGTGCATGTCAAAAACAAACATGGGAAAGAATGTAGCTGCAATTGTTTATCAATCAAATTTTGGAATGCAGTTGAGGAGATTTTGAGGGCTTCCCAACCCCTCTTGCAAGTGTTAAGGTTGGTTGATGGTGATGAAAAACTAGCAATGGGCTATATTTATGCTGCAATGGAGTTTGCAAGGAAGCAAATAATTGAAAATTTCAATTCTAAAGAGAGCAAATACCAACCTATTTTGAAAATTGTGGACCGTCGTTGGAAAGATCAAATGAATCGGCCTCTACATGAAGTTGGCTTCTTCTTGAATCCAAATTATATTATGAAGCTCGAAGCAAAGATGCATCTTTGGTTGCAAAGTTTGAACATGCTTTTATGACATGTCTTGAAAAGATGGAGCCAAATATAGAAATGCAAGATAAGATTGGAGATCAAATGATGGAGTATTCATGTCAAAGAGGTATGTTTGGGAGGCCAATGACAAGTAGAGCTTATGAAAGGAGGCTTCCATGTGAGTAATCTAATTAATTTTTTTCTTAGTTATATATCTTTATCTCCTTCTTTTATTAATATTTTGAATTTATTACAGGTGATTGGTGGATGCAATATGGTGTGGAGACACCGGAGTTGAAGATGTTTGCTTTAAAATTTTAGGACTTTTTGTAGTTCTTCTGGATGTGAACGTAATTGGAGTACATTTGAGTTTGTAAGTATTTGATTTTATATTTCATATTTTAATGTTAGTCATTTTTAAGTTTAACATTTAATCTTATTTTTATCATATTTGTTCTATTTAGATTCATACAAAGAAGAGGAACAGGTTAGAGGCCAAGAGACTCAATGATTTGGTCTGTCTAATACAATCGACGTCTTCGTGAAAGATTTCAAGAAAGAAAGAAACATCCAGAAAATATGATCCCATTTGTTTGGAAGACTTAGATTGGGGAAGCTCATGGATGACAAAGCATGGTGAAGATTTGGTTCATGAGGGAGATGATCTCACTTGGGCAATTGTGATGAAGCTATGGGAGCATCCGAAAAGAGCTAGAAGAGGAAAAATGCCAATAAGAGGGAGCACTTCACAGGCACAAGGAATGATGATGAGGATGAGATATATGATGAGTGAGAAGAAGAAGAGACAGATGATGATGATGCTCCATGGGAATCAAATAATGAAGATGGTGATAAGGATGATGAAGTTGAGGGTGATAGTAATGATGATGGTGGCATGGCTCTTCAAATGCCATGTTTGGTTTTAAGCTTTAGATGTTTTTTTATTTGGAGTTGAACATTTTATTATCTTTGAAATTTTTGGACATTGAATTTAATAGTTGATGTTGGACCTTTTGGTTGGTTATGCTAATTTGTTTTAGTTAATAGTTTGATGTTGGACCTTTTGGTTGGTTATGTTAATTTGTTTTAGGTAATGTTTGATATCCATTATGATAGTAATCTTGCTTGATATATTAATGTGATGTTGTATTATATTTGTCACAACTCTTATTTCTAGATTTTAGAAGAATAAAGGAACAAATTTCAAGTTAGTACTTGCATTTTTTATTTTTATTTATTCAAGTAATTTTTCTTTCATATGTTTAATTTTGGTGCACTATTGTAATGACAATTTTTTTCACATTGTATTTATAATGTCATATTTGTGTAGGTTTTGCTAGATTTAATATAGGATGTCACTCTTGAAATAACCTAGACTAGACGTTATCTTAAGCGCCTAAGCGCCGCTTAGGCGCCGCTTAGGCGGGCGCCTAAGCGCTTAGGCACACAATGAGCCCAAAAACGCCTTGGTTGCTTTATCGCCTTGACAACTATGTGAGGAACATTCATGTGCCAGTGTCATAGTGATCATGAACATGTGTTCTATAGTGAGCACGAGCTGAGGAAAAGTGTGTGTGGCATACACAAATGATGTGTCATTTATCTTGAAACTTGCTCTTCTTTGTTGGCATGTATCCAAGACCTTCCTTTTGAAAATTCACTTTTAATCCTAGCATGGTGTCTAAGTTGTTTTTTTGCCTTTTACAACTTAGACAGGGTATGATTTAAATCTTTAATCTCTCAACTTTGCAACTAGCTCATTTTTCAGTTCAAAAGATCCTTTTCAAGCAAGACAATTTTTTTCAAGCAATGTTTTATTTGTCTCTTTTAATTCACTGTTTTGCAAGTTCAAAGCTTGGATTTTATCGGTGCTCTCATGATCATGAACCATGCGTTCAATTTTTCCTTTTAGACCTCTGTTTTCACTTTTAACTTTCTGTATTTTTCATACAAGTTCTCATATGCAATTTCCCATTGGTCATTGGAAATAGAGATTGTTTCAGAATTTCCTCACTTGATTTCTTCTTCTTGAGCCATCAAGTGAACACTAGACTCGTTGTTTTCTTCTTCACTTGAAGTCCCTCGTCCTCATCGCTCCATGTTGCAATCATAGCCTTCGGCTTCCTTCTTGTATTTTTTTTGAATTTCTTGTGTAGTTCCGGACACTCTCCTCTCATGTGCCCGGGCTTTTTGCACTCATAGCAGATAATTTCTTCCTTCTTGCTTGACTCCCCTTTGCTTGGAGAGTTCTTCTTCATTTGCTTCATGGTAGGTGTGAGCCTCTTCTCTTCTTCTTGAAGAATTTTCTAACTTGTCTAGTGATCATAGTAATGTCATCTTCATCGGCATCCTCTGACTCATCCTCTGTACTTGATCTTTAGAGCAAGATCTAACCTTCAAGGCAAGTGTCTTCTTCTTTTTGGATTCATCCTCATTTCTCTTCATATTGATTTCATAGGTCATCAACGATCCTATGAGTTCTTCCAAAGTTAAGTTGTCAAATCCTTTGAATCCTCTATGACAGTCGCTTTGGTGTGCCACGCCGGTGACAGTGACCTCAACACTTTCCTCACCACTCAGTGTTTGAGTATTCTTTGCCAAGACCTTTCAATCCATTTGTTATCAGCGAACATTTCCGAGATTGTCTCATCTGACTTCATTTTAAACAGCTCATAGTCATGTACCAACAGATTTGCTTTGGTCTCCTTTACTTCGGATGTTCCTTCATAGATAAGTTTCAGTTTGTCCCATATTTCTTTTCCTGATGTGCACATTGAAACACGTGAATATTCATTAGGATGCAGCGCACATTGCATGATATTCATTGCATTGAAGTTAATGCAAGATTTCTTGATCTGTTCCTCTGTCCATTTTTCTTCACCTCTGGGCAACGGATAAGGGCCTTTATCCACCACTTTCCACACCTCATAATCTTGAGATCTCAGGAAACATACATCCTATTTTTCCAATAGGGTAGTTTGTTCCATCAAAAATGGAGGGCGGTGGATAGTGTCCCTCTGGGATCAAACCTTTATTTGCCATAACTAGGATCTCTTAAGGTCGTTAGCACAAATAAATAGGAAGTAAAGTGAACTTCATTGTTCATACAATATATGGTGCAGTTAGTGTTGCTGCACAAGCAAGGGAGATTTGACCGGGGTCAAATCGGGTGGGCCCCAAGGCGCTGGCGATGTCGTCGTCGGCTCAACTTCCTGCGCTGCACCTGCAAAGAACCACCGAGTGGTCTCGGTGGGGAGACACTCCGACGCCCAAGTTAATTGTGAGAGAAGATGTAAGAGAGTTCAAATGCCACGAGTACATACCTTGGCCTGAAGCGTCTCCTTTGTTTTTATAGGGTGAGGTTGAGCAGGATGGGTTTTCCCCCTGCCTTAGTTAGCCTCGTAAGTTTCCTTGCAGACTCAACGTCCCAAAGTAAGGGGGAGCGATCAACGGATGCTGCCCCTTGGTTTCCAGCTGGCAGTTGCCAGCTAGGGACGGAGGGGCTGTCGCGACCCGAGATCTAAGAGCCTTTCCCTGTTAGGAGTGAGGTTTTGGAGAAGGCAAGCACAGCTGGGGTTTCCTTACATGGGGACGATCAGATCTTACGCCGAGGACCTTGTCAATTGACCCGACGACCCGGCCTCGTCGGCCACACCCGTGGACCCCACGCCGGTGGTCCTTACCCGTATCACCAGTCCCCCCGGCTTCTCATCGGATCTAGGGGATCCGATGAGAAGACGAGCGGAATTGACTCTTCGTCGTAGCTTTCTCGAGAATCTCCGGATGCGTAAGCCGAGGGTGGTCTTGTTGTTCCCAGGCGACGGCTCTGACAGGAAGTATCGAAGATCGTGCGCATTAATATGCGATTTGAGAGGCCGATCGGCGCGCGATCGCCTCGATTTTACTGCTAATGATGGCTTTTCGAATGGCGGTAAGCGTTAGCGATCCCGGTGTATAGTATTTTGTCTGTTCAGCTTCTGACACGTGGCGGCTTTTTCCTCCTCCGATGCGTCGAATTTTCTCACGACCGTTTGATTGCGCCACGGCCGTATCTCTTATAAATGGCCGGACCTGTCGCGGGAAAGGGCTCTACTTGCTTCTTCTCCCGGGTGATTTCGGATAGCCTTTTCCGACGTCGTGCTCTTTCCTCTTCCGCTCAGGTCCGTGTCGTCGGCTCAGCCTCCGCTTGCACTCCTTCGAGGTAAGCCATGAGCCAATCACCTTCTCCTCCTTCCGATGCGGAATCCTCATCCAGGACGGATAATGATGCCCCTTCTAGTTATGACCCCCGAACCGGCACCTTCATTTATGGTCCGGTTGAGGAGGATTTTGCTTTGAGAATCCGACCTGGGAAGTATGTCCCATGCGCCCCTTCGGCTCACACCTCTGGGGATCGCCGCCAAGCCGACAATGTCGAAGACGCTTGGTGCGCAACAACTTCCGAGACCTTCAAATGGATCAGAAAGCGTCTGAGCCCCAAGCTCCCCCCGATGTGGTATTTTTTGCCAATAAGCGGTTTCGAGCCCATTACGTCCAAGATGGGGGGGTTGCGTGTATAATGAAGCGGTCCGTGGAGGTCTGCGTTTTCCCTTCCACCCCTTCGTCATAGCCCTTCTATTCGAGCTTGGGGCCGCTCCTTCGCAGTTGACGCCCAATGCGTGGCGGGCGATCGTCGGCTTCCTGGCCGTCTGCGCCACGGCCGCCGTGCATCCGACGATTCGCTTCTTCTTCTATTGTTTTTCTGTCAAACATTTGGCGACTGGTTGTATTTCACGGCTCGGTCGGGTCGTCAGCTGGTAAAGAATCTTCCGTCGTCCGTGCACGGGTGGAAGAGGGAGTTTGTCCTTTTTCCGACTGAGTGGTCCTCGGTTAACGTTCGTCAGAAGGCGTTTGAGCCCCCAAAGCTTAAGTGCAGCCGAGCTTGTGGATTTCGCATACCTGCGAGAGACGGAGAAACCCGACCTGACCGAACCATCCGACGACCTGCTGGATTTAATTGCTGAAGGCCTAGAAGGTCGTCGTGCGTCGTTTTTTGCCTTTCCCGAGAATCCTTTGGTTCTTTTCTGACAGATCATTGGCTTCGTTGTCTATACAGTGATGGCCGAGATGAAATCCCAACGCGCAAGGCGAGGCCCGGCCTTCTCTGGCCGATATTGCGCGCACTCGGAGGGACCCGCAGCGAGCCGAGCCGAGCCGAGAAGCGTCCCTGGAAGGCTCGGAACCTGTCGTCGTCGCGGCAAGAAAGAGACGGAGGGGAGTTCAGAAGCAAGGGCTTTGACTCATGCTGTCGTGGAAGGCCGGAAAAGCGCTTCACAGCTCGACGCCTTCCGCATCAGCCCCCCCCGTCAGGAGCCCGTTGCACCCAAAATCAACCTCGATCCAGTTAGCTGGGGCAGACGTCGATACCTGTCGAGTTGAAAATCGACGCCCTGGCGAAGTCCCCGCGGAGGTTGGTCAGCGAGTTTTACCCCATGATTCTGGCGCTAATGGCGAATTATGATGCCTTCGTTCACCGGGCCGAGGTGAAGGCCGAGTCGTTTAGCAAGCGCGTCGTCGAGTTGGAGGGCTCGGTTGCGTCCGAGAAATCCCTTCGTCAAAAGGAGGCCGATGAAGCGAAGAAGATCGAAGGCGAGCACTTTATTATGCAAACAAGGCCCTCCAGGCCGAGAAGGAAGCGCTCCAGGAAGCCAGGTCGGCGCTCGCCGCCGAGGCTAAGTCGTTCGAGTTGTACCGCGAAAAGACGACGCAGCTCGTGTCGGACGAGCGTGAGGCGGCGATTCAGGAGTATCGTTCGTCGGAGGAGCTTGCCGAGGAGATAACTGGCCTCTTTGGAGAGGGCTATAATGATTGCCTCGCTCGCGTCGCGGAGCAGTTTCCTGACCTTGATCTCTCGGCCGTCCGCGGGACGAAGCAGGACGAGAAGCAAGCCGCCGCGGCCGTGGTCGAGGAAGCTATGTCGAAGGCGGCTGACGAGATTTTCGTCGAAGTTGCCGAGAAGGTATTGGCCGAGGACGTCGCGTCCAAAGAATATTAAGTTCCCGTAGTTTTTCTTCTTTTGTCAAACATTGCGCCAAGGCGCTTATTTCTTCTTTTGTCGAACGTTGCATGACTTCGTATGACTTTGTCGAACATTGCGTGACCTCGTATCCTTAGAGTGTCGAATTGACCTCGTATCCTCGGAGTGTCGTAGCGACCTCGTGAGTGCCGAAGCGACCTCGTATTTTTTAGAGTGCCGAAGCGACCTCGTATTTTTTTAGAGTGCCGAAGCGAACTCGTATCCTCGGAGCGTCGTAGCGACCTCGTGAGTGCCGAAGCGACCTCGTATTTTTTTAGAGTGCCGAAGCGACCTCGTATTTTTAGAGTGCCGAAGCGACTCGTATCCTCGGAGCGTCGTAGCGACCTCGTGAGTGCCGAAGCGACCTCGTATTTTTAGAGTGCCGAAGCGACCTCGATTTTTTAGAGTGCCGAAGCGACCTCGATAGGCGTAATATTACGCAAGTGTTCCGCGTTCCACGTCCTCGGAACGACAGAACCCTCAAGTTCTCGAGCCGATAGGCACCATGGCCGAGGTCTCCGACGACCCTGTAAGGTCCTTCCCAATTGCGATACTTCCCGCTAGCCGACTTTGCCGAGTTTCCGATGGTGATCCTGAGGACAAGGCTTCCAACAGCGAAGTGTCGCGGTCTGACTTTCTTGTCGAAGTTTTTCTTGATTCTTCTTTGATAAATTTCCATCCTGGTGGACGCATTTCCACGTCTCTCTTCGATGAGGTCGAGCTCGTCGCGCAAGGATCGGTCGTTGCTTGCCTCGTCAAACCCGATTACCCTCTTTGAAGGGACAAGCATTTCCACGGGTGATACTGCCTCCACCCCGAAGGCCAACGCGAAAGGTGTTTCGCGAGTGGCTTCTCTCGGCGTTGTCCTGTATGCCCACAGCACATGCTGGAGCTGGTCGGCCCAGGCGCCTTTGTGTCCTATAACTCTTTTCTTTATTCCATCTAAGATAGTTCGGTTGGTTACCTCTGCCATTCCATTTGACTGAGGGTGGGCTACTGAGGAGAACCTGTGCTCAATCCCGAGAGCTTCGCAATTCGTACGGAACTTGTGGTTGTCGAATTGTCTTCCGTTGTCGGTGATGATCGTCCGAGGTAGGCCGAACCTGCAAATAATATTTTTCCACACGAAACCCCAGGCGTTGGCGTCGGTGATTTTAGCCAGAGGTTCGGCTTCGACCCATTTTGTGAAATAGTCAACGCCAACGATTATGAATTTCCTTTGGCCCGATGCTGGGGGGAAGGGTCCGAGGATATCCATTCCCATTGCGCGAATGGCCAAGGGGAGTTTATAGTCGTAAGCTCTGTCGGAGATTGTCGGTCGATTTTGCCGAATAATTGGCATTGTTGACAACATTTGACATATTCCTCGGCGTCTTTAAGCATCGTCGGCCACCAGTACCCTTGTCCGGTTATTCTTCTCACCAGGGATCTGGGGCCTGCATGAGAGCCGCACGTGCCTTCGTGTACCTCGCCGACGATTTCTTTGGCTTGGACCGGATCCACGCATAGGAGATTCGGGTAGCTGAAACCTTTTCGGTACAGGTCGTCGCCGAGGATGAAGAACCTTGACGATCGCCTTCTAGTTTGCTCGGCTTCGCTCTTGTCTTCTGGTAGCACATTGTTCCTGAGGAAATTCATCAATGGGGTCATCCACGTCGACCCTATGTCGATGTTCATCACATCCTTGGACGCTATGGTTGGCTCCATTAATTCTTCTATCAACAGGGATGGAGGTGACTCCAGTGCCGACGACGCAATCTTCGATAACTCGTCGGCTTGCTCGTTCTCGGTTCTTGGTATTTTTATGAGCTCTGCTGAGTCGAATTCGGCCATTATCTTTAGCACCTTGGCTTTGTATAAGGCGAGCTTTGCCTCTTTCGCCTCGAACGTCTGGGATACTTGGCCGACGACCAGCTGGGAGTCGCTGTGAATGCGTACCCTCTTTGCCCCAAGGGTTTTTGCCATTTGCAACCCCGACACCACCGCTTCGTATTCTGCCACATTGTTAGATGCTTCAAAACCGAAACGAACAGCGTACCTGAAGTCGAGGCCTTCGGAGAGCGCATTACTACACCTGCACCGCCTCCTCTGGAATTTGAGGCACCGTCGACGAAATTTCCCAACTTTCGTCGGGTTCTTCGTCGACCGCTGCCCGGCGGTGCCCTCGGAAATGAAATCCGCGAGGGCCTTGGCTTTGATAGCGACTCGGGGCCTGAAATCGATATCGAATTCGCCGAGCTCGACGGCCCACTTTGCCAACCTTCCCGAGGACTCGGGTCGCTCGAAAATTGGTCGGAGCAGAGCGTCGGTGAGGACAACGATCTTGTGCGCTTGAAAATACGGGCGTAATCGTCGGGCTGCCATTACGAGAGCATAACCGAGCTTCTCAAGGTCGGTGTAGCATTGTTCGGCTCCTCGTAACGCCTTACTTGTATAGTACACCGGGAGATGGGCTCGATCTTCTTCTCGGACGAGCACCGAGCTGATGGAATAGTTCGTCGCAGACAGGTACAATAGTAGCTCTTCGTTGTCGCTTGGCTTGCTTAACGTCGACACGTTCGCCAGGTATCCTTTAGTTGGTCGAAGGCTCTTTGGCACTCCTCGGTCCATTCGAAGCGACCCTTCCGCAGTATTTCGAAGAAAGGTCGGCAACGTTCCGCCGACCTGGACATGAACCTGCTAAGAGCAGTTATTCTGCCGTTAAGCCTCTGTACCTCTTTTACCGTCCTCGGAGCCGACATGTTGAGGATTGCACGAACTTTGTCGGGGTTGACATCAATGCCCCTTTGAGAGACGAGGTAGCCTAGGAACTTTCCAGCTTTGACGCCGAAGACGCATTTTTCCGTGTTCAGCTTCATCTCGTAATGTCGTAATACTTCGAAAGCCTCGGCCAAATCTTTGACGTGGTCCTCGGATCGTCGGCTTTTTACCAGCATGTCGTCAATGTAGATCTCCATGGTTTTGCCGATTTGTTTTTCGAACATTTTGTTGACCAGCCTTTGATATGTTGCTCCTGCATTTTTTAGTCCGAAAGGCATACGAGTGAAACAGTACAAACCTCTCTCAGTGGTGAAAGATGTTTTATTTTCATCCTCCGGGGCCATTCTTATCTGATGATAGCCTGAGTAGGCGTCAAGGAAGCTCAACAGCTCGTGTCCGGCGGTCGAATCAACCAGTTGATCGATCCGAGGTAATGGGAAGCTGTCCTTTGGACAGGCTCGGTTTAGGTCGGTGAAGTCAACACACATCCGCCACTTGCCATTTGCCTTGCGCACCAGGACGACGTTGGCGACCAGTTGGGATAGAACGAATTTCTAACGGTTCCTGCACGCAAATACTTTGTTAAATTGCTCTCGACCACTTCCTGCCTTTCGGCCGACAAGGGTCTCTTCTTCTGGCGGACTGGTCGGGCCTCGTGACGTTCAAGTGATGTTGAATAATGCTCGGATCCACCCCCGGCAGGTCGTCGTCGGACTAGGCGAATACGTCGCCGCTTTGACCGAGGAATTTGGTGATGTCATCTTCTAGTTTGCCGAGTTCGGTCCCGATAGTTAGTAGTCCGTTTGTGATTTTTATTTGCTTAGTAAGTTCGACTGGTTCATGTTTTTGGACATCGTTGAAGATCGCATCGTCGGCAAGTGGTACGTACTCAGAAATAGCTAGTTTTTGCTTTGATCGATTAACACATAGCAGAGGCGTGCCTCGGCCTGACTTCCGACGACTTCTCCCACTCCGTTAGGAGTTGGGAACTTCAACTTTTGATGACATGTCGATGGCACTCCCCCGAGCTTCCCGAGCACTCCACGTCCGAAGATCGCGTTGTAGGCCGATTTTACCTTCACAATCAGGAAGTCGACCTCAACCGTCACACGTTGAGGACGGGTGCCTAGAGTCACCTTAAGCCTGATGGATCCCTCAGCGGTCACCGGTGTTCTGCTGAACCCGAACAGAGGCGTGGCGACTGGCTTGATTTCTGTGCTCAGATTCGTCATCTTCAAGAAGCAATCGTAGAAAAGGACGTCGGGCGCAGCTCCGTTGTCAACGAGGATGCGATGCACGGTGTACCCGTTGACGTCGGCGTGGATGACTAGTGCGTCGTCGTGAGGGAAGCTCAGTCCGATCGCGTCTTCGGCGGAGAATGTGATCACCTCCTTCAGGTTCGGCGCCGGTTGGCTCACACCGAGGATGACAGCCGACGCGTACGCCTTTCTTTTTCTGCTGCTGTCGCCGCCTCCTGCCGGTCCGCCTGCGAGGACCAGGACTGCCCCTTTCCCCTCGTGTTCGCGATCTTCTTCTGGCTCCCTATTCTTGGGCTTGCCGTCGACGATGTCCTTCCCGATTATTCCTCGGCGCAGCATCTCCGCTATCTCCATCTTGAGGCTCCTGCATTGGTCAGTCAAATGTCCGTAGCCCCTATGATACTCACAATACAGATCCGCCCCCCGCCCAGATGGAGGCCTCGCAATTGGTTCAGGTCGCCTGAACTCGGGAAGTTTCTTGATGACGGGGAGGATCTCTGATGGCAGCCTCCCGAACCGAGGTAGGTCCCTGACGCGGCGGTACTCGTCGGGTCGTTGGTCCGATGTTCGCCGCGCTTTCAAGCTCCCGGCGCCTGTCTCCGCGGTGCTCCTCCCTCCTCGGCCTTTTCTCGCTTGGCCCCGAGCTTGCGCTTCCTCTCTCTAACGGTCGTTTGAGACGCCCGGCGGCTCCAAGGGTCGCTCCAGTCGGACGTACTTCTTCTGCATCCGAGAGAGGAGGTCGGAGAGGCTTACCGGTGGCTTTTTGGCGATTGATGCCACGAACGCTGCGTCGGTGCATACCCTCGTGAGGATGTTGACTGCGGTTCTCAGGTCCAGGTCCACTACTTTCATTATTTCGACCTGGAAGCGCTTGGCGTAATCGCGAAACATCTCGCCCTCTCTTTGCGCTATCAGCCATAGGTCGTCGGTGCATAGCGAATGCTGCACCGTGTTATAGAAGTGGTCTAGGAACCTTTGAGCCAGGTCGGCGAAGCTTGTGACCGACGCGCCGTAGCGCTTTGAACCATTGCAGCGCCCCATCATCCAATGTTGACATGAAAGCTCTGCATTTTAAAGCATCAGTCACATTTATCATTTCCACCTGCCCCTGAAAATGATCGAGGTGGTGGACGGGATTAGTTGTTCCATTATATCGCCGGAATTTGGGCAGTTGGAATTTCAACGGGATCGGCGCCGAGGTGATTTCCTCTGTAAATGGCGAGGAGGTGAGGAGCGTCGCCACGGAAGGAGCGCGGGTTCCGAGCTGCAAGGCCTCTATCTTCCTGTTCATTTCCCGCATGTCGTCCTTCCACCGCGAGTCGAAGGGAGACTCGCTGTTAGTACGTGGAGCGGACTCCGTCGAGAAGTGGTCGGCGAGGTCGGTCCTTACTGCGATTCCCGCGGCCGCCATTGGCGTGACGGGAGGAGCGTTGTCAGCTTGAACAGTAGGCGGTGCCGGGGTTCCACCTACCAACGGTGGAACGTCGGCGTGGCTTGCCGACAACGCCGGAGCCGAGCGCTGTCGGTTGGGAGCCTCGGCATCATTTTGCTCACCTTGAGCCTGCTCCGCTTGGCGACTCGGACCTTCGTCCCTAGCGAGAGAAGCCCGCTGGTTCTGCTCCAGCCTCATCAGAATCAGTTGGAGGTTCGCTAATGTTTGCTCGACGCGTTCAAGCCGCGACGAGGTCGATGAATCTTGGTCCCCCGTGTTGGATGCTCCCACCGCTGCTTCGGTGGTGTTGACGAGGGTGACATCTTCCTCCGACGTGCGAGCGACCGCCTTTGCCTTGGGTGCCATCGGGGATAGCTTTTGTATCGAGAATTCCCACAGACGGCGCCAAATGTTGCTGCACAAGCAAAGGGAGATTTGACCGGGGTCAAATCGGGTGGGCCCCAAGGCGCTGGCGATGTCGTCGTCGGCTCAAACTTCCTGCGCTGCACCTGCAAAGAACCACTGAGTGGTCTCGGTGGGGAGACACTCCGACGCCCAAGTTAATTGTGAGAGAAGATGTAAGAGAGTTCAAATGCCACGAGTAGCATACCTTGGCCTGAAGCGTCTCCTTTGTTTTTATAGGGTGAGGTTGAGCAGGATGGGTTTTCCCCCTGCCTTAGTTAGCCTCGTAAGTTTCCTTGCAGACTCAACGTCCCAAAGTAAGGGGGAGCGATCAACGGATGCTGCCCCTTGGTTTCCATCTGGCAGTTGCCAGCTAGGGACGGAGGGGCTGTCGCGACCCGAGATCTAAGAGCCTTTCCCTGTTAGGAGTGAGGTTTTGGAGAAGGCAAGCACAGCTGGGGTTTCCTTACATGGGGACGATCAGATCTTACGCCGAGGACCTTGTCAATTGACCCGACGACCCGGCCTCGTCGGCCACACCCGTGGACCCCACGCCGGTGGTCCTTACCCGTATCAGTTAGCATATGTTCCATCATGCAGTCTGTCATAATTGTCACCTTAGGAACTGGTGGCTATACTCATAGAAGTATGTAGATCAAATTGTGAGGATGGGCAGATAGTGTTTGCTGTAAGAATGGCCCTATATTGAAAAGGGACAAAGACACTCTTGTGCTTATAATAGTGATGGCCTCTCCACTCATCACCTTAAGGTTTTATGTTGGAAGGCCCAATCCAATAAAACTTTAACATGGAATTAGAGCCCATGGTATGCTCTTGGCCATGCACCTTAAGTCTATAGTCCATGTGACAGAGCCTAAAATCAGCCTATACTTGAGGGTGTGTAAGTATGATCCCACATTGAAAGGAATAAAAAAACTCGTGCTTATGAGTGGTGCCCTCTCCACTCATCTCCTTAAGACTTATGAGTTGGAAGACCCTATCCCATAAGACTTTTAACATTTGTCCTCTCCACTTGTCTCCCATTTCCATATGTATTTGTTCGGTAATCTATCTGTATGCACGAGGCAATCATCATGATTCATGTTGCTCGGTAGTTTATGACACTTCCCATACTCAGTTCCATGGTGATTACAACAGGTTTCATCTATTGTTATTGTGGTCTTCTTGGTTCTTTCGGTCAACAAGATGGGCATTTTCTTTATCTTATATCTAATGCATATCGGGTATTTCAAATCCCCTAGTAAGAACCTTGCAGCAGTCATTGCGATCAACTGCTTTCTTATCTTTATTTATATCGGAAGTTTGCTTATGTACATGGGGTGTCTTTGCCTCAATGCCTACATACCAAAATTTCCATTACGTTTGTACATGTTGAGGCTTTTTTCAACTATACTACTAGGAACAATTGGCATAATAGCTGTAGCATGACGCATAATGGAATTGTTTGCACAGCCAGAGTGGTGACAGGTTCATCGTGAAGGTCAGGGTCTCAGGATCCTCCGCTGCAAGGATATTCTTTGAGCATCTCATTGTTAAACTACCAAATGAAGAGGTATTGTTTGGTATTTGTCATAGTCCACGGTTTAGTTCCTTTACTCTCTCAAAATTGAAGCATATTCTCACATCTCCTTCATTTATTTTCTCAGCCCATTTTGGAAGCGAAGGCTACGGCAGTCTGGCTTGACAGAAACAATCGTCCAATTCGCATTCCTTCTGAACTGAGATCGAAGTTTGCTAATTTTATAGGGGCCGAGGGAGGCAACTAGCTTCTTTGCCTGTCTAGACAGTAAACTTGAGGTTTTGTGCTTCCACGAAGTCATCTTAGTTGTTTTCCATGTCTACATGCTATCGTCTTCTTCGATGTAGTTTATTACTTTTCCACTATGTCGCGAATCTCTATTTGTAACCTGTGAGGATCACAAGAATACTTTTTCAGGTGGTGAAACAATGACGTGGCAAGTTTGACAGAGCTTCTTATAACAATATGCAAACATACCCGTTGAATGAATCCTCAATTTTCTAGCTGCAGGAATGCTGTTGTGCTGCATTTCCCCCCCTTTTTTTGCAGGGGTGTTGGCCACAGAAAGACGTATGATTAGTACTGTTGGACAGGTGTGCATCCGTACCTAGTTGGTGTGTACATCTCTATTTTGATTGGTCTGTATAGATGTGATAAGATTTAAGATAAAAGAAAGAGAAAGACTTAGTGCACTTTCATATTGCACTTTAAGTGTAATATGACTAAGCACTAATCCCATGTGGCACCCAATCATTGGGTTGCCACTTTATCACCCCCCATGTTAGTGGTGCCACATGAGATGAGTGCCTAGTTATATTGCACTTAAGTGCAATAGAAAAGTGCACTAAACCTTTCCCATACTCGGTTCCATGGTGATCACTAAACCTTCGATCGGTTTGAATCAAAAAAGAAGAAAAAGGCCATTTTTAACCTGGGTTAGGAGAAGAGTGCTAACCAATTGTGTTATGTTTCTTTTGTGAAATAGTATAGAATTTTTTATTTTTTATTACATATTCAATTCAATCAGTGTGACAATGTGAAATCGAATTGAATCAAGAGAATCTCCCAAACCGAACCGACCCGAATTGGTCAGTCCGGTTCAGTTTTTCGATTCAGATCGAACCATGCACAACTCTAGTTGGGGGTAGGTTGTACCGGTGAATTGGATTAGGTTGGAAATTTTATTGTATGAATTGGAGTGTATCATATTGGTTCAGTTCATGATTAAATTTTAATGATAAAAATTTAAAAATTGAAATAAAAAACTAACCTGTGATGACCGTCAGGTATTCCAGAGGTTTAGTGAGGTTAATAAAAGCCTCCAAAACTGTGGTTGGGGAGTAATAAGAGGATAGATGAAGGAATTCTTCCACATGGGCTGTGGCGAGGCGTCTTGATGGATTGAAGAGATGGGTAATACGTTTGTACTCGTTTTTGGACGGTAAGCTCGATGGAATTCATATCATTAAAAAAGGATCATCAGATGAGTACAACGGTTGCAACGCATTGTGCATGGAAGGTTTTAATCATTGAGCCGCCCATTATGCACAATCTCTCAAGACATTCCATGAATTAGTCCTGGACATGTAAGAGTACCACTTATTACTCTGCTGGCCGAATAAAATTTTTACCTGGCCATGGCAGGCATGGGGCTCATGGCCCTAGTCAATAAACTTCATACCATGGCCCTAGCCAATCCCGGCCGCGATTTAATCTTTACCCCCTGGATAATGCAGCCGCCATCTGAGAAGCTGGGCAGGGTGAGTTAATGGTGCTGACCACCATTTGGGGTCATCCCCCCACTCTCAGAGAAATATAGATTAAATTTTTGTGATTGCACTTCTGTAATTCATCATTATGCTTATCATAATGACAGGTCAAAATATATTTGACAAGTGTAATAAATATTTCTTATTTTCTAAACATTTTACAGGAATGCTAATTTACAAAGAAAATGGATATCCAAGAAAAGAAATGTTCCATAGGGGGTAATAAAATTAATTTGAATTGTTTGACAAGTCATCTTATTGGTTGAGTCTCTTTTTCAACTAATAAAATTACTTGCCAAACAATTGACATCAATTTTATTATCTTTCATAAAGGGCGACAAGTTTTTCTCCACTTCAAAATATAAAGGGATCTGGATCCTGTGCTCTAACTGTTTGGCTTCATTATTAGAAATAAAAAAGTAGAGAGTGAAAAGAGGAAAGGAGAACCCTCTGGTTTTGGGGACCTTTCAGTTTTCCTTTTCATTATTCTCCAAGAGGATATCCAGAAGAAAAAAAAGGCAAAATGAGAAATATCTGAAAGAGAGTAGATTGGATTCGCCTCGGAGGAGTTTGATTCAAGATTTCGAAATACGGGACTAAAATGGAAGAGATCATGTGGACACGTAAAAAAAAAAATGCAGTGGACATTGCACCAATGGCCCAACATTCCCAAGGGCAAATACCCCTAAAGACCCATTGAAAAACCCCCCAAATAGGCCCATCCTTCAAGTGGCCCATCCCCTCCCATAAAGGGAGGTCACCTTAAGCAACTGTAACACCTCTCATTCCAACGAAAACCTGCTGCGATGGTAGAGGTGAAGTTGCCAAAAGGTTTTCTCCTTTGGGCTGGGCCACCATGGTTGGCAGGGGGTTTTTGGCTAACCGGTTAAGGCAAAAAAGAGGGGCTAACAAGGAATATTGGATGTTCCTTCGGTTGCAAGAAAAAGGGGCAGCTAAGAAGAGAATAGGGGGAGTGGGAGAGGTCGGCTGGTGCTGCTGGGTACTGGTTGCAAGCAAGCAGAGCAGGAGGAGGCGTCTTCTTTGGGCCGTGCTGCTGGGCAAAGCTTCCCTTCCTTTTCCCATTCCTGCTGGTTGGGCAGAAGAAGAAAAAGGGGGGGGGGGGGGGGGGCTCCTCTCCTTCCTCAAGGCTGGTGGCCAGCAAAGGGAAGAAGCTTCCTTGGGCTGCTGAAAACGTGAAGAGAAGAAGAAGCAAAGGGGGTGTGTTTCCTGCTACCTGGGTACAAGAGAAGGGAGAAAGCCAACGTAAGAGAAGAAGAAGGGTGAGAAGAAAGAAAGGAGGAGGAGGGGGCTGCCTCACACTTGTGTTTCCCCTCTCATCTCTTCCCTGTTTGTTCCTAATGTAACACTCTTCATATCAACAGTGAAAAGACCTTCTTCTTCCACCCTTTGTTGTTGTTTGCACGCTCCCCTTTTCCCCTGTTTAGCTGCGTTTTCTTTTCTTCTCTTGCATGAAACCGATGTGTTTTCCTTTCTTCTGTTTTGTGCACGCAGTATGACTTCTTCCCTTTTGCTTTGTGTTTCTTTGAACCGCTTGAAACCATGGTGTTTTGCCCCCATCCTAGGTGGTGAGGGTGGCTAACTGATGCCTCCCCTCACTCCTAAAGGAGGCCATCGTATGAGGCCTGGGTGCCCCTTCGTCCAGTAAGTGACAACCCATGAAAGGCTCATTTCTACCCATCCTCACACCCCAAATCAAATGAAACTGAGTAAGGAAATGTGGGGGGGGCTTGCCACTGCCATGCATGGCTCTCCACCATTCCCCTCATCTCAGCTCTAAGAAACCCAGAACCCCCTGTTCGTTGTCCTTTCTCTCACTGTATTGAGGTTTGCAGTTTTATGAGTTTGGTTGAGAATGGAAGGGCAACTTAATGCCTGGGTCCCATCTCCATTCCTGATGCATTCCTACCATCGTAAAAGACTTCAAAGAGGCATTTTCTCCCCTTTCCCATGGCTGGATCGTGTTGGAAATGGTCCCCTTTGGACTGTCTTTTAGGCTGTCGTATCGCTTTTTCATGGGCCGTTGAACAGCAAAGATCAGATAGCAAGTATCTGGGCCCGATTCGAGTTCATGACTTGTTCCTCATATCCCAAGGGTTCTGCCCCCCAAATTTGAGGCTCAGACCCTTCACGGATTTCGGGAAACAAGCCCCGGAAGTCCTGTCGTATCGCTTTTCCGCATGGCTTTGAACATGAGGGGTCGGATCTCCAGTATCTGGGCCTGCTTTGAATTCATAGATTGGTTCCTCATATCCCAAGGGTTCTGTCCCCCAAATTTGAGGCTCAAACCCTTCACGGATTTCGGGAACCAAGCCCCGGAAGTCTTGCCGTATCGCTTTTCCGCACGGCTTTGAACATGAGGGGTCGGATCGCCAGTATCTAGGCCCAATCCGAGTTCATGGATTGGTTCCTCATATCCCAAGGGTTCTGCCTTCCAAATTTGAGGCTCAGATCCTTCACGGATTTTGGGAACCAAGCCCCGAAAGTCTTGCCGTATCGCTTTTCCGCACGGCTTTGAACATGAGGGGTCAGATCGCCAGTATATGAGCCCGATTTGAATTCATGGATTGGTTCCTCATATCCCAAGGGTTCTGTCCCCCAAATTTGAGGCTCAGACTCTTCACAGATTTTGGAAACCAAGTCCCGGAAGTCTTGCCGTATCGCTTTTCCGCACGGCTTTGAACATAAGGGGTCAGATCGCCAATATCTGGGCCCGATTTGAATTCATGGATTGGTTCCTCATATCCCAAGGGTTCTGTCCCCCAAATCTGAGGCTCAGACCCTTTATAGATTTCAAGAACCAAGTCTCAAAAGGCTTGCCGTATGGTTTTTCAGGACGACTTTGAACATGAAGGGTCGGATCGCCAATATCTGGGCCTGTCTCAAGTTCATAAATCGGTTCCTCATATCCCAAGAGCTTTGTCCCCTAGATTTGAGGCTCAGACCCCTCACGGATTTCGAGAACCAAGTCCCAAAAGACTTACCGTATGGTTTTTCAGGACGAATTTGAACATGAAGGGTCGGGTTGCTAATATCTGGGCCTGTCTCAAGTTCATAAATCGGTTCCTCATATCCTGAAGGCTCTGTCCCCCAAATTTGGTGCTTAGACCCTTCACGGATTTCGCGAACCGGATCCCAAAAGGCTTGCCGTATGATTTTTCAAGACGGCTTTGAACACGAAGGACCGGATGACCAACCTCTGGGCTTGGTTCAAGTATGTGAATTGATTCTTTATGTTTTAAAGACTCTATACCCCAATTTGGACGCTATGATTCTTCACGGATTTCAAGAATTGTGCGTAAGAATGGTTGTCGAATCGCTCGGGCCCGAAAACTGTGATGATACGGCAGGACCGATCCGGCAGAACCGATCCGGCAGGACTGATCTGGCAGGGTTCCCTGTCGATTCATTTGAATAGTACCCCTGCCGTATCACTTGAACAGTACCCTTGCCGTATCGTTTTGGCTACCAAATCGCTTTGTCTGCCGAATCAAATACGTTTTGCATGATGATGCTTGAGCATACAAATGACCAAATTACTTCAAATCATGAAAATGACAATGACAACCAAAGCATATCAAATTTCTTGCATTCCCAAATAGAAAAATTGTGTAATAAATAAAAGAGTAAATAAATGAGCATACAAATTGACTTTTTAAAAGACAAAGAGCACACACACGTCTAAACCTCTTTCAAACTTAACTGCATTCTTGTGGTTTCATTCTGCATCTTTTATCGGATGTCCCGACTTAGGCCATAAGACCTTCTATTCTGGCGATTAATCAAGAGTTTTCTCTTTCTAAAAGAGATGTAATTAACGTCATTGCGCTTAGTCAACGACGAGATCTTGGTCCAGGACCCGACACTCATTTTCGTTTGACGAAGTCAAACGGTGCACACAATAGACCTAAAGCCCTCCGATTCCCAGAGGCAGAACCATTTGTTGTCACTTCGGTGACTGGCACGCCTGCGCTATGTGAATTGCCGATTCATCTCACGTCATTGTCGCTTGAGTAGCGTTCAGCGGGACTTAGATTAGCAATACGCATTCATGAGAATCAAAAGAATTTAAATTTACAAATAGATTTTTAAATTGTGAAATTTTCCATTTCCACAGATCACGATAATCGGTTTGCCCACATCTGAATTACTTTGTCTTCATGTTGTTTATCTGATGTAATATTTTTCTTTTTCTTTTTTGGATGCTATTCATTTCATCAAGTGAAAATAATGCAGATAAATTCATTAAAATTCGAATGAATGATGAAATGCAGCACATGCACTGGCCAATGGGATGTGTTCCATATTGCACAACCTCGTCACCCTCACATTGCACGGATAATATGTGCAACAAATATTAGTCACACTCCCAACGCCCCTGTAAAAGTTGCAGCATATTCTTGTAGTTTGAAGCACCATGAGCATCTTCCAAGCTGCTCCAGCATAAACTTGGACGATGCTAATCTTGTCCTAAACTGGATAAAAGTTTACTTCGATCGTAAACGATCTCCATCTTCCTAAACGTTAAGAAACGATTGCAATCAAAAGCGAACGGCGGAGGAGCTGTTGGATGGAATCTGTAAAGGATATATTTGGTATTAAGATAGATCGGGGATAGAGTGAGGATTCAAATCATCACTTTATCCCCGATCTATCCCCAATCTATCATAATATCAAACATGTCCTTAAACACTTTGAACTTACCGGATAACACACTTTTTGAATCAATCATAACTTGGTCGATAATAACAACGAATCTTCTTGAATCACAAATGCAAATGAATTAATCATATTAATTTCAAGAACCAAGTATGGTGAGGATGCCGTCACTATCTTCTTGCACAATTCTTGATCATATTTTTTTTTTCCCGAAGAATGAACATTAGATTTTGGAATAATTCAGGCCATTCTTCTTAAATAATTCATGGCAGACCACCTTCTAGCTGGTGATAGATTGTACTGACACTGCCATAGCGCAAGTGAACTAGACATTGATCATTTAACACTTTTTTTTTCTTCAAATAAATAAATAATATTATATATAATATAGGCTCAAGTCACAAGCACAACATTGATGGTTTAACACTTTAAATATTTTTGACCATGCTAACTCTCGACAGCGAGGAGAGCTAATCGTGATTGATTTTCATTTGGCGTTTAGGATCTGTTGTGGTCCTGGGAATGTCTTTATCCTCTTTGCAGTGTGCTGTAGCTATTTGTCCAGTTTCATTCAATGGAGTTATGCCCTTGTACTCACCTTCCAAAAAAACAAACTGTCCACATTGAGACTGATAGAAGTTTTCCCTCTGTTGCATACTCGAAGCGATTGAACTAGAACAGGATATTACATGAAAACCCTGCAATTCTCCTTAGCCTTAACTTTTATTGTTCTGGACGTACGTTGGTCACCAATTAATGGCAACTTGTATGTTCCACAAGTGCTTATTCCCATCACCTCAATCTCAATCCGATGATCAATAGTTGTGTTGGAAATAAAGGGTGTGAAAGGGGCTTTATAAAAGAAGGTAAAACTCAAGGTTGATAAAGTAAAGGGTACCTTAAAAGTTGTGGCTATATTGTCCCTATGTGTGGGGTTGTCTTATGTGTGAGGTCTTTAGTCCCACCATGAGATACCCCTAAAGAGTTAAGGGCTTCATAACCTCTAGTGTCCCATGGACTATGTCTTATAGACAAAGGTGGAGGTATGCTAGACCATATCACACACGCGCGCCGCGCGGCTGGGCGGGCGCGTGCGTGTGATGACGCGTCCAGCCCGCTTGACTTGGCACTTTTTTACTTCTTATTTTGCGTTTTGAGCCTTTCTTGGGGGATTAGACCTATTTGGGCCTGTTATTTGAACCGGCCCATTGTCCCGGTCTGCGCGGGCGTTGGTGCTTCATATGGCGATTAGGTTCCCTAATCGCGTGGTTAGACTTCTGTTCTGCAAAAACCCGAAGCGCCCTTTCGACTCGCCGTCTGCCGCTCATCTCCCTTCCCTTTCCGGCGCTGCAGCGCTCCGCTCCGACATCGTCGCCGCGCCTCCGCCGTCGCCACTGCGTCTTCTCGCGCCTTCTCTCCGCCGGTGACCGGTGCATGCCCTTTGTTGTTCCTTTTTTTTTCCTGTAAACGAGGGTTAGGCTTAGCGTAGCTCTGTTTGCGAATTAAGATTAGTGTGGTTCTTAATTTCGTGGTGGTAGTCGTATTCTGAGAGGAGATCGCCTTGCCCCGTCGCACTACTTCTGTGGGGGCGATATCTTCTCTAAGGGGAGTCTCCTTAGAGACGCTTCTACTGCACCCTTTACTGTCGTTTTAAGCATGTATATTTCACCAGTTCATCTCATGTATGTTACTGTTTGGTTTTGTCGTTTGAACGATTTCCATTTACCTGTTTGCTATGGTTGTGCATGCATCTTTATATCCGATTATTGCCATGGATGTGCCCTGTTCCACGTTTTATATTCAACAGTCTTAGAGAAGATATCATGGCGTCAGTGGGTTTTTAGAGCGAGGGTGGACTTGTCTGGGATGCCCGAAAAATTTTTCGGGCAGCATTTCAAACGTTGGCAACAACGCATGAAGTCTGGTTCACCATGGTCGGTCTAATATCACTGATTGAATCGATCCCCCTGTTTTGGATGAGAAAGTCCCTGACAGTGCCAAGAGGTTGAAGAGTGGAAGGAAAAGGACAGGTTAGGGCATGGGTGTATACTCACTGCACTATCCGATGTTCTTTTTGATGTTTACAGTTCTTCCACTTTCAAAACCACTAAGGTACTTTGGGATGAACTTGACCGCAAGTATAACACCGAGGACTAAGGTCTGGAAAAATACTATGTGGGCAAGTTTTCCAAGTTCCAAATGGCTGAAATAAACCTGTGGGGGAGCAGGCGCATGAACTTCTTCTTATATGCTCCAAGGTCTGGCTGAGGCAGATATGAAAATGCCTGAAAAGCTCCAAGTCATGTGTATCATAGAGAAATTACCTAGATCCTGGGAGGATTTTTGGATGTCTCTTAAACACCGTAAGGAGACTATTTCTCTTTGACTTGATGAGGGCTATAGCTATAGAAAAGGAGCATAGAAGGGAGAAGCCTAGTCTGCCTGTTGATGCAAGTGCAAAACTAGTAATGAGGCATAAGGGAAAAGAATCTAAGGGCAAAACAAAGTTGATTCCACTTCACAGATGAACCCAAAGGAAAGATAAAGAAGAAGAAGGTACTTGGAGAGTGCTGGTCCTGTGGTCAAAAGGTCATATGCGCAATGACTGTCCCAAAAGGAAAGAAAAGTTGCTAATAAGACCCAATAGACCGGTCAGAATCCAGCACATGTCAATGTAGTGACTGCTGGACCCTCTTCTTCTGCTGATGAGATGTTACTCTTAATCCTCAACTATTTACTATTTATGAACCAAATGAATGGTTGGTAGACACTGGGGCCAATGTACATTTGTGTGCTGACAGGTCTAACTTTGTGTCTTATCAGGCCTCCTATGATCGTTCTGTGACGATGGGGAATGGGAGCACTGCTAGGGTGCTTGGAGTTGGACGAGTGGACCTGAAGTTCTCTTCAGGACGTGTTCTTTCTCTTTCCCTAGTGCACCATGTTCCTGGTGTTAGAATGAACATTTTATCTGGTTCTTTTTAGTAAGAGAGGGTTATGAACTTAACTTTAAATGTAATAAAGTTGTGATACTCTATTTGAAGTCTTTTATTGGTAAAGACTATCTTTCTGATGGATTGTTTAAAATTTATGTGGATCATGTGTTGAATAGAAATTTAGATGTTGTTACTTCCAGTTCTGTTTCGGTTGCTTATAATGTTTTAGATTCATCTAACTAATGGCATGGACGTTTAGGTCATCTTAATTTCAATTCTTTGAAACGCATGATGAACCTGAAATTAATTCCTGAGCACACTATTGATAAAACAAAGAATGTGACATCTGTGTACAGGCCAAACTACCTAGAAAACCTTTTCATTCTATAGTTAGAGATCAGAGATTCTGGATCTGGTGCATTCAGATATTTGTGAGTTTAATGGTGTGCTAACCAGGGATCATAAGAAATATTTTTATTACCTTTATAGATGACTGTAGTATACTGTTATGTGTATCTGCTCAGTCTAAAGATGAGGCTTTACAAAAGTTTATCATCTTTAAGAAGGAAGCAGAAACACAACCAGTCAGGTTCTTAAGAGGTTGAGGTCTGATAGAGGAGGAGAGTATACTTCTAGCTTGTTTGTGGAATTTTGCAAGAACATGGCATTGTTCATGAAACAACTGTCCCATACTCTCCTCAGTCTAATGGATAGCAGAAAGGAAGAATCGTATATTCATTGACATGGTCAACTCTCTCCTGCAGAGTTCAGGACACCTAAATTATGTGGGGGAAAGCATTGATATAGCTTGTCTTATTTTGAATCATGTTCCCCTAAACATAAAGATAACAGTCCATTGAACTTTGGAGAAATAGAAACCTGTTTGAAATTTCTTAAAGTGTGGGGGTGCCTGGCAAAGGTTCTTGTCCCTGAGCACAAATAGAAAGAAACTGGGAACCTAAGAACAGTTGATATGCTGTTTTTCCTAGCTATGCTGAAAACAGCTATGCATACAGTTTTCTGGTTATTAAATCAGAAATTTCTGGCCATAGATGTGAACACCATAGGCGAGCTTCGTGATGCTACGTTCTTCGAAGATGTCTTTCCCATGAAGGTTGTTTCCTCAACATCTTCTTCTGAGACTTGTAGCCGCACCTCTGATTCTATTCCAGAACTTGGAAAGACGGACACATGTGGGGGCGATGCATCCAAGTTTCTTTCTTCTATTCCAGTGATCAGAAGAAGTTGGAACCAAGGAGAAGTAAGACAATTGCTAACACTACAAGAAATGCGCAAATAGAGACCGATTTTGAGACCGAAATTTTCGGTCACAATTCGGTCACAAATCTGAGACCGAATTGAGACCGAATAATTCGGTCTCAAAATTGAGACCGAACTTTATTCGGTCACCATTCGGTCTCAGATTTCTGACCGAATTGTGACCGAAAATTTCGGTCTCAAATCTGAGACCGAATTGTGACCGAATAAAATTCGGTCTCATGTATTGTTTATTGGTTTAAATGATTGAGACCGAATTTTATTCGGTCACAATTCGGTCTCAGATTTTGTGACCGAATTGTGACCAAATATTTCGGTCACAAATCTGAGACCGAATTGTGACCGAATAAAATTCGGTCTCAGAATCATTGTTTATTGATTTAAATTATTGAGACCGAATTTTTTCGGTCACAATTCGGTCTCAGATTTGTGACCGAAGTATTTGGTCACAATTCGGTCACAAAATCTGAGACCGAATTGTGACCGAAAAAATCGGTCTCAATAATTTAAATCAATAAACAATGACTTTGAGACCGAATTTTATTCGGTCACAATTCGGTCTCAGATTTGTGACCGAAGTATTTGGTCACAATTCGGTCACAAAATCTGAGACCGAATTGTGACCGCATAAAATTCGGTCTCAGATTCATTGTTTATTAGTAGTTTAATTATATTGTAGCTATAATTTACTCTACCTGTTAATGGTTTACTTATATATAGTTTTTTATAATTATTTTGAATATAAAAAACTTATATATAAAAAATTTATAAGTTACATTTTTGTTTAATTGATATATATATATATATATACATTGACATATTGTATTTGCAATGTATGTATATTTTGTTTAGTGAATACAATTATATGATAAAACATTATGCTTAAAAATATTATATTATTTGTTATATATGAAAATAGTAATATTGATCTTTTATATTTCATATGATGATATATATATTATGCTCATTTAATATTATGTAGCTCATCGATTAGATTTTAGATTGAGAGCGAATCTGACAGGCAGATGTTTTATTATGATGAAATCCAACAGTTGGATTTTGATTGACAATATGTTCAATGATTAGATCTGGATCAAATTTAGATCGAGAGCAAATTCAACTGTCAAACTCTAATCAAACTAAAATCCAACGATCAGTATTTAAATATTTGACAAATCTAATGTGCGAATCCCAATTAGATTGCTATAGATTGGCAACAAATCTAACTGATTAGATATAAACAGATCGAATGTGAATTCAAAGATTGGATCTTTGATCAAATGAATATCGATAGTGAATCTAACTGTCACATTTTGTTTAAACTTAAATCAAACAATTAGGATTTAGACCTGAAGCAAATCCAATGTAGGGATCTTGATCATATTATTTTAGGTTGGTAACAAACCCAACTGATCAAGTATATACATAGATCGAGAGAGAATCTAATGATCGAATTTTAGATTGAATGAGATCCAATAGTAGGATTTTGATTGATAGTAGATTCACTGGTTTGATCTTGTCCAAATATAGATTGGGAGTAAAAACAACCATCATATACGCCCTGAGTGTAGCGGAAAACCCGGGTGATCTGCCACTGCTGCACGCATCACGGCCTTCCCACGTGCTCCCGTCGACCGCCGGAAGTAGTGAAGAGGCACAAAGGTGAAGGTGGGGGAAGAGGAGAGGAGAAAATGGGGAAAGAAGAAGGCTCGGGTTACCCCTAAAAACACAGGTGCCTCAGGTTAACGTCAACCTCTGCACCGCTAACCAAACCACCCTAACTAGGCGTCCACAACGTTCACCGCCAAGTTCAACGGTAGACGTCTACATCGATGGACGCCAAGAACATGTTAATGGCAACACCATTGCCACCAACACACAGTAGACGTCACACACCTGGACTCCTACCCACTGTTGATGTCCAACATACTGAACACCAACACAGATCCATAACCAACTCCAGTAAGGATCCAATAAGAAACACACAACACATCCAATAAGAAACACACAACACAAGTCGCACTGGTCACAGCTTGACCATCCCACACGCTAAACAGATGATCCACGAAGATCCGAAAAACGCGCGACGTTACATTACGTCTCACTCCGACGGGAGGTGGTAGACATGGACTGGTGGTCGAGAGTAAGGCGCGTGGCACACCTGACCAGTTGACTAGTGGTAGTTGCCCTCAGTGGCTAGTGTCGTTGTCTAGGCAGTTGTCTTCTGTCTGTGTTGCAGCCTTGGGATTCATCCTAGTGCCATGGTTTACACGGGTTTTTAGTCCCGATGTCATTTAGAGACCGATGGCCATGTAGTTACTTTCCACTTCCACACTTACTTTGTTAGTAGAATAGCTTTAAATTGCTTAATTTTAGTTACATATATGTCTATTCTGCTTGTTAGAACCAGTGGGAGATTGGTAGTCCCTATTGGTCTTCGTGAAGCTCATTCCCTCTTTTTTAGGTGAGACTTCACGGAAGTACTCTCCGCGGCGGGTTGAGGAGACCGGGCCATAGTAGACGGCGTCCTCGTTGAGCAGTGTTCACCTACACTAGTTGGTACTTCACCCTCGGGATATGCCCCTATGGAATTTGTTATTCTCTATTCATTTTTACACTTGTACTTATTACTTGGGACTGTACTAGATTTATACCTTATGGTGGACATTTTACTTCCTTTGTTAATACATTTTAATGCTTGTTTGATCTTGTCCAAATATAGATTGGGAGTAAAAACAACCATCATATAACTTGACTGCAGAAGTGAAGAAAACTTCTTCACTACAAGTGTCACGTCCTACTCATATACTATTTTCGGGGGTGATAGAAAGATCGAGTTAATACAAGCAGGGACGGTCTTGTATATATATAGAAAGTTGCAGCGGAATAATATGTTACAAGTACCGATAGTTTAAAGTTAAAATATACAACAACTGAAGTGACAGAGTCTAAAGAAGTAAGGTTTGCTAATTTATGAATCACTCGGCGCACAATCCCCTGGCGAGTCAGACCCATCTAAGATGCCTGAAAGGAAAGTAGGATTTATGAGCAATCGTGCCCAGTAGGAAATTGCAAAATATAAGTTGGACAGTAGTAGGAAAAGAGCAGTAAGTATAACAGACAGTAAGAGGACGCAACATAGATATCGAAGTACATTTCAATGAAGATATCATAAAAAATTTGCCCAGAAGTAAACAGTAAAGAAATTCATGCCATAATACAGTTCATGGAAATGTAGACTAAATTTAGCAGTAGGTGGTGTTATGCCAAACACCCAGTAGATCCATTCTCGACGGGTACAATTCGAATTGACCGATTCAGTGGCCGAGTTCGGGTGCTCCTCCCGGGACTGGATCGGCCCCATTGCACAAGCATTGGTCCAATAGAGTCCGAAGACCCAAGGTGTCACCATTTCCATTTGATCAGTCTTTTTAATATAGTTCGGGCAGACCTTGAAGTAATACTAATATTAAAGCAAGTTAAATGTGAGAGTATAATGATGGCGATGAAATCTTCGAAAGGATTTCACCTGGGTGAAACACGTAATACGGTTCTTACGTAACCCAAGTTACGCAGGATGAACAGGGATTACCTTACGTAATCATTGTGCCATAATTGATATATATATATATATATATATAATTCCATATATTTCTTTAATATAATATAATAACACCCTCTCCGTCGTATATTTAAATGTAACATTTATGCTAACAAACATATATAAATATATATTATAATATATGTAAATAATTATTTTATGTATGTTATAGATATTCAAGTATGGTATATATTTAGACATATATATATATCTAATATATTTAAATAAATATAATTATCTAATTATATAATTAATTAATTAGTTAATTAATCATTATATATATCTATATCTAAATTGTTTCCCCCCCCCCACCCCCCCAAATCTTCCTGTTCCCCCCAAATCTCCCGGGCAAAGCTGAAACCCCTTTCCCCGCGCGGCCCTGTCTCCTCCCTCCCGTCGTCATCTCGGCCGGCCAACAGCGCGGCCAGCGACGACCTCCCGACGTCGGCGAGGCGGCGACCTGCTGAGTGCTGTCGGATCTCTGGAAGACGCGGCGGCGGCGGACCCTTGCAGACCCGGTGGCGGCTGCTGCTCCTCTGCGAGCCGGTGGCGGTAAGTGTCCGGTCCTCCCCACCCCCCGGCTCGGCGGCTCCCCCCCCCCCCCCCCCCCCCCCCTCGTTGCTTTCCCTGCCGCAGAAGCCTCCCCTCCCCTCCCCCCCCCCCCGTTGCTTTCCCTGCCGCAGAAGCCCCCCCTCCCCCCAATCCCTCGTTGCTTTCCCTGCCGCAGAAGCCTCCCCTCCCCTCCCCCCCCCCCTCGTTGCTTTCCCTGCCGCAGAAGCCCCCCCTCCCCCCAATCCCTCGTTGCTTTTCCTGTTGCAGAAGTCCCCAAAGTCGCCCAATCCCTCCGGCTCCGACGGGGTGCCCGCCACCGTCGTCGGAGTGTGGTGGGGACCCCCAAGCCCACCATTTCATACAGTCATGGATATCGACTGGAACAGCATCCCTGATGTTGAAACATTTGGATGCATTAGCCTCAAGACAATGGTTATGCCACGTTTCAAATAGGTGTCATCAAAAAGCTGCAGAAAATACGCTGTTGTGGATGTTGAGAATCTTCTTGATCATTACAGCAGTAGGAAGTCTTCTTTTTGCAAAGTCCCATAGAAATATATTGATTTGGGTTGGCAACATTCTATTCCATACAATTTGTGCTACCACACTCTTAACCCTCCATCTAGACTCATTCTCGTATAAGGTTTGACTGAAAATTGCCCACTACTCTCCCAATGCATCTTCTTTGATCTAGACTTGACCCAAGTGACTTAAATTGATTCAGTACTTCTTAACTATCCACCTAAATTGCTAGTGAAATAATTATTCACCTAAATTTAAAAGAATTTTGTTGCTTACCATGTTTGCTGTCAATTTTTCTCCCTACTATTAAGATTTATGTGTAAATAGTATTAGACTAGGTCTTCTTGTGGTTTATATCCCGGGGGACTTTGTCTGCTTTGTGAAGATGAAGTCGTAGGCACATTTGAGGATTTAAAACTGCTTGTTATGCAAGAGATCTAGAATGTTATGTCAGGTGATGACTAGGTTGTTTGGAGTTGTACGAGATACTTAAAAGTGTTCTATTAATTTCAGTGATAAGTTAATAGTTTATTACTCTTATGGTTAAAGAATTTCTTGAGAGGTAGCATGCTCCACTTTCTTGAGAGGTAGCATGCTCCACTTTCTTGAGAGGTAGCAAGCCTTGTTCATCATGTCAAATGTTTTCTTCCTTCTATGTTGTCTTCTGCTTATTTATATTTGTGAGCTCTGGATGTTGATCATTGTCACTGCTATGTTCAAGAAATAAAATGATGCTGGCTCTTTTGAAGTCCGCATAATGTAGAACAAGGAATGCTAATAGATTCCAGTGGCAATTGTTTCTTCCCAAATGCTTCCATCATCCAATAGTCCATCCGATAATATGTACAAACTTATATCACAATCCTAGAGCGGGAGGAATGAACAGCACTTAATTATATTACAAAAGCATCCTTTTTCTAGAAAGGTCTCACCCATACATATATAGGCAGTACGTGACAAAAATCTTTGGCTATGTGAGTTCTGACCACAAGACATCCTCCCACTTCTCCCCATCAAGTATTGATCAGAAAGTCTACTGTAAACTACATAAAACAACATACTTCTGCTTACATGCATCAACTAGTTCTTTACTGGATAGATTAGCAAAGAATGTAGTAATAATTCATAGCAACGAGAAACAACATAATAATGATTCATAGCAGCCATGAGCAATTTTCAGAGTGCATCAGAAGTTAAAGTTAAATCTGTTTTCTGCTCAGAATTTTATTTGAGAAAGGGAAGTTCTTTGAGTCTTTGGGACCTCATGAAATGTAACCAACAGTAGATCTGAATTTTTATCTAGTTCTAAAGCAGGGGCCAAGTGGGAAGTGGGACATTTCACTGGTCATGAACCTCAAGGTCAATCTTCCTGGTATAGATGAGAAACTATTGGCTTCCTGTCATCATTCTCTGAAATCAAGTTTTGGTTTGAGTTCAAGTGGGGCTTTTAATTGTAAAGAATGGGATTGTTAACTAGATTGGTTGTTGAGGGAAGCATCGACGAAGCAGAATCTGAATAAAATGGATACTCATGTAGGATGGAACACAACATAAACCAGTGAGATCTTTCATGGGGGCATTGTTAAAGGTGGGAGAATAGGTCTTTTTATAATGGTTTTCCCCTTTCCCCTATAACCCTCCGACATTGTTGGTATCATGGTGGAATTCTGTCATTGTTTAGCTGGGAATTTGGTGCTTGAATCCCTGGGCAAAATTAGGATGCTTCCTACCGGGCATTAATTTATCATAGGAAACTCGGGTCTTGGTCGGGTTTTCTCCTTTGTAGTAGCATTGAAAGGCAAAAGCGTGTGAGTATAAGAAGCATTGATTTTTTCTTTTTGGTTATGTTTCTGGTCTCTTTGGTAATTGGATAGCCTATCCAAAGATAGGCTACCTATGTAGAGTTCACCCATGTTTATCTCCTTTTTTTCAGTTTGGATGGTTTAATCTGAGAAAGATTATCAAGGGGGATAACTCTTATCACCCTTTTTCTGATGTGATAGGATGAGATAGAGTTATCACCCCTTTATACTGACTTTGACAACAAAATACACCATTTTATGCATGTATTGGGTGAAGGTGCACATTTTTCTATGGTGAAAAAGTACATGTAATGAATGAATTATCCATGGATAATTTTTATCCCTGGCCTCCAGACGTGATGTCTTATCCCTACCTTAACACCCATTTATCCTGGGTTAGCTTTTATGACCAGGGGTTATCTTAAACTGGTTTTCAGAGTTCTAGATCCAAGCTGTTGAATTTGGGCACAGGGGCTTAGTTAGGGAACTAAAAAGGTTGAATCTTTTTGGTTAGGCAGGGGATTAGAGTAGGGTGCGCTTTCCTAATCAGAACAATTAATATTCGGAGAGCCTAATACCTGAACTAAGGATCACTAATGGGTTTATGCTTTTTTGCTATGGCTGGTAGAAGGCTCTCTTTAATGCTCAACAACAATACAATACCTCCATAGATGAGAGCATCAATTCTGAATAAACATGGATCCATGATTATGGTTTTCTTTTTTCCTTTTGCCATTTCTTTGTTTGTTATGCTTTCCATTTTTCTTCTCTTTATATTGATTGTCTAATTGGCTTCACGTACCTAATGTTATTAATCACCTACTTCACTACTCTTGGGTGAGGCCACATGAGAGGGGCACCCACCCATGTACTAGGTACCTAGATAGCTAGCATGCCTTCTCCCATTAATTTCAAGAGGGTTTTATAAACAAAGGAAAAACAGTTGGCTCATATATATGCAGCTCTTCCTTACAACACTCGTATAGATGAAGGAATACTGGGGTAAAAAACAAAAAAACATGGCACTCAAACATGCCTCCTTTCTTTAATTCATTTACATGTATGTGTGAATTTAGTTTATTATTGCACTTGTTTATATGTATTGTACTTCTTACTTTAATGCAATTCATTTACATGTATGTGTGAATTTAGTTTATTATTGCACTTGTTTATATGTATTGTACTTCTTACTTTAATGCAATTCATTTACATGTATGTGTGAATTTAGTTTATTATTGCACTTTTTTTATGATATTATTTTTATTTTCTTATCATATTTATGTGGTTTATTATTGCACTTTTTTATATGTATGCTTTAGTTTTTATTTTCTTTCTAACACTGCACACACTTCACGAGAGCGTGTTAAGTCCGCGTCAATGAACCTCCCGTTCAAGACTTTGGGATTGATGTGCACGAGTCTTATTTTCAAAGATGAGAACGTGTATATCTAACTCAAAGTCTTGAATTGTCCCGTTTTGGACAGTCTGTGAATGTTTGATCGCAGTTAGGTGGTCATTTACTATGCTTGTATTATTTGTTGAAAATTTCGGGTGCGTCTACTCACTCCTCTCTGATATACCTTTATGATTTAGAATATTTTCTTAACCACTTATTAGTAAGTGTTTAAGAAAATATCTTAATCAATAAATATTTTTGGTATATCGGAGAGGTGTGGGGAGATGCTGCCGAAATTTTCAGCAAATAATACAAACACATAGTAAATGGTCATCTGAGTGCGATCAAATATTCACAGATGGGTAAAAAGTGATAATCTAAATAATAAATCCTTCCTATTCATTTCGATTGCGTCGAAGGATGTGTGATTTTGAATTTTATAGTTATTTGTCTATTCATATTGGTTGGGCGCAGGAAAGAAATGGCTTCAGACCGTTCATGGATGTATCGTAGAATAGTTGATCATGTGGTGTCAGTGGAGTTTAGGGTCGGAGTTGAGAATTTCATTCAGTTTGCATTGGGAATCCAAATGCAGTAGTAGACAGCGAAGGTGGCATCCGATGTCCTTGTCTGATTTGTAAGAATTTGAAGTGGAATTCACCATGGGAGGTTCAACGCCATTTATACAGAAAAGGGTTTGTTGAAGGTTATATGAATTGGACATGTCATGGTGAGGAGTTCTGGTCGCACGAGCCTAGTAATGTGAAAGGCACAAGTACGTACGTGGATATGGTTGTAGATGCTGCTGGTCCGACATTCAGTGTACATGAGGATCCTGTATACGCTGAAGACGTGCCGAATAAGGGAGCCGAAAGATTCTATCAGTTACTTAAGGATGCAGATGAGCCATTGTGGGATGGTTGTCAAAAACACACTCGGTTGTCAGCGGTGTCACAGTTGCTGAACTTGAAATCTGAATTTCATATATCTGAGAATTGCTTTGATCGTCTCCTCCTCATTATCAAGAGCATGTTACCTCCAGATGAGAAGCTGCCTCCAAATTTTTATCGTGCCAAGAAGATGGTCAATGATTTAGGACTTGGATATGTGAAAATTGATGCATGTCCTAATCATTGTATGTTGTACGACAAAGAGAATGCAGATATGGTATCATGTTCAGTTTGCCATCATGATCGGTTTAAACCTAAAAGAGGGGTCAATTCTAGGGGAAAGGATATACCTTATGCGTCATTGCGATATTTCCCCCTTACACCCAGGCTGCAGCGGATGTATATGTCTTCAAAGACAGCTAGACATATGAGGTGGCATGCAGAAAGAGTACGTCGGGACAGGGATATTATGACTCATCCTGCAGATGGCGAAGCTTGGATTCATTTCAACCATGTTTATCCTACCTTCTCAAGGGAGTCGCGTAATGTGAGGCTTGGTTTATGCACTGACGGATTCAATCCATTTGGAGGTTCAGTGGCTTCATACTCCAGCTGGCCAGTGTTCGTGACGCCATACAACCTTCCTCCGAGCATGTGCATGAAGCGAGATAATTTGTTCCTGTCCTTATTGATTCCTGGTCCGAAAAGTCCTACAAAAATATAGACATCTATCTAAGACCTTTGATTGATGAATTAAAATTATTATGGACTGAGGGGGTCAATACTTATGATGCATCTAGAAAGCAAAATTTCACCATGAGGGCAGCATTGATGTGGACTATAAGTGATTTTCCTGCATATGGAATGCTATCTGGTTGGAGCACACATGGGAGGCTAGCATGTCCGTATTGTATAGATAATACCAGATCGTTTGTACTTAAACATGGTGGGAAGTCCTGCTGGTTTGATTGCCATCGAAAATTTTTAGCAGCTGATCACCCTTTCAGAAGACAAAAAGATGCATTCCTAAAGAACAGAACAGAACGAGATGAAGTTATATTCGAGAGGTTGTCTGGTCATCATATGGCAGCACGTGTTGAAAATTTGCCAGATATCACACAACAGATGGGCAGTACTCGACACCTTTCAGGTTTTGGGAAGGAGCACAATTGGGTGAAGAGAAGCATTTTCTGGGAGCTACCTTATTGGTCGACTCTTCTTGTGCGGCACAATCTAGACCTGATGCATATCGAGAAAAATGTCTTTGATAATGTATTCAACACTGTTATGGATATCAAAGGTAAAACAAAGGACAATTTGAATGCACGCTTGGACTTGTCCATGCTCTGTAAACGTTCAGAGTTAGAACTTGTTGAAGTAAATGGGAAATCAATTAAACCAAAAGCAGTTTATGTGCTTGGACGAGGACAAGTGAAAGAAGTGTGTCAGTGGCTGAAACAGTTGAGATTTCCTGACGGTTATGTGTCTAATATTGCTCGTTCTGTCAACGTCAGTGAGGGAAAGATATATGGAATGAAGAGTCACGACTGCCATGTGTTCATGCAAAGGTTGCTACCTATTGCATTTCGTGACATGTTGCCGAAGCCTCTATGGGGAGCATTGTCTGAGCTGAGTCGATTTTTCACGATTCTATGTGCATCAGAACTCAGGCTTCAGGATGTGCAAACTATCGAACAGAATGTGGTCACCATCGTATGCAAGTTGGAGAAGATATTTCCGCCTGCATTCTTTGATTCAATGGAGCATTTACTCGTACATCTACCATATGAAGCGAAGGTCGGAGGGCCAGTACAATATAGATGGATGTATCCATTTGAGAGGTATATGCAGATATTAACTGTTTCCTTCTTAGAATTGCACCTTACATCAGTGAAAAGTTTTCTAATTGTCTTGTACATTGTTGATGTAGGTGTATGCATGACCTCAAAATGAAAGTCCGAAATAAAGCAAAAGTGGAGGGTTCTATTGCTGAGGCATACATTATGGAGGAAATCTCAAACTTTTGTTCAATGTACTTTGAAGCAGACATTCAAACTCGTCGTACACAACCTCCACGTAATGATGATGGGGGGGAATCTGTGTGTTCAAATCGACTCTCAATATTTACTCATCCTGGACGTGCCTTCGGACGTTCTTCAACTCGAATGCTGGATGACAGAGAGTTATGCGCCGCAGAGATATATATTCTTTTAAATTGTGCTGAGCTAGAATGTTATGTTGAGTAAGTGCTAATCTCACAATTTCTTTTGTAAGTAACTTGTTTGCCTTTATTCTAGCTATTAAAGGTGGTCTTCTATTCATATTGCAGACAATTTGATTTAGAAATGCACCAAAGAAATTCACATCTCACTGATTTTGAGGTTGAAAAAGAACGAGAGTCATTGGCCTTATGGCTAAGGAAACGTGTAAGTGTACATGGTCAAAGATTATTCAAGAAAAGTTATGTTCACTTTTTAACTAGTCTTCTCTATATGCAGGTTGAACAAGGTTTATTACTGATGAAAGAGTTCGTCAGATAGCCTATGGCCCATCAAAAATTGCACAGAATTATCCTGGATTTATTGTGAATGGGTATAGATTTCATACAAAAGACTATGGGCAGAGTAAATCTACCATGAACAGTGGTGTATGTGTTAAAGGAAGTACATACAATGAAAGTGAATATGACTACTATGGTATTGTAGAGGAGATCTTACAGTTACAATATCTAGGACAAGACAATCATATATTCTTATTCAAGTGTCATTGGTTTGATCCAAATTTCATTCGAAATGACACAACACATGGGATTGTCGAGCTTAAACATAAGTCGAAATTGAATACTTATGAGCCATTCATTTTAGCCTCACAAGCCCAGCAGGTGTACTATACAAGCTATCCATCATCTACAAACAAAGAACGAAATGATTGGTGGGTGGTTTGTAGAGTTAAGTCAAGACTATTCCTTGATTATGATTTGGCTGATCAGACACCTGAAGAGGTCAATGCAGAATTCTTTCAAGAAGACTTGGTTGAAAATGTAGACTTGACAACTCATATTAGAGAAGATGAATCTGAAGTTCAAATTTCCTTGTCTCAAGGAAATGAGGTCGAAGAAGTTGATCCACGTGAGATAAAAGGGAGTAGTGGAAGGCGAACAGATATTGAATGTGAAAGTTCTGATGAGGAGGAGGAATATATCAGTGATGAATGTGAAGATGATGATGAAGAAGAGGCTGAATTAAATATATCGTCATCATCTGAAGAGGAAATGGATATTCATTAAAAATGGGACTTCAGTTTCCTTGAACCGATACTATTATATGGCCTTCTTGTGCTTATTTTTTCAAGCTTTATCGAGGTAAAGAACATCCTGCCTAAACTCAATCTCTCTTGAGGATGCATGTGTCAAATGTTTGCTACATGGGTGATCTTATGTCATACCCTTTATCACGAAGTAGAGAGATGTTTCATTAGGGGCCTTGTGAATTCTTGCCTAAATTAATCTATGAGATGAGTAATACACTAGTAGAAAGAAGTCCAATGCCCACGGTTAATACCGTCGGCGGTTAAGACTATTACCGTCGTCTATATGTATGCCCACGGTTCCACTAAGAAACAAGCCAAATCTGTTCTTCTTCTCAAGGTAAATAGATATATAATTATCTACACATAGATATCACTAGAGAACATCAGCATCTTTTTCTCTTCCTGACTTTAAATAAAGAGCATCAGATAAAGTTCTCAACAGTTTCACCTCTTTTTAGAACATATGTGCCTTTCTCATTCGAATTTGATACAGGCAGCCACCTCCATAATTGTTATCATTAGCTGTTCCACCACAATGCCAGAGAAAAAAAATGGAACTCCATGCTTGTGTCTGTTGCATGGAAATTAAAATTTTCATGGATTCTCTTTTTCAATTCGAATCATTTAGCACAAATCATCAAGAAACGATGACGAAATTAATTAGTCAAGAAAGGCTAGAATTTAAATACATGGCAAAGAGGAAGCATGACCCCACTACAATGAAACAAGCTGCCTCTTTCTTCATGTCATGTGTTGCGCACCTGCCTCCTGTGTGTGCTCATAACCAGTTTCCAGAGCCAGTTTTCTCCTTCCTGCTCTCATTCAGGCAAATAATTCTGAACACAGGATTCTGAGCAGAGTTCAGAATTTCTGAACTTTAGAATTCTGAAGTTCAAAAATTCTGAACTCTACTCAGAATTCTGAACAAAATTCTGAACAAATTTAGTATGCTCTTGTTCAGAATTTTGAAGTTCTGAACTTCAGATTCTGAAGTTCAGAATTCTAAAGTTCAGAATTTCTAAACAGAGTTCAGAAATTCTATTCATGTCACCACCTTCCAATTTAAACTAAAGTCATGAATAGAAAGAAAATGTTATTCGATAAGGCTATAGCAACTTGTAACTTGTAACTTGTATACTGGATATGTTTTGATGAAATGTATACTGAAAAGGTAGAGTTGGTTTCCTATACTTTTCTGTTCTGTATGCTTATTTATTTTCATTAAGTTCTGAAATTAAATATTACATAAGTGTATCTACTTCCGTGGATAATATGTAATTCCATTTTATGCATGTTTCAGAAATTCAAGTCATCCTGTCCCTTTGGTATTAAGTATCAATTCCACTTAGAGGTAATACTCACGTAAGTTGAACTTGTTATTGCTTTCATGACTTTTGCTAGTAATATTACATGTTTCTTTTGTCTGGATTTTCTTTAGTTATCCAGATACCTTCTTTGTGGTTTGTGCACTCTCACATGGTTACCCAATGGGAAATGAAAGTGGGAAACAAAACAAGAAATTACTTTAGAAAGTAAGGAGAAATGAGAAATGTTTATGTATATTTAATTAATATAATGGTACTTGGATAAATTATTTAAAATATTTCCAAAGCTTACAACAAATTTTCAATTTTATCTTCCTAGGTTCATAAATATAAATGCATGTCTAAAACAGTTTGGTTTGAGCATTCTATGTCACTTGGGCAAACACCCCGAAGTGACCCCTGACATAAAGGTATCTTTTCAGTGTAAGACATAAGGAGGGTAGTTTACGAGGTATTTGGTTACTTTTTTTATCAATTATTTCTCTTAAATAAAAAAAAGACACATAAATACGTTTGGTAAATAATTTTTTATTTTAGAAAAAATCATATCTTATGTAAATATCTCTTAAAATAAAAATAAGTGTGGACCATTTTTTTTTTAAACACACATACAGTGCCCCCCCCCCCTCGCTAGCTTAGGCCATTCCACATCTTATAGCACCTAAAGTAATCGTTGTTAAACAAAACATTATGGTGAATCATGAATGAAGGACCATTCCGCATCTTGAGTTGTTGTCACTGTGCTCTTCAGCAATTGTATAAGAAGCATTATTTTTTTATGTTCCTTATGAAGATATGGTGCGTGGAGCACGATCGGGCTCCAGTTTTAGGAGGAGCAGCCGTGGGAGGGGCTTGTTCCAGGAATCAGGTATGCATATTTTTCTTTGGTATTTTTGCTTGTGTATTATTTATACATATTATTAATGCCATTTAAATTGTTACAGATGTTGGTCCTTCCTCTGTCCCTTCTCCTGTACCAACAGGTATGTATATTTAAAGTTGCACTTTGATTGTGCATTGATTCTTATATCATAAAATTCTTACAGGTCCGGGTGAGTTTACACCTCCTCATCCTAGAGTACCAGGTATGTATATTTTGCTGTTGTAATTATTTGTACAATCATTATTTATGCATATTGTTTATGTCATATATTCTTGTTGCAGTAGCTGGGTCTTCCTCTGTGTCTCCTCCTATAGTAGTAGGTAAGAATATTAAAGTTTTACTTTTATTATGTATTCATTCTTATGCCATTAAAATGTTATAGGTTTGGGTCAGTCGACACCTTCTCCTCGTACAGTAGTAGGTATGTATATTTTAATTTGTAAGTATTTGTATAGCCATTATTTATATTTTTGTTCATTACTTATGTCCTTGTGCATTTTTGTCCAGATTCAGTGCCGGAGGACGCTGTTAGTCTACAGGAGGGGGCAGGCAGCTTTTATGAGAGCACTCTGCGGGAGGTGTGGATAAATGGGTATGTAAATTAATAAACTTATATCTATCTTTTATTAAGGAGGTATATTTAGTTCATAAATTCATACTACGAACTTACATAATTACAGTGATAAAATAGAGCCCGCCCAAGCATCTCAATTCATCACAAGATCAATTCAGGCACACTTTCCTGGGCCTATTCATAGATTCAATGATTTCCCGATGGAGGTCCAGGAGTCATTGTATCAGATGTTCATGGTATGTAATTTCTTATTATAAATTCTTTGTTTTCTTATCTACATTCAGTTAACTAACAACTCTTATTTGTACAGAGCAATCATCGATTCACGCGAACTTCGGATGAGGCGCGGTCTCGATTAGTATGGACGACCACCGCCCGATCAAACTTTAAGCATTTATTGTATAATGTAAGGAAAAATGCAGAGAAAGTTTGCCAGAATGTAGACCCGACTCTTTGGAGGGAGCACGGACCGACATGGATGAGGAGAGACTACTGGGAAAGTTTGTGCAACATATGGGCTGCAGAGAGATGGCAACAAACCTCCACAACAATGAAAGTGAATCGGGCGGCCAATCCAGAGGCGAACATGCATACAAGTGGGTCTGTCTCCTTTGCGACCCATCAGTCTAGATTGGTAAGTCATATGTCCGTTTATGATATATTTTATTCATATAGGTACTCATTTATGTCATGTTTTCTGTGAAATAGGAAAGGGAGCTAAAACGGCCTCCGACATTTCAGGAGGTGTTTGATAAAACACATAAGAAAAAGGGGACAGATCAATATATTAGTGATAGAGCCCGAGAGGTTGCGGTAAGTATTTATAGTCTATTCACTATTGAATTTTTCTCGTTACAGATTAATATTACATTGCTAATTTTATTTTTTGTAGGAGTCATATAGTCAACAAATGACAGACAAGTACGCCGGGGAGGAGGAGCAGCCGCAGTTTGATCCAGAGGTATGGGTTTCGGCATCTGGTGCCCCAAAAAAAGGTCATGTGTATGGTTTTGGGCACAGTATGGACACGAGGAGGGTGTTATCTGGGGCCTCAAGTTCATCCACGCCGACGAGTGCATTCACCACAACTGGTGGTCCAGGTACTTCTCCCAATGAGATGAGGGGCTTCATTCGAGATGAGATCTCTGGTTTGGAGTCTCGTCTCGCCCAGACGATGGAGTCTCGTCTAGTCCACACGATACATACACATGTGTCTGACGCTGTCCAGGCCCAGCTCTCCCAGGCCCTCTCCCAGGCTATCTCCCAGGCCCTCTCCCAGATCATCATTCCTCCTCAGACAGCACCATCGACATCAGCACGGGTCCCCCAGGTGAGTAAATTGATTTTATTTTGGTTTTTTTATTTTAACAGTCAATGGATGCAAATATTTGTTGGATCGAAATGGCATTAAGAATGTCCTAGAGGGGGATGAATATGACTTCTTCCTTTTATAGCAAGTCACTGAATGAATGAATAAAATAAACAAACTATTCGAATAGATGAAGAAAACAAAACTAATAGATAAAGTGAAAGAAGAGCTCATAGACTGAAGATCAAAATCTAAATTCATCCAATAGATATCCATTCCAAAAAATGCCATAGAAGTTTAAGAAAACCATTCCATAGTCTAAAGTTCAGACTGAAGAGAATCTCAACCAATCTGCTCAAATCCAACTAGAAAAAATTTGAAGACAACCCCCATTCAACCATTCTGCATAGCTAAAAACCTGCGAAGAATAACTGGAAAATTCTTCATAGAACCACTCCTCAACCGAAGAATCAGAACTTAACCATCAAATCAAGGTTGAAGATGGGGCACACCAGCTTTGTCCAGAACCAAACTCCCCTTGATTGCTAAGGGGAGAGAGTTGACATCCAGGAAAACTTCAGTCTGTTTAGAGTTGCAAGCATAATTAGCTAACTGGTCTGCCAAAGCTTGTAACCATTAAGTATTAACCAAAGCTCTGTCAAGTCTTGCCTTAATACTGTGAATACCCTTTTGACCATTGCGCCAGGTATAAGAAGGGCCAGAAAAACAAACATCATGGAGAGATAAGGACTGAATAAGGTCATGAAAGGAGTTGACTGAGGCTGTTGCAGGTGGATTGGCCCCAATTTTCTCAGAAGAGTAAATGACAGCATTAAAGTCACCGACAACCATCCAGGGATCTGAAGGAGCATTTGCTATTAAATCATTCCATATTTCCATTCTATCAAACTGAATACAGCTAGAGTAAATGAAAGTAACATGATAAACCACCTGTGCAGAAATGTTGACAGTGATAAAATAGGTATGAGTAGTGATAACTTCAGCTGACAGAGAAGAATTCAAAAAAAGCCAAAATTTTCCAATAGGAACACCATTGCAATGATAATTAGACAGCCCCAATCTCATAGCTATGATGTCTAACTTAGAGTCATTAATCATGGGATCAAGGACCGCTGCAATTTGAACTATATGAGTTTTACACAAGCATGTGGCTTTTTTTTTTAGTATCACTTTACTTTTTTTATTTCACAACATATTCATTCCTTTGGAAGGTTGAAGCCTCATTACATAGACTGTTTTTACTGACATATTGTACATCTATCCTAGAAAAAAAGGTTTCTAAAAGACATTAAAAGCCACTTCCACAAACTCAGATGTGGAAGTGGTTTATAAGTTAATCTTTATAAGAGCACATCTATCATGCATTAGTACTATCCAGTATCCAGTTGTCCACTTAAAATTCAAAATACTAATCCGGCACACTTTCCCATTTGTTCAACCACGGTCGGGGCAATAAATGTGACTTGTAGAAACTGACGGAGTTCAATTCGGACTCCCGATTTGAGCTCGACGCTCAAAGTTACAATAAACAAGTTAGTTTAGTTTAAAACTGAAAAAGTTAGGTTTGTGGGCCCAAAAATAGAAATACTCATCTGATTGGCCTCTGGTTTGTTCCAGCACGGTCGGGGCGATGAGTATGACTTGTGGAAACTGACGGAGTTCAATTCGGACTCCCGGTTTGAGCTTGACGCTCAAAGTCATAATAAACAAGTTAGTTTAGTTTAAAAATGAAAAACTTAGGTTTGTGGGCCCAAAAATAGAAATACTCATCCGATTGGCCTCCGGTTTGTTCCAGCACGGTCGGGACGATGAGTGTGACTTATGGAAACTGACGGAGTTCAATTCGGACTCCCGGTTTGAGCTCGACGCTCAAAGTCACAATAAACAAGTTAGTTTAGTTTAAAACTGAGAAACTTAGGTTTGTGGGCCCAAAAATAGAAATACTCATCCGATTGGCCTCCAGTTTGTTCCAGCATGGTCGGGGCGATGAGTGTGACTTGTGAAAACTGACGGAGTTCAATTCGGACTTCCGGTTTGAGCTCGATGCTCAAAGTCACAATAAACAAGTTAGTTTAGTTTAAAACTGAAAAAGTTAGGTTTGTGGGCCCAAAAATAGAAATACTCATCTGATTGGCCTCCGGTTTGTTCCAGCACGGTCGGGGCGATGAGTATGACTTGTGGAAACTGACGGAGTTCAATTCGGACTCCCGGTTTGAGCTTGACGCTCAAAGTCATAATAAACAAGTTAGTTTAGTTTAAAAATGAAAAACTTAGGTTTGTGGGCCCAAAAATAGAAATACTCATCCGATTGGCCTCCGATTTGTTCCAGCACGGTCGGGACGATGAGTGTGACTTATGGAAACTGACGGAGTTCAATTCGGACTCCCGGTTTGAGCTCGACGCTCAAAGTTACAATAAACAAGTTAGTTTAGTTTAAAACTGAAAAAGTTAGGTTTGTGGGCCCAAAAATAGAATACTCATCTGATTGGCCTCTGGTTTGTTCCAGCACGATCGGGGCGATGAGTATGACTTGTGGAAACTGACGGAGTTCAGTTCGGACTCCCGGTTTGAGCTTGACGCTCAAAGTCATAATAAACAAGTTAGTTTAGTTTAAAAATGAAAAACTTAGGTTTGTGGGCCCAAAAATAGAAATACTCATCCGATTGGCCTCCGGTTTGTTCCAGCACGGTCGGGACGATGAGTGTGACTTATGGAAACTGACGGAGTTCAATTCGGACTCCCGGTTTGAGCTCGACGCTCAAAGTCACAATAAACAAGTTAGTTTAGTTTAAAACTGAGAAACTTAGGTTTGTGGGCCAAAAATAGAAATACTCATCCGATTGGCCTCCAGTTTGTTCCAGCATGGTCGGGGCGATGAGTGTGACTTGTGAAAACTGACGGAGTTCAATTCGGACTTCCGGTTTGAGCTCGATGCTCAAAGTCACAATAAACAAGTTAGTTTAGTTTAAAACTGAAAAAGTTAGGTTTGTGGGCCCAAAAATAGAAATACTCATCCGATTGGCCTCCGGCTTGTTCCAGCACGGTCGGGGCAATGAGTGTGGCTTGTGGAAACTGACGGAGTTCAATTCGGACTCCCGGTTTGAGCTCCACGCTCAAAGTCACAATAAACAAGTTAGTTTAGTTTAAAACTGAAAAAGTTAGGTTTGTGGGCCCAAAAATAGAAATACTCATCCGATTGGCCTCCGGTTTGTTCCAGCACGGTCGGGGCAATGAGTGTGACTTGTGGAAACTGACGGAGTTCAATTCAGACTTCCAGTTTGAGCTCGACTCTCAAAGTCACAATAAACAAGCTAGTTTAGTTTAAAACTCAAAAGTTAGGTTTGTGGGCTCAAAAATAGAAATACTCATCCGATTGGCCTCCGGTTTGTTCCAGCACGGTCGGGGCAATGAGTGTGACTTGTGGAAACTGACGGAGTTCAATTCGGACTCCCAGTTTGAACTCGACGCTCAAATTCATCTTAAGTGTGACTAAAATATTGACCGAAAGTGAGTGAATAAAATATATAAATTTAAATAATTTATTGGTTATAATAGTATTAATTTATGCTTCTAAAATAAGTTATTGCTTATGATAGTATTTCATTTTAACTTATTATTGTTTTATATGTATTGCAGGTTCCTTCATCGGGAGGTGTGAGAGGAGACGAGGACGAGCATGAACACGAGGACGATGATTCATGATTTTCATTTCATTATTATTATTGTTGTAGACATTTTATTATTGTTGTTGACATTTTATTATTGTGATGTTGTGGACATTTTATTATTGTAATATTGTGGACATTTAATATGTTGTGTTTGTGGATATTTTTATTATTAGTATGTTGTAGACATTTTGATTATTTTATCTTGTGGACATTTATTAATGTTGTGGACAATTTTATAATTGTTGTGGACATTTCAGTATTGTTGTGGTTGTCTATATTTTATTATTGTGTGGACATTTCAGTATTGTTGTGGGTTGTCTATATTTTATTATTGTTACATTGTAGACATTTTCTTTTGTAGAATTGTTATTGTTGTGGATAGTTATTTTTTACACAGGTTATTTTTCTAAAAATATATAAGTTTTAAAAAAAATATTAAAAAAATAGAGACCGATTAGTGACCGATTAAATTCAGTCACTATTCGGTCACTATTTTGGGACCGAATAGTGACTGATTCTATTCGGTCACTATTAGTGACCGAAGACAACCAGTCACTGTTCGGTCCAAGTTAGGGTCCGAACAGTGACCGAATTTAATCGGTCACTATTAGTGACCGAACACAACCAGTCACTATTCGGTCTCTAATGTTGGGACCCAGTGACCGAATTTAATCAATCGGTCACTATAGTGACCGATTGTATTCGGTCACTGTTCGGTCCCTAGCTTTGGGACCGAACAGTGACCGAACTTATTCGGTCACAGATAGTGACCGAATAGATCAGTCACTATTCGGTCTCAAAGCTAGGGACGAACAGTGACCGAATACAATCGGTCACTAATAGTGACCGATTAAATTCGGTCACTGTTCGGTCCCAACATTAGGACCGAATAGTGACTGAACATAATCGGTCACTAATAGTGACTGAATACAATCGGTCACTATTCGGTCCCAAAATAGTGACTGAATAGTGACCGAATTTAATCGGTCACAGATTTGTGACCAGAAAATCTTGACCAACGCATTCGGTCACTATTCGGTGACTATTCGGTCTCTGATTCATTCAGTGACCGATTAGGGACCGAATAGAGACTGAAAATTCGGTCTCTAAATGCACATTTCTTGTAGTGTAAGGATTTGGAAGTGAGTTTGTCACTTAGCAGATCACTGGTGACCCCCCAACCTTCCGAGATGCCATGGCTTCATCCGAAGCAAAGCATTGGAAGGATGCCATTAAGAGTGAGATGGACTCCATTCTTGCTAATGGTACTTGGAGTTAGTTGATCCTCCTCTGGTTCAAAGCCCATTGGATGCAAATGGGTCTTTAAGAAGAAGCTTAAACCCGATGGAACCATTGAAAAGTATAAAGCCAGACTTGTTGCCAAGGGTTTTAAACAATTAGAGGGAATAGACTATTTTGATACTTATTCCCCTGTCACTAGGATGACCACAATCCGAGTGCTTATAGCATTGGCCTCCATATATAATCTGAAAGTCCATCAGATGGATGTCAAGACTGCCTTTCTAATGGTGATCTTGATGAAGAGATTTATATGGATCAGCCTGAAGGATTTGTGGCTCCAGGTAGTGAAAAGAAAGTTTGCAGACTGTCAAGTCTCTGTTTGGTTTGAAACAAGCACCTAAACAGTGGCATCAAAATTTGATATGACTATCATATCTTTTGGCTTTATGGTCAATGAGTTCAATAAATGTGTTATTACAAAGTTAAGGGTGATGAATGTATAATTCTTTGCCTATATGTAGATGATATCTTGCTGTTGGCAACACTTTGGGAATAGTAAATGAGACTAAGTCATTCTTAAATAGCAGTTTTGAAATGAAGGACATGGGTGAGGCAAATGTAATTCGGGGCTGACTCTTACTAGATCAGCTGATGGAATAGCAATTTCTCAATCTCACTATGTTGAGAAAGTTTTAGAGAAATTTGGCTATGAGAATTGCAAGTCAGTCTGCACTCCTTATGATCCTTCTAGAATCTTCTGCAAGAATAAGAGTGGGATTCCTGTGTCTCAGTTACGATATTATCAGGTTATAGGAAGCTTGATGTATCTAGCTAATTGTACTAGGCCTGACATTTCATATGCAGTGTCTAAACTTAGTAGATACACAAGCTGTCTTGATCAAACTCACTGGGATGAGCTAGATAGGGTTTTGAGGTACCTAAAAGGTACTATACCCTAGGCTTGCATTTTGGGAGATTCCCTGCGATGTCCTGGAAGGATTTAGTGATGCAAGCTGGATAGCTGAAAACTCAAGGAGTAATGGTGTTTCAGGGTATGTCTTTACTCTGGCAGGTGGTGTAGTCACCTGGAGGTCTTCTAAACAGACCATCTTATCTCGGTCTACTTTTGAGGCTGAGTTGTATGCTTGGATACCACTGGGTTGGAGGCTGAGTGGATTAGGGGTCTTCTTTCAGAACTTCCTCTAATGAGTAAACCTGCTCCTGCGATCTCTGTGCATTGTGATAACATGACCACAATTGCAAAGGTCAAGAGTTCAAAGTACAACCAAAAGAAAGGAGACACATCCAAATCAGATTGAGATCTGTAAGGGATTTAGTGTCTCAGGGGTGATCGCTGTAGATTTTATTGGTACCAATGACAATTTAGCTGATCCTCTGACTAAAGGACTTGATAAAAAGAAAGTCCAGAAATTCAGGTTGGGGATGGGACTGAAACCCATCATTTATTCTCCTGCAGAGGCAATCCACCTATCTGAGTGGAGACCCCACAAAGTAGGTTCAATATGGTAACAACAATCTGCTGAGAGATTTGGAGGCACTTACTATTTTGATACATTGTATCTGTGTCTATCCCCTGATAACCTGACCAAGTGCCTGACACTGCTGTATAGGAAGAGTTTCATTACTCTGAATGGGTTCAAGCCTAGTAAGACAGGATATTAGCAGTATATCCTTGGAGAAGCCCACCTAAATGAGTACTACTGTGGGGCCGCAGTTAAAGGAACTGGGTTGTTCCTGAATGTACTTATGATACAGGATTGGGCGCATGGCCTTTAAAGCGCCAAGTTTATAGATTGCTATCAAAAAGCCTTATATCATGTTGTTTCTTGACAAGTAATCCTCACATAAAAGAATCAAGTTCAAGATTTAATTCACTTCGATTCTGTGAGGGTAAAAGTTGAAAATACTCAGGTGAAGGTTCAAACCCGAAAGGTACCTTTTACTGAAAACATGGTATGTTTATCCTCTTCCGTTTATTCCCCGTTATCAAACCTTTGAGTTTGTGGGGGAATGTTGGAAATAAAGGGTGTGAAAGGGGCTTTATAAAAGAAAGGTAAAACTCAAGGTTGATAAAGTAAAAGGATACCTCAAAAGTTGTGCTATGTTGTCCCTATGTGTGGAGTTGTCTTTATGTGTGAGGTCTTTAGTCCCACATGAGATACCCCTAAAGAGTTAAGGGCTTCATAACCTCTAGTGTCCATGGGACTATGTCTTATAGACAAAGGTGGAGGTATGCTAGACCATATCACACACGCGCGCCGCAGGGTCGGGCTGGGCTGGGCGGGCGCGCGCGTGTGATGATGCGGTCCAGCCGGCTTGACTTGGCACCTTTTTACTTCTTATTTTTGCGTTTTGAGCCTTTCTTGGGGAGATTAGACCTGTTTGGGCCTATTATTTGAACCGGCCCATTGTCCCGGTCTGCACGGGCGTTGGGTGCTTCATATGGCGATTAGGTTCCCTAATCGTGTGGTTAGACTTTTGTTCTACAAAAACCCGAAGCGTCCTTTCGACTCGCACGGAGGAACCGCTCGCCGTCCGACCGCTCATCTCCCGTTCCCTTTCCAGCGCTGCATCGCTCCGCTCCGGCATCGTCGACCGCGCCTCCGGCCGTCGCCACTGCGTCGTTCTCTGCCGGTGACCGGTGCATGCCCTTTGTTCCCGTTCCTTTTTTCCTGTAAATGAGGGTTAGGCTTAGCGTAGCTCTGTTTGCAAAATTAAGATTAGTGCGGTTCTTAATTTTGTGGTGTTAGTCGTAACCTGGGAGGAGATCGCCTTGACCGTCGCACTACTTCTGTGGGGGCGATATCTTCTCTAAGGGGAGTCTCCTTAGAGACGCTTCTACTGCACCCTTTACTGTCGTTTTAAGCATGTATATTTCACCAGTTCATCTCATGTATGTTACTGTTTGGTTGTTGTCGTTTGAACGATTTTCATTTACCTGTTTGCTATGGTTGTGCATGCATATCTGTATATCCGATTATTGCCATGGATGTGCCCTGTTCCACGTTTTATATTCAACAAGTTGTTCCTAAACGATGATTGTTTCTTGCTGTTTAGGAATTGGAGCCAGAGACTGAAGGTGATGGCGCATTAGTTAGTGCTGTGCCTGTGCTCCAGGCGTGGCACCTGAAACACTTTCCCTCAAGCTGTGGCTTACGTTGTTCTTTGTTATTCCTTCGATGCTCATAACGGGGGGTCTCCCTTACACTGCTGCCATATAATGGTAATATAAAGGGCATGTTCTCCTTAGAATTTTAGCACCTTGGGTGCAATGGCAAGCTGAGGGCACTCCAAAGCCCTAGGGAAACTTTGGGCCACAGAAAAAGCCCTCTAGAAACTTACATACTTTTGTTGTCCAAAACTAGCATTTTTAGATATTTGTACAATTCCTGTGAGAATTTTCCTCTCTTATACATTGAAAAATTACCCCGAAAGATATAATGGAGCTCACAAAAATTTCCCAAGTCGGCCACAGTTGTCATTTTCCCCTTCACATATTTAGGTCTGGCCCTAGCTGTTATCAAAGCGTCATCTCCTTAAAATGAGAAGAGAAATGCTTTGTACACGTTCATACGGTCAAATACGCCAACGTGGAAGGACCGAGTTCGTTCCCATTCGCCCACGTTGCGCCCACGTTGTGAAGCTGCCATCTCACCTTTAGCCTCCATGTCAACAGCCATTAAAAGCGCGTCACTTCTCGTTGTGTTATCCCGAGGTTCTCATGATGACACCGCCGGCCTCACGAAACCGCGATTTCGCTTCTGAAATTTTTAATCCCATCTTTGCCCTTCCCGCCCCCTTGTCCACACTAATCTGACAGGAAGAGCCCACGATTCCCTCACCACACAAAATTTGCAGGTGACCATCTTGCTCGTGCTGTCTTGCCCCGGCGGTGCTCTCTGCAATTCCAGCATCTTCTTCCTTCTTCATCGTGTTGTCTTGCTCATCCATGGCGCCTAAGAAGAGTCTGCTAGAGCGATTCCGTCGCCGCATTACTGAGTATACAGAAGAGACCGTGGAGGAGCAACGACGACGCTCCACCTGGAAGCAGACCTGCAAAATCCTTCATCTCCAGCACCAGAAGTACCAAAAGACAAAGGACCTAGGGGGGCATCCCAAGTGAGAGGTATGTTTCGTAGTCTTGTAATGTGTTTTCTAGTGACAAATAGATCTGTTAGGGTGACAAATATGACCTTTTCTGATGACAAATACCTTTTTTTAGTGACAAACAGAAATTTTTCTAGTGACAAATAGGAGTAATGCCTTACCAGTGATAAATAGGACCTTTGATGAGAAATAGTCATTTGTAGTGATAAATATAAACTCTCCCAGTGACAAATATAAATCAGCTGATCCAGTGATAAATAGGACCTTATTGAGTCATAAATATAAACTCTCCCAGTGACAAATATCTGCTGATCCAGTGATAAATAGCTTCTTATCAGTCATAAATAGGGAATTCCCAGTGACAAATACCCATTTGTAGTGACAAATAGAAACTCTGCCAGTCACAATTAGAAATCTGATGATCGGTGACAAATACCTCCTGTTAGTGATAAACAAGGCCCTTTCCAGTGACAAATAGCCTTTTGTAGTGATAATTACCATTCTTCTATTCAAGTGACAATTACAATTCTTCTATGCAAGTGACAAATAGATGAACATCAGTTATACATAGGGCCTTGTAGATGACAATTAGCCATTTGTAGTGAGAAATCACAACCTCTGCTAGTGACAAATACAAGTAAAGAATCCAGTGACAAATACCTCTTTGTTAGTGATAAATAGGCCATTCCCAGTGACAAATACCCATTTGTAGTGACAAATAGAAACTCTGCCAGTCACAATTAGAACATCTGATGATCCAGTGACAAATACCTCCTTGTTAGTGATAAACAAGGCCCTTCCAGTGACAAATAGCCTTTTATAGTGATAATTACCACTATTCTATTCAAGTGACAATTACAATTCTTCTATGCAAGTGACAAATAGATGAACACCAGTTATGCATAGGGCCTTGTAGATGACAATTAGCCATTTGTAGTGAGAAATCACAACCTCTGCTAGTGACAAATACAAGTAAAGAATCCAGTGACAAATACCTCTTTGTTAGTGATAAATAGGCCATTCCCAGTGACAAATACCCATTTGTAGTGACAAATAGAAACTCTGCCAGTCACAATTAGAAATCTGATGATCCGGTGACAAATACCTCCTTGTTAGTGATAAACAAGGCCCTTTCCAGTGACAAATAGCCTTTTGTAGTGATAATTACCATTCTTCTATTCAAGTGACAATTACAATTCTTCTATGCAAGTGACAAATAGATGAACACCAGTTATACATAGTTTTGTTCTCTCATTCTTTTGTTGTGTCATTCTACTGTTGACAAATGGTTTGCAGTGAGAAATAATTTATTGTTGTCTCCTTATTCTGTTTTGATATTTCTATTTCATTGTAGCTAATCCTCCAATCATGAAAGCCCGCTCTTCAATGGACATTTATATAAAGGATAGAGATAAAATGGCATTCCGGGAATGCCATAAAATATAATGAGGAGCACCCCATTTTCTTCTTATGTGGACAATACTTCTGGTTGCTCCTTTAGCATGAGGATGTTAGAGGACATAATCAGCACCCATGTTGGTGGGAACATCTTCTTGCTAGGGAAGAAGGAGGTCTTGTTTACCGTTGATGATGTGGGCATTATCTTGGGATTGCCCAGCTGTGGACATCCCGTCCGCCATTATGGAAGCACGAAGAAAATGTCCAAGCTCCATGAGCGGTTTGGGATGGCCACACAAATTTGATCGGAAGAAGGTGCATTCGCTCATCCAGGAAATAGTAAAATCAGATGATGAAGCAGATGTACAGGACACAGTAAGGCTGTGGATTGTGCTCCTTCTATGCACCTTTCTTGCTCCGCGATCAGCGCATTCTTGTCCACAGCAGATGCTCTCCTGCTTGGATGACATACCAAGAATAAGAGAGTATAATTGGGCAGCCGCAGTGCAGGAAGTAACACTGCATAATTTTGATAATTTAGTTACATTTGTAAATAATCAAAGGAGTGGGGCAACTTGCCCCGCAAAGAGACGAAGTGGGAATCAATCCCAAGCTCATTATTTCATCTATGGTTGTGCTGCCTCCCTTGCTGTAAGTACCGTTAACAATCTCTATGTATACATATCATCTATACTAGTTTGGGTTTTGGGTTTAAGTAGTTATGTTTCATATTACAGGTTTGGTTTCTTGAGCACACGAGGGTGAGGCAGCCAATGAATCGGACGGCATATCCCCGCCTCTTCAGGTGGGGAACAATCGCCGGGAAAACATCAACATTCCTACAGCATCCCTCACCGGCCAACAGGTTTTTGGACTCCCTTTCACAAATGAAATTATTATTGAGTAATGAACTGTGTAATTTGATGTTTATTGCTATCTGATTTGCTTTTGCAGGTTATTAAAAATTTGACGGTTGAGAGAGATGAAATGGACAATGCTTCCCTCCCAGAGGACACCACCACGGTTCGTCCAGCTGCTTCCCTCACTCTTCTACATGAAATTGCAGCATCAATAAAGTCTCAAGAATTGAAATTTGATCAGTTTAACACTCACCTCAATGATCAAAAGAGACAAATTGAGGAAATCATGCATTACATTCATAGAAGGGATGATCCGGTAAGTCGTGAAGAAGGGGCAGCTGGGCCAACCTCTACATTTTCTGAACATGTCCATGCCAGCCTCCAATGATGCATGACGATCCGGTGACCCAACAAGAATGGGCAGCTTGGCCCCCTACATATTCTCAACACATTCCCGATCTTCCCGATGTCCAGCCTCCAATGACGAATGACGAGCATGCTCCAGCAATTGGTCATTTTGAGGAGAATATAACAACTGCTGTTGATCCCGAACATCCTACCTCAATGGTTCGGGCCATCAAGGAGCGTGAGGACCGGCGTCCTGGCGTATATGATCAATCCCCTTATGTACGGGAGGAGAAACCCACAACAATTCTTGCTAAAGAAAAAGCAGTGGTAAGTCTCTAATCTATTATGTTACTGCATAACCTGAAAATGGCATGATCTGAAATGTCAACACAATACGTAGGCAACAGAGAGAGCCAGCCACTATACAGTGGGTGTGCAGGGGGCAGTTGAAGGGGAAGCACAATGCCATTGTCGAAAGCTTCCTTCAAACGTGTGGAAGTGTCGGCAGTGAACCTGAGTAAGTTGATTGAATTTGTATGATTTCATATTTATTTCTGATTTAACTTATTTGCATGTTTTCAACCTCTATAGTTATGAAATTTTTGGTTTCGCAAATGGCCTGGTCATCCGGAAGTCACACATTCTAAACCTCCTTACCGGAGGCATGACAGAGGACACGGTATGTGTTTCACTTATGTTGTTATAGATAAAGTCCTTTAAAGGCAGGTTCATTGTACTGAGTATGGACATATTGCAGGTTATTGATGGATTGATTTCCCTACTTAAAATGAAGACTGGAAATACATTCCACAAGTGGGTTTGTTTTCCAACTATTGTGGTAAATCATATCCACGGAATGTCATGCTCAACGGAAGAGAAGGCAGCAAAGTTGTTGGAATGCGCCTACGAGAACAAGGATTTGGAAACCCTCCAACAAAACAAGTGGCTATTCTTCGTGTTACACTCACGAAATCACTGGCATTTATTTGCAGTGGACACGGAGAATCAACTATTGGTATCATACAATTCTTTGAAAAGTGGGGCTTTCCACAAGGCATCTGCAAGAAAATGGGTAAGTTTGTAAATCAATTGCTTTCAATGTAAATACTGTCCAATTATTTGTTTATTTTTTTGCAGGCCACAACTGTAAGGCGCATGTTGAAAGAGTACAGGGCATTTCCTGATGATGCTAAATGGGAACTTCAGTTTGACAGTACATGTCCTCAACAAGCATCTGGAAGCCTGAATTGCGCGATTTATGTGGTGAAATACATAGAAGCCTTGATTAGGATGAAATTTCCTGGATGGACCTTTGATGAGGATGATTGTAATCTATTCAGGGCCAGATTTGCAGCAATGTTGTTACAAGTAAAGAATCGGTCTTAGAAAGTGTACATTTTTCCTGTTATGTGATGGAAAGCATTTGTTAAGGAGAAATGCTTGTAAACTACATGTAATGTACAGTTTAATGTTTCAATGTTTGACTGGTGTACTTATCAAACGAAAGTATGTGTACAGTGTAAACTCTTGTAAAGTCTTGTTCATTTTAATAGCTAATGATCAGTAGTCTTCATGTATTTGTCACTGAGCTTCATCTATTTGTCACTGGAGTTGTGTCTTTGTCACAGAGGAATGTATGTATTTGTCAATGGAATCTTTTAGTTGTCACTGAAAGGGACCTATTTGTCATTGGAGTTGTGTCTTTGTCACAGAGGAATGTATGTATTTGTCAATGGAATCTTTTAGTTGTCACTGAAAGGGACCTATTTGTCACTGGAATGTTTCAGTTGTCACTGAAAGGGACCTATTTGTCACGGGTCTGTATGTATTGTCACTGGGAATCTTGTATTTGTCACTGGGAAGGGCCTATTTGTCACTGGGAGGGGCCTATTTGTCACTAGTTTTCTTCCATTTGTCACATAGAGTTCATACCTATTTGTCACTGGAATCTCCTATTTGTCACTGGGAGGGGCCTATTTGTCACTGGTTTTGTTCTATTTGTCACTAGATTTCTTCCATTTGTCACTTAAGAGTTCAGAGCTATTTGTCACTGGGAAGGGCCTATTTGTCACTGGTTTCTATTTGTCACTGGTTTTGTTCTATTTGTCACTAGATTTCTTCCATTTGTCACTTTAAGAGTTCAGAGCTATTTGTCACTGGAATCTCCTATTTGTCACTGGGAAGGGCCTATTTGTCACTGGTTTTGTTCTATTTGTCACTAGTTTTCTTCCATTTGTCACATAGAGTTCATACCTATTTGTCACTGGAATCTCCTATTTGTCACTGGTTTTGTTCTATTTGTCACTAGATTTCTTCCATTTGTCACTAGTTTTCTTCCATTTTTCACTTAGAGTTCAGAGCTATTTGTCACTGGAATCTCCTATTTGTCACTGGGAGGGGCCTATTTGTCACTGGTTTTGTTCTATTTGTCACTAGTTTTCTTCCATTTTTCACTTAGAGTTCAGAGCTATTTGTCACTGGAATCTCCTATTTGTCACTGGGAGGGGCCTATTTGTCACTAGTTTTCTTCCATTTTTCACTTAGAGTTCAGAGCTATTTGTCACTGGAATCTCCTATTTGTCACTGGGAGGGGCCTATTTGTCACTGGTTTTGTTCTATTTGTCACTAGTTTTCTTCCATTTGTCACTTAAGAGTTCAGAGCTATTTGTCACTGGGAATCTTGTATTTGTCACTGGAATCTCTTATTTGTCACTGGAAGGGTCGTATTTGTCACTTCTTTTCTTCTATTTGTCACTAGTTTACATACATTTGTCACTTGGAGTTGTTCTATTTGTCACTGGGAATCTTGTATTTGTCACTGGAATCTCTTATTTGTCACTGGAATCTCGTATTTGTCACTTCTTTTCTTCTATTTGTCATTAGTTTACATACATTTGTCACTTGAAGAAATTAAATTATAAATTAATTAATCTATTATATCATATCACAAAAATCTCCCATTCTACCCTCACGTAAACCCTTAGCCGCAACACCCCTTTATGTTTCACACATCATCCGCCCCGTCAGGCTCGCCCCATTCACCATCTAGGTTTTCAACGAAGCTTGTCCAGGAAACCTGCTCAGGTGGCTTGGGAGCCTTTGCTGCACCGCCTTAGGATTTCATGCTCAGGTAATCCTTCTGCTCCCATTTCCCCCTGCTCCCGTTCCCACTCCCGTGCGACCCCCCTGGTGGCGCATGCTTATGCTTCTGCGATGGATGTTTCTCACTGAGTCAGCTTGTTGTTTTTTTCCTTTCTTGCAGTGGTGGGTGGCAGGGTAGACTGGTAGATATGGATCGTATTCCAGGAATTTTTACATTCAAGAATGATGCGTATGTAATTCCTATGCATAGAGGTATGGAACTTTGTAGCATATTTAATGATGTTTGCAGAAGGTGGACACTTTTGAGAGATGAAGTGGAGTTAAAATGCCACATTCCGGAGATGAGTAACTCATTCATGAAATTGTTAAGTGGAGATGATATTGATAGAATAATTGACATGCATGAAATCCTCGGACAAAAATTGATTAACATCGATGTTAATGTGTCCTGCTCGAAGGAGAATGTAACATTCAGGTCAGCAAATGTTTGAACTTTTGATATGCTGTAGCTATTTGTGTTTTAACAAAAGCCATTTTTAAGGGTCGTATCAATTTTATTTGCAGAGCATTTGGCGAGCAATCTTCTGGCAAAATGGGCTCTCCAAGCCAGTCTGCAATTTCACCTCCAGCAATGAGATGTTTGAGAGGACATGGTTATTGCACTGTCAGAACTAGCAAAACAGAAAGAAATCCAAACAGAAAATTCTACACATGTAAGGTAAGAGATTCAAGAAATTTTAATGTATAACATGACATGGTATACATGACATAATATTTCTTGTGGTCTTTTATAGGATGCGAAATGTGATTTTTTCATGTGGTGTGATGAAGTGCAAAAATTTGTGGATTCACAAATAACTTGCGGGAAAGATGAGAACGTGAAATCCCTAGAATATCGAGTTGCCAGATTGGAGGATGATCGCAAGGATTTAAATTGCATTGTAAACAAAAGTAAAATGGTTGTAAAGGTTTTACCAGAGGCATTTTCATATTTGAACATTGTGGATGGGGATGATGGGAGTGAGAGTGACTACTCGTAACATAACAATTAGCAGAGGTTTTACGAGAGGCAATTAAATTCAGATGTTATTTCAAATCTAACCATGCATTACAATGACAAATGCACGATTTGTATAACACATGATGGTTTAAATAGTATCATGCATAATAATCACAGTGACAACTGACATGCAGTACATAAAAGAGAATTGTTCTTTTAAAAGAAGTTTAGAAGTCATTGTGTTGCAAAGAAAGATACTTCACCAACTTGGTCATGGTTTACAGCATTGGGTGTTTGAATGCACTTCTTGGAAGCTTTGCTTCGTTTTCTGATTTTCTCAAGAGCAGATGGTATCCGTTTCTCACGTTTTCTTCCTTTTGTTGATGCTCTTCTTGGATCTTGTACATGACAATTCGATGTAGAATCTATTCTTTTGTTCGACAAAGACAACCCATTCATGGACTCCATTACTCTCCCTAGAATTTTGGGTATTTCAGCTACTGCAATATCATAAGCTTCCTCTGAGCAAGAAGCTGCTTCAGCCACCTTCATAAATCTGAATATCAAGTTGGTGTACGGGAGGATGAACATTTCTTCTCTTCCTTTTGAACATCAAATGACTGACATGCATGTCTATACCTCATATCTTTGCACCATCTTTGCAAGAAGTACTTGTTTGGTATACTGTCAATTCCTACATATTGCAATGCTAGTAAGGCATGTCGGCATAAGAACCCCTTAAATTCAAAGGATTTACAGGAGCATTCCACTTCTTGTTCCTGTTTTTGGCAATTGACTGTGTATTTTTTTTGCATTTCCATACATATACCTTTCAATTTAACACGTTCAAATGACTTTACTCTCAACGTCAACTTACTTTCATCTTCACAAATACGTTGTGGGTGACAAGCAGCGACCTCTATCAATTCTTGCTGGAATTTCTGAAATATAGACCTCGTATATATTGCGGCTGCTTGTTTCTCAAATGGTGAACAAGTTTTCAGATATGCTTCTGTATCCATGGACTTCAAATCTGCTTTGTTTTCTGCATCAAACCTGCTTTCAAGTGCCACTGTGTATTTCACAATGAACTCAGATAAGGTAGTTTTTGCTGTGACAAATCCATCAAAAAAATGATTTATACTCTCACTTCGTTGAGAGGTAGACATACCTACAAGCATAAAACAATGTAAATATAACAGATAAAGCAAATAAAAATAGACAATACTAGTGAATAATAACTTACCAGCAAAGAATGTGTCCTTCAAAAAAATAGGTGCCCACTTTCTACGGCATTCATACAAACTTTTCAGCCATTCATTTTGCATGGCAATTTCATACTTTGTTATCAATTCATCCCACTTTTCTTCAAAATCAAAGGTGGACGATGTGTCATAAATGCAACTTTGGAAGTCATTCATGAAGTGTGGATTGGAGACGCATATATGGCCAATTTTTTCCGGTACCTTTTTCATTATATGCCAAAGACAAAAACGATGTCGTGCCGTTGGAAACACTTGAGCTACTGCAGCCTCCATAGCCTTGTCTTGATCTGTGATGATTGCCTTGGGGTGAATGCCACCATTTGCTTCTAGCCAACAATTAAAGAGCCATACAAAACTTTCAATTTTCATTGCTTAGTAGTGCACATCCCAAAAGAATAGATTGACCATGATGATTTACTCCCACAAATGGTGCAAATGGCATTTGATATGTGTTTGTCAAGTATGTTGTATCGAAACAGATGACATCCGCAAAGTATGTACAAGATGTTCTAGACCTACCATCAATCCAAAACACATTCCTTAATGTACCATTGTCATTAACCGCTATAGTGTAAAAGAATGTTGGATCCCTAACTTGCATTGCCTGAAAATGATTTATCATTGTCTTTGCATCACCCTCCTTCAATTGTGTTTGCCTTTCTTTATCAAGAAAGTTTCTACAGTCCTTCTCTGTCCACTCCAACTGTCGGATGCCCCCTTTCTTTTTGCCATGGCTGAAACAATATTGGATGTGGAAATACCAACACTACGCATGTTCAGAATCTCAGCTTTCTCCGGGGTGCAAATTTTACGATGTGATCTCAAATACATAGCAGCTGTAGGATGAAGAATGTGATTATGCTCCAAAATTACATCATACATTATGTAGGTGTTTGTGTTTTGTTATATCTAACCCTCACCGATGCCGTACATCCAATCTTAGAAGAATCTCTGTGACTTATCGTTTCTTTGCCCCTTCTAGATTGACCACAACGATGACAACTGAACCTCTTGTAAATAAACACATCATTCTTTCTTCTACCGTCAGTGATTGTCATGCCAAATCCTACTCGTTTTGCATAGGCATTGTAGAATTTTTGTGCATCTGAAATAGTTTGGAAAATCATGCCCTCAAAAGGTTCCAAATTTTCTGATTCTCCCTTATCATTATTCAAATCATCATCTACTTCGGGTGCTGCCAAATACATTGAAAGAATAATAAAACAAGTTTAGAATTATTCCCGTGTCAAATAGGTTAACATCAGTGACAAATAGAAAGATTTTGAGTGACAAATACATTCCTTTCAGTGACACAGAGAAAGGAACCAGTGCCAAATACATTACTTTGAGTGACAAATACAAAGATTCTAGTGACAAAGAGAGAGAATTCCAGTGACAAATAAACAGATTGCAGTGACAAATAGGACCACACCAGTGACAATTAGGACCAGACCAGTGACAAATACATCCAGACCAGTGACAAATAGATGAAAAACAGTGACAAATAGATGAAAAACAGTGACAAATAGAAAGATTCCAGTGAGAAATAAGAGATTCCAGTGACAAAGAGAAGGATTCCCAGTGACAAAAAGACACATGAACTCCAAGTGACAAATGGACGAAGACTAGTGACAAAAATATGAAAACCAGTGACAAATAGGTCCATTCCACTGACAAATACAAGATTCCCAGTGACAAAAGACATGAACTCAACTGACAAATGGACGAAAACTAGTGACAAATAGGTCCCTTCCAGTGACAAATACAAGATTCCCAGTGACAAATAGGTCCCTTCCAGTGACAAATACAAGATTCCCAGTGACAAATAGGTCCCTTCCAGTGACAAATACAAGATTCCCAGTGACAAATAGTCCCTTCCAGTGACAAATACAAGATTCCCAGTGACAAAAGACATGAACTCACTGACAAATGACGAAAAACTAGTGACAAATAGAAGAAAACTAGTGACAAATAGGTCCTTCCAGTGACAAATACAAGATTCCAGTGACAAATAGGTCCCTTCCAGTGACAAATACAAGATTCCCAGTGACAAATAGGTCCCTTCAGTGACAAATACAAGATTCCCAGTGACAAATACATCCAGACCAGTGACAAATAGAAGATTCCAGTGACAAATACATGCAGACCAGTGACAAATAGAAAAATTCATGTGGCAGACTCAAGAATTGCAGTGACAAATAGAAACATTCCACTGACAAATACATACAGACCAGTGACAAATACATTCCTTTCAGTGACAAATATAAATATTTCAAAAAACAATAGAAGAATTTTACAAAAAATATAAATTTTCAATGACAATTAACTAAGAGTACATAGCATTCAAAAATAATGGAAGAAGTACAAATGACAGTCACAAACAGATACATATCCACTTACAATTGCAGACATGTGCAACATCCTTATTCTCTAGATCTGGGCATCCCAGCACTAGTTCGTTAACTTCGTCATTTCTCTCATGTTCAACATCATTGTTCCCTAAATCAGGGCTTGCAGGCACTGATTTTATTTCGTTAACATCGTCAATAATGTCATGTATAACAGATCTCACTGGTTCTTCAGAAGGTCCTCCAAGAGTTTGTTGTGCTTCTACATTTTCTTCCGGAGGTACTTCTGGGCTCTGATAGAGTACTTCTGCTCTCTTGTCATCGTTACTTGCATGCAGTGGACCATGTGCCGTCGGGACGTAATGCATGAACGACGTAGTGTATGGCGTCATGAAGGGGTATAACAATGGCCTATTTATCATCTGATAAGGTGGCATAAATGGTATACCTACCGGCCTACTTATCTGATAAGGTGGCATAAATGGTGGTGGCATCACTCCCGCCGGCACAGTACACTGCATCTTCAAATTCTCCCCAGAGCTGGACTGACCTGATTTCTGCATGGCGTTACTCTTCTTAGTAGTCATGGATGAAGAAGACAGAACGAGGAAGATCACTGGATTTGCAGAGAGATGATCACGGGATTTGCAGAGAGGATGGTAGATGTTTCGTGGGAGAGGAAGGTTGTAAATTTCGTGGGGATGTTGCAATGGAGGAGAGTCTTCTTTCAGATTTTTCACACAAAAGGCGGGAAGGGCAAAATTGGGTTTAAAAATTCGGAAGCGTAATCGCGGTTTCGTGACGCCGGCGGTTTCATGATGAAACGTCTCGGGAAGCCGCAACGCAGGCGACGAGCATTAATGGCGTATGACGTGGCTCCCTTGCAACGTGGGCGAATGAGAAGCCACCCGGCGAATCCAACATGGCGTATTTGACCGTATGAACGTGTACAAAGCATTTCTCAAATGAGAAATAGAAGGAGCCGTTCTACTCTCCTTGTGGCCTGCTAGCCGTCCCTGAGAAGGGAAATGCTTATTGCAAGAAAGCAATTCTATTAGCCTACAAATACCAAAAGTAGTACTTGACAGGATTAACTATGAATACTCCAGTGCAAAAAATGGATAGACAGAGAGAGAGAGAGAGGGGGGCTAATCCCTTCACCCTATTAATATCTCTACTCGGTCTAAATCAGCTGTCAGCAACTCCGTTCTCAAGTGTAGACCATAAGATGCAGTGAAAATGGGCATTTCTACTCATGGAACACACTTATTCCCAAACCCCAAAGTTCATGGCACTTAAGATAGTTGATTCTTCACAAGTCCTGCTAGATGCGTAGATTAAACAGCTATCAACTATTTCTGAATAATGAAAAATACCCACTAGAGGTGTCAATTAGGCCCGGCTAATTATAACCCAATGGCTAATCCATTTTGGGTTCAATTGGGCCAAAACTTAAAAGGCCCATCGAGTTCTGTTGAGCCCATTTGCTAAGCCCATCAATTGATGGGCTGGGCTTGGGTAGCCCATCGGTCATTATATATACATATATAATGACACTACGTTGGCCAATAAGTCAATAACAGACACGTACATGACCAGAAATGTGATGGGCTGGACTTAGCTTGTTAGCTCTGTTAGAACAATAACGCCATCAATTAATTTGTTTAGATTTTTTAGAGCCTTAATTTTATATTTAAATCATGTCCAATTAAAATGTAATTTCAAACACAAGTTAATTAGAAGGTGATGTATTTTATGGTAATTTTAGTTTAATTTTTTAAAATAAATTTCTGTAGAGTAAAAATTATTCTAAAAATTAAGAATTCGACTTAATCTCGATATCCGTATATCAATAATTCTCAATATGTATATATTTGAAATCATCATATTTTTCTGATAATTATGATGATTTGAGATTCAATTTTATCATCAAAGTTCGATAATGTCCCGTCGGGATGAACACATTTGAAAATAGTACCGGAGTTATGTTAATAATATAAATTTAGTCATAATCAAAAATTTATTTTGGACTAAATAAATCTATTTTTGATTATGCCAAATATAAGAGCCAGAGCTAAACATAATTTGGTCCAAGCCGAAAAATTGAACTAGATCAAATCGAGTCGGTCAATTCAATTCGATTTGGATAGAAGTTCGATACAATTTGATTTTACAAATCAAATCATATAAAACAAATAAATTGATTTTTAATATAACTATAATAACATTGTATTAAAAGGTAATTATATGAGTAAATTTGCATATAAATATACATTTTTTATTTTATTCTTCTTTTCATGTATAAATATTAATAAATTGATCAAATTTAATTAAATATACATATGATTTTAATTATTTTCATGTATTCTTAAATTTGATTTAGAAATATTTTTACATTATTAACATAACTCCTTTACTATTTTCATATGTATGCACCCGGAGGGGACATCACCAAACTTCGATGATAAAATTAAATCTGAAATCACTATAATTATCATAAAATTATGTTGATTTCAAATATATAAATATTGAGAATTATTGGTGTATGAATGACGAGATTAAGTTGATATTTGGAGTAATTTGTACTCTACCAAAATTTATTTTAAGAAATTAAAATAAAATCACTATAAAATACATCACCTTCTAATTAACTTGTGTTTGAAATTACATCTTAATTAGACATCATTTAAATATAAAATTAAGGCTCTGAAAAAATCTAAACAAATTAATTTGATTTTTTCAAACAATTATAGATGGGAAGGACCAGCAAACGCACAGGTACATGCAGAATAATAACCATTGATCTTGATGGAGGGCACATCAATCTTAATGCAAAATGGGCTCCAATGTGCCCCAACGGGCGAGTATGAGTTTCTTTATTTTTGATCCAATAGAGTTGGATTTGGATTTGGGTTGGGCCATTCTAATTTTGAGCTGAATTGGGTTTAAATTGGGCCAACCCAAATCCACCCACCCCTTATACTGTTTGGACGGGCAGTCTATTTGTCCCTCTTATTTGCTATTTGTCACCCTTGCGTGGATAAGAATGACAAATTACTTATTAAGAGTGGCAAATAAGTTCAGACCTATTTGCCACCTTTATTTGCTATTTGTCACCCGTATGTGGATAAAGGTGATAAATAGCAGATAAGGTTGACAAATAGGTATTAACGGGTGCTAATAGCTACCCGTCCAGAAGAGTAGTAACAATTTCTCAACATATAAATTTTTGTTTCTTGCTCTCACTTTATTTCATTGTACAATGAAATATTCCAAAGTTCCACTAGAATTTCAAAGTACCATGCCTCCGTTTGATTTTATGCAGCAGAATCATAGGCTAGCAACAGCTTTGTGAATACAATGAACCACTAGAGGTCTAAAAACTCCAGCATCAAGAACGAGTTAAGCGCTTCTAAAGACACCATACTGCATAGTTTTATGTACACCATATATCCATACCAATTGAGGATGAGGCATAAAAGAGCGATGGTACAAACATGCCTGGAGAGCTTCTTGCTCATGTCTTCCCTCCTTCTCATGCCTTGACAGAAACATTTGGGTTGATGGCCTACTCAAGACTGAATCCCCTGGTGTATAAAAAGGAAGAGAAAAAGAGAGATACCAGGAAATTCACCCCCACAGTTTATCTCACCCTTTCGATGACATTATAGGAAACATAGCGCACCTCCTCATGCAGCTCTACTCCAAACTTCTGATGAACTTTTTCCTTGACAAGGCTGATGAGTCCTCGCATGTCCCTTGAAGTTGACCCATCAAAGTTGATGAAGAAGTTGGCATGAACTTCCGAAACCTTTGCTCCTCCCAGTTTAAAGCCTTTCAGACCGGCCTTCTCAATCAACTGCCCTGCAGACATCTCTGAATCATGGGGATTCCGAAACACTGATCCAGCACTTTTCTCTCCAAGCGGCTGCGACTTCCTTCGTCTACAGAACAGACAACATTCAAGTCAGTGATGGCATAAACAGAATCTCTCTAGTTTTGGTGACTGGAATTGCAAACTCGAAGCAAACTGCAGTGTGACGTGCTGGTCTGAGGCAAACCAGCACAATGTGTTTGATATTGGTCAGGATTAAGAAGTCAATCAACCGGACTTCAACAACCCACGGGAGAGTTTTCACAAACAGTTGTCGTTGAATACTTTTTTTGCACCTTTCGAGGAAGCGCCTCTGCTGTTCCAGAGCAGATACTGAAGGTGTCAAGCGGAATGTAACGGCAAGGATAGCAGCCAGGTCTTCCATTTCCTGGAAACATGATCTTCGGTAGCCAAATGTCAGATCATCCCTGTCCAATACGCGAACCCACCCTTGTGTCGTTGAAATCTGCACGCTCTCGATACAATCTGAAGTTTCCTGAACAAGATCAGCCAGAAACACGTCCATCAGTGGACAAGGGTAGCACAGCCCTTTTGTCATCAGGCCATAATATGAAAATTGAGAAATACCTGTCCATTGGCTCCAGCATTCATGAACGCCGCCCCGCCGACGGTGCCCGGGACACCTCCGGCGAATTCGAGGCCAGAATACCCATCGCGAGAGCACTCAACCCCCAATCGGTTGAAAGGGTAGCCACTCCCCACTCTGTAAGCCCCCGGCCCCGTCCTCTCCGTTGAATTCAGCCGGTTGAGGATGACGCACCCGTCGAAACCACGGTCGTCGAACAGGCAGTTGGATCCCTTCCCGACGATGAGGAAGGGCACCGAGCGAGCACGGCAGTACCTGAAAAAAAACGGATTCACAAAATGCACCATTACCACCACACCTCTACAGCATGGAGTAACATTAGTGGCCGACGCAATGCTTCCTCAATTTGTGGACTTGAGTAGTGGAAAATGCTAATTCAGCATCGAAGCTACAAGGAAAGTGAGTGCCCATGGTCGTTGTTCGAAGGATTCCCATGACAAGAAGATGGGTATCCTAGGAAGTGGTAGAATGAATGCAGTATAAACAGCGGAAACGTGGGTTCTGCTCTAAAGTCTGAACATTGGGGTAGAAGGTTGCAGGGCGTTAGAGGAGGAGAGGCAACCTGATTACCTGACGGCGGAGATGAGCTGGGATGGGCTGGAGGCCTCGAGGAAATAGCGACACGGACCGCCAATCCCCCAGCTGCTGAGTTCGCTGAGATGCTTCTTCTTCTGCCCCCTCCCTTCCCCATTCCCCTCGCCTATCCACATCCCGATGTCTGCCTCTTCCATTTCCTCTTCATCTGGCAAAATGTGATCCGGTTGCGGTGGTGGTGAGGAGGAGGAGGAAGAGAAGCCGCGGGTGAGCCGCCGGGGCGGCGCCGAAGGGGTTGGGTACTCGGATGCGGCGCATATGGGGAATGGGGCGGGGGATCTCCGCCTGGCAGAGCAGCCCCATGCTCGAAAGCTGCTAGCTTGGCGGGGGAAAGGGAGTGGGGAAGGTGACAGGGGGAGGAGGTTTCCCTGCGTTATCGCGAGAAGCATTACAGAGGATCCACCGCGCCGACGTTGGGGGGAGAAGTGGGGAGATCCCTCGCGCACTCTATTCCCCGTTCTGCCACCATAAATGGACCTTGTAATAGAGTCAGATACCAAGAAATTCATACCTGATTTGGATGGAAACTTAGGATCTGTTTAATTGCACGAAAAATTCGGGTGAGGAAGTAATTTTTAAAAAAATTTAGTTTTTTATGTTATTTGGTACCACTAAAAACTAAAATATGTAAAATTAAATCACCCAAAATCAGGATTTTGGCATCCACGAGAAAATCGCGGATGCCGTTTTCTGCCCAAGTGCCTGCTGCAGTCTACAGTGCTTTTAGGTGCACTATTCATTCAAGTTAGAATTTTATTTTCTTTCCACTCATTTAAGTATCTTTATCAAATTTAATTATTTTTCATTAATTAATTAAATTTTTATTTCTTTATTAAAATATATGTAAAACACTATTAATTCAAATTGTGTTTTTTATTTTATTTCTCTTATTTTAAATTGTCTTTTTGAAAGTTACTTATTTTTCATTAGTTATCTATTTTTTTATTTTTTAAAAATAAAAAATAATATAAAATAAAAAATTGATGAATAGTGTTAGTACACAAAGAATATATGACTATCTTTTATTTGAGTAGATCATAAGATCTCATGTCCCTCCATACAATTTATATTTTCCTAACAACCAAATAAACAATTACGTTTTTATTTTCACGGAAAAGTTATTCGTGGAAAACTATTTCCCTCTAAAATGTTTTACATACAACCAAATGGACCCTTAGCCCGTTGATCTAGTTGAGTTTAGAGCCATGAAGAATTTTGGAGGATTTTTTCATATAAATTATTATTATAGATGATTTTTTACATAACTACGTAAATTTTTTTTTTAAAATCATACTTCAGATTAATCAGATACGAACTATAATTATACTATCTTAAGATAAAAAGAATCATAACTCACTCTTTGCTTCTCAATCAAATGAACTAACTCCAACTATCTCCCCTCCTTTGTCCAACCCCTGTCGAGAACTGTAGCCCTCCTTTTCTCTGGAACCTTTAATCGCGAAAAAGAGCGATTGTATATTACATTCCAGCACTAAAGGATGCGTAATCACCAACGGAAAAATCGCAATCTATCACTCCTCTCACTCGCAACTTCCCCCATACCTGGCCTAGAAGCACATCATGCATAAATGCCCCTCCTCTACTCTATTATTTCCATCGACCAGAGTATCTACAGTCTGGCCCTACGCGGGAACATGTATCTATCTCTCTCCTGTTGCGGCCCCCTCACCAAATCGCCCTCTCCACACACCCCTGCGGCGAGAAGGATTAGAGAGAGAGAGAGAGAGAGAACAACAACGATCTCCTTTTTGACCTTTGAGCATCGACTTTTGGATGGACACTGACAAAATTAGTCAGAGTTCATTTTGCAACTACTCTCCTCTCTCTCTAGTTCCCTAGAGAGAGAAGCTCTGGTTTCTTGTGGCCACGACCATGGTCTCCCAGGTAGTGCCCCCCTCCTCGGCCTCCCCTTCCTCTCCTGATTCGGATCATCCATCATCGTTGCCAACTAAAAGCTATGCTCGAGCTCTTGTGGATGCGCCCTTGTTTGCACCGGTCTCCATCGCTGTTCATCCACCGGTTTTTACAGATCTTGGAGAGCCGGCGGCTTTCTTCTCCTCGGAAGAGATTGCTGCTACTCTTAAGCCTCTCCAGTTTGCTATAGTTGCTAAAACTCCCTATGGTCGACCTCCTTTCAAGAGATCAAGCAGCTGCTTCAGCAACGGCTCAGTCTTGGCCATCAATTTATCATTACTGCCCTAGACAATCGCCATCTACTGCTCCGATGTACTTCAGAGGAAGATTACCTGCGTCTCTTGCTGCGTGAAAAGCTTCTTGTGAAGGGTTTTCTGTTCAAGTTCCTAAAGTGGACAATCGATTTTGAATGTGGGAAGGAGCCCCCATTCGGGCCGGTTTGGGTAGAATTCCCTGCCTTGAAACCAAATTTGTTTCACGAATCTTGTATTCGCTCTGTTGCAAGAAATATTGGGCGGGTATTGCAGATGGCTCTGCGTACATCTCAACTCACAAATGCCACGACAGCATATGCATGCGTCGAACTTGATCATCTGAAGGATAAGCCCTCAAGAGTTTGGATAGGAATGGGGTCTACTGGGTTTTGGCAGAAGATCCTGTACCAGCGTGTGCTAGAATACTGCACATCTTGCTGTCTGTTGGGCCACGATACCTCGATTTGCAAGTCCAGATCCAAAGAAGAGCCTACTGTAAAAGCTCCAGCGGTGATGGAGCCAGATCTTCAAACAAGACAAAGGTGGACGCCGAAGAACAATCACAAATCTGTCACGGTTGATCATTCTGGAATAGAGGGGCATGTTTCTGACAGTCTGAATTGAAAGGGGCTGGGTTTGGTTGCTGAAGGCCCGTTAGGAGATGTCCTCATCTCACCTGGAAGCTTTGCCGCCGGTGGAGCAAGCCTTGCGGCGGCACCTTCCAGCGATCTGCCGACCTCACCGCTGTTCCATGGCAACTCCGACTCCATCGGACCAAATCCAGTCGTTTGTGGTATCAGTGCTCTGATTGGCGCAGATCATTCGCTCTCACGGAAGGAAACCCTGCCTACGAAATCCTCAGCGGGAGCTGGCCATGATCCTTGCGTGCTAAGTTCGCCTCCCCAGGGTGAATCCTTGCCGCATATTGCATATGCTGTGCTGGCCATCAAAGATGGCAGATCTGTTTCTGCTGGGCCGCCTATGCGATCCCCAGCTGGCACCTGCAATGATCTTGGAGCACTTAGTTCTCTTCCCCCGGGTGAATCATTGTCGCATAATGCAACTGCTGTGCTGGCCGCCCTGGATGATGTGGAGTCCAACGTGGACATCTCTCAAGCTTCTAAGGAGTCTATTCAACAGCCATGTTATATGGAAGATCCTCCTGCTGGCCGTGAGGAAGCAAGTACTAGTGAGGCGGCCTTTCTTCCAGCCTCTGTACAGGTGCAATTGGAGCAGGATGTGCAACTGGGGCCTTCTCCTGCTGGGAGCGCTGATGCAGCTGTTGCTCAAATTGCAGATAAGATAGTTACTCCTTGACGTTTGCACAAGTAGTATGTCAGTCTCCTAAGTCCCCAATTGTTTCGGCAGAGAGCGGATTCATGGTGAGTGCTCCAACCTCTTCTGGACGTCGAAAAATTATTTCACGTCCTACTCATAAAGGGGGTGTTAGGATTTTTTTACCGATCGCTAGAAAACGTTCCCCTAGTCCGGTGCGGCAATTAGAGGTGATCAATGCGCCAGATTCAACTCTGAAAGATAATGTCACTGATTGGAGGACAAAGTTTTCTTCTGTAGCTGAGCTTGCCAGAGCGAAAAATATCTTTATGCCTGAGTTTAAATTTGATTCAGAGGTATCTAGAATGGATTCAGAAGAAGAAATCATAGAGCGTTGTTCTCGAAGACCAAGACTGCGACCTCGGGCAATTCTTCGACCTACTCATTCCTGGGATCGATGTTCTTTGGAGTTCTAGTTTTCTTTCCTATTTTATTTTAGACTTGTCCTAGGTGACTATCTCTGATTTCAGAATTTCTCCTTATATATCAATAAATTGGCACTCTTGGGCTTTTGATTAAAAAAAAAAGATATTAGAGAAGGAACACCAAGAACACACACATGCAAGATCTTGGAATACCCATGAAAATTGATACAATTAGCAGCAACAAAGAAGGGGATCCGCACGCTTGCTCCTCCGATAAAGAGGCCCCAGGAAGGCCCTCATCCAAAGCTTCTATCTTTCCCAGAACCCAAGAAACGTAGGATAGGTCGGTTGCCACGCATAAAAATTAAGGGGATCCACCTGCGGAGGAGGTGGAGGCCCTAGAGGGGGAAGTCGAAGTAGCGAGCGGTGTCGTTAGTTGGGAACGGTGGCGGAGGTGGCGGTGACGAGGTGAGGGGCAAGTTGCGGAGCATGGACGAGTGCAGGTGATGGGGGAATGGGACGTCGCGGAGCACCTGCACCTTGTACACCCCCAACAGCTCGACCACAGTGGCCACTAGTATCATCTCTCCCTCCTCCTTGGACTTTGTGTGTGGAAAGGTTTTTTTTTTGTCTAACTATCATCTCTCCTTCCTCCTCAGTCTCTGTGTGGATTGTGGAAAGTTTTTTTTTTCGGGGGTTCAAAATATAGTCATCTAATATGAATATGGGTAAATTAATTATAGATCTTAGTCAGTGGAAGATTTATTTTTTGGTCCTTATTAGAAAAAGGTGTTCTAAATAGTCTATTTTTTTGGTGGATTTTATTAATCAGTCTCTAAAAGGATAGTTTCTGTCTTCTATCTTTTTTCCCCATTTTACCCTTCTGTCAATTTTGTGCCATCAGATATGTATGACCATTGTGTTCATACTTTAACTTCTAAGGCATTAAAGTAAGAGTTCTATCACGCCCCGAAGCGAAATTTCGGAATGTGCAGTTATATTCGAATCAGAAATAAATAAAAAACTAGGATATAAGATTAATTAAGGTAAGTTCCTTAATCAAATAGCATCCACAACAAAATAGAACTAGGAACGCCAGAGGCCACTATAGACCCCACAAGGCAAAAACAATCATCCTCTATGAAACAAATATCATTACAACAAAAACTACTCAGACATCTACTCAGCATCACATCTTCAAGATGATGATATGCTCTTCACTCAAGCCCCTCCCCTTCTATGTCCACAAGATCCTCATCAATTCCTAAAATGTTTAGGATAGTAGGGTGAGCAATAACTAGCCCAGTAGAATTTACATCTCAAAGTGCGGGCACTAATATACATGATTAGTGTTTTATTATGCAGGAGTTTACAGAGCAGGATAATCATACATGCTTGCATACTAATCAATGATTTATTGAAGGAACTAGGATTTTGTCAACAATGTCATAGCAAAGCATATACTGACTTGCAAAGGTATGGGACAAAGAATTTCCAAAGATATGATAGTATCACAAGACAAGGATTTGGCTATATACACACAGATATCAGATAATCACATGATCAAACGTATCATATTGAACTGAACATATTAAACTTATCATATCAAACGAAGGCACATTCACAAATCTTGCACACATATCAGTGCCATGCCAAGCACCACAAGTCTATACTTCCGCGATTAACAAGTACATTGGGGCGCTCCTCCCCAGGACCAAACAGGGTCCCTTATTTGCACAGGCATTAGTCAAATGGACCGAAGTCCCACATTGTGCCGATCATACACATATTATGGCCACAGACTTTCAAGAACAAGCTCACAGTAAAAAGAACATGATCATTCGTAGAGTTCAGTTTATAACAAGCTAGAATTTAGACATAACTCATATCAATCATATGGTAGATAAAACCAATCAGTAGAATTTCTTAGAATAGAATTCATGTTCTTATGGCTTTCACGTACATTGATCACTTTTAGGCCACTAACTAGATACATAACATGATATGTCAATAGGGCATGCATATGATTCACGGGATAACTCAGTAAAACAATTTGGATTTTTCCATCGGGTTGAATGTGGGAACGATTACAACCGAAATCAATGTAGGAGTGACTACAACAGAAGTCGATGTTTACAACCAAAGTCGATGCTTATGATTAGAGTCGTTACTTATGACCAGAGTCGATGTTCATGACAGAGTCGATGGGGAAAAAAGTCTATGTGAGAGCAAGTCGGTGTGAGGGCAAGTCGATGAGAGGGCAAATCGTTCTGAGTGCGAGTCGTTGTAAGGGTAAATCGATGTGATGTCAAATCATTCTGAGAGCGAGTCGTTGTAAGGGCAAGTCGATGTGATGGAAAATCATTCTGAGAGTGAGTCGTTGTAAGGGCAAGTCGATGTGATGACAAATCGTTCTGAGAGTAAGTTATTGTTTGCCACGATTCTGAAAGAGTCGATATTTACAACGATTATGAAGGAACCGATGTTCACAACGATTCTAAAGGAATCGAAGTTCACAACGATTCTGAACAGAGTCGATATTCACAATGATTCTGAAGGAATCGATGTTCACAATGATTCTAAAGGAATCGATGTTTACAACAATTCTGAAGAGAGTCGATATTCACAACGATTCTGAAGGAATTGATGTTTACAACGATTCTGAAGGAATCAACGTTTGCAACGATTCTAAAGAGAGTCGATATTCACAATGATTCTAAAGGATGTCAAAGTTGGATCGATTTCGACCCGAACCGATGTGAGATTAGTTTCATCCTTCAGTAACTTAGAGAACACTACACTCTTACATGAACAGGCTTATAACTCGAAATATGGGGATTTTTGGGCAAACCCCTGAACATGAAAATGTAGAGGACAACAAGTAGAAGGGATCCAGGGTTTTGGTTTGACCCAATCTAACCTTGGTTTGTGTGCAACACTGAAAGAACACTGGGAGCCTTCAGTATTGCACGACTTCTTGGAAACACTTAAAACACTATGCACACTCGATCGAACTGAGGAGAAACAGACACATGTGGAATTAGACTCGAGGATTTCCCTGTGGGAATGCAAGATTTAGATTTTTGCCCGAGAAAACCTACCTCTGTGTTGCTCTAGAATCCACTCCCACTGTCTGGTGCCAAGCTTAGGGAAGGCGAACTCCTAGAAGTCCAGCTCCAAGCAGGTCAAACTAGCAGTTGATGGATGAAGAACTTCCAAGTCCTCCAAGCTTCAAGTTCCAAACCTCAGGATTATCCTTTCAGCTTCGGAGCTCTCCACAAACTCGGACTTCCAAACCTCTCTAACAGACGCTCTTGGAAAGGGCAAAGAGGCTCTCAAGCTCCAGACTTCCCTTGAGGAAGGGCATAAGGATTGGCCAAGAAGGGCCGTGTGCCTATTTAAGGGGTCTTTGGTTACCTTCAGGACCATTTTTCCTAATTCCCATTAGAAGGGACAAGAGAGGACAGATGGTTCAAGCTGGCCATACGCATGCCAAGCCCAAACCCTACCCTTCCATACCTAACACTGATTTGGTCTGCAAAAAGGATAGATCTATCGCACCTATCCTCGCCAAAAATCCAGAAGAAGGATAGGCCCACCATGCCTGAGCCATGCCCTGACAGCTCCTAGAGTGGTGCGCCTCAAAGTCAAGTTCAGATACCAGTACTTAATCACTTTCCCACAGCTAATCCTCCAAGTGATTTTGCCACGCTGGGAGGGCACAACCTCCTTCATTTCGTGTTCAAGGGCTACATCGGCCACTGTATAACATGGAAATCGATGGTTAAGATCACATTGTGTATTTTCATTATTTTGATAGTATCAAAATTTTCCAACTTTTCTATTTATTTCAAAAATTTTAATTCCTTCAAATATTTCGGGGTACTACACCCTCCCCCACTTAAAAGAATTTGGTCCCCAAATTCGTATGAACAAAATCAAGGATAGTATATTACCAAATATGTCAGGATAGTCCCGCCTTATTATTGCTTCAGGTTCCCAGGTAGCCACACCTCGTCTGTTCCATTGAACCTTGACCATAGGTATACTTCTGTTTCACAGTTGCTGGACTTTTTGATCCAGAACCATGACATGCTTCTCTTTGTATGTCATATCTCTCCTCAGCTCCAGATCCTCAAACTGGATCACATGATCGGCATCGTATACATAATTCCTCAGCATGGATACATGAAAAATATTATGTACTGTTGCTATTTGTAGAGGTAATGCTAATCGATAGGCCACTTCTCCAACTCTTTCTAGAATCTCAAAAGGGCCGATAAACCTTGGACTAAACTTTCCTTTGATTCTAAACCTATGAATCCCACGCGAAGGTGAGACCTTCAAGAACACGTGGTCACCAACTTGAAACTCTAGGTCCCTTCTTCTCTTGTCTGCATAGCTTTTCTGTCTAGACTGAGCTATTTTAAGATGCTCACGAATGACCTAGATCTTATGAGTGGTGTCTGGCACTATCTCTGGTCCCAACCATTGCCTCTCTCCTGCTTCTTCCTAGCACACAGGTGATTTGCAACTTCTTCCGTACAATGCTTCGAAGGGTGCCATCTTTATGCTTGCTTGATAGCTATTGTTGTATGTAAATTCAACCAGAGATAATTGTTCACTCCAGTATCCTTCAAAGTCAAGCGCACATACTCGAAGCATTTCTTCTACAATTTGGTTTGTAATGACCCTCCTTATACCGGTACGACTATACCAACCCACATAGATATAATGAGTGCCGCTACAGTGGGACATTTACCCAGCACATATACAATAGACTGAAAGGTACACAAATATAACACATAACAGCGGAATAGAAAGAACTGGAGATAAATCTCGCATTCCATCATCATCACTTATACACAGTCTATATAGAACAAAGAAATCAAATACTTCATAACTAAGAAAATAAACTATTACATTGTCCACATCTTGCAACTAAATAAATTACATGATCTCCACATAATACAAGTCCTCTCTTATTACATACTATGTAAGTGAAGTACAAAAGCAAATTTTCAAGGAAGATGCTACTCCTCACGCTCGGAGTCGCTCCTAACTGTCTCCTCCAAGGAAGTGGAGATATCTGCACCTGTACGCCGAAGCAAGAGTGAGTCTACGAGACTCAGCAAGTAACTTCCCACACATTAAGCATACATACATCATATGGCATTATACTCATTTAACAACTTCACTAGTATATGTAACATGGATTAAACAAATCTGAAAAGAAAGCCTACATGATACTTCTATCAATCTCATGACATATGGTACTTAGCTTATGTTCATACAATAATAAACCTATCACAAGCTTTCTACACATTCTTTCACATATAACCTTAGTTCACATTTCATGTCACATACATTGCAACGTAATAGTAATTTAAGCATGGAGTTTATGCATAAGCGATGAAATGTTCTTATCATGGATTCTAAGTATATTCCACATGAATGACACATTATAAACATAATATGCTTGCTGTTTTGACAAAATTATAACGCATTTATAAACACAATTACCATTTCACATATCTCATACTAATTCACATATCCACATGTCATTTATTCATTACGCGACTTACACATTACTTTTCACATACACAAGTTCACATTATTATCATTATATGCCGTGACACATAGTCCAAACCACCTCTAGAAGGACACACACTTGTCACATCACATACATATCTATCACCTAGGTATTACAGTGATAAATCTTAGTTACTGCGCAGAACCGGGAGAAGTACTCTCCACCCTAACCAGCGGTACTTGTCCACCTCCAGGATTTTATCCCAATGCCCATGAGATTTCACACACATATGAACCTTCCCGTAGGGACTTTACTACGGTATAGTTCCACAGCCCTCTAAGGTAGCAGTGTCACCCATTGGCACATTTACACATTTTCCACTTTTAAACTCACACTTAGTACACAATTTATCACATCTATTTCATGCTTACACAATAACATATGGTTCAGATTTACCTAATCATGGTACTACTATTTATATAATTTAACTAACCATAACAAAATCTTAATCATGATGAAATTATCTAATTTATCACAATTTACATTAAGTGTGTTAAATTGGCCATCTTCTCATGAGTCAGTGAAATCAGTACCTACTGTTGTTAGATTTATATGAAAATTTAACCACACACCATTTACAGGTTAAGCATCATGCATACCAAATTTCACATTTTTCATAATTATACACAATTTATGGTAATTAAAACATGCATTCTACCTATTTTAGCAAGTACTCAGTTAAACATGGTACATAGGGACACATTCAAAATTCTGTTTCCAACCATCATGATACTGTATAAAATTTTTGAGAATTTATCTAGCATCGTACAATTTATTGCAGCTTCAAAACTAATTATGCATACTTATTGTTTTACAGTTCAGAAATCTTAACTATTTACACAGATAGCAGAAAATCCACAAATTTTCGTGGTATGATCTAACATCTATTATCATTGTGCAGAAATTCTATGACATTCAAACTCCACGTGAATCACATAAACCGAAATTTACAAGATTAAAAACCTGTTTAACATGCATTTCAGAAATTTCAAATAAATAGGGTATTCCACAGAAATTCATAAAATTTGCACAGCATGGTCCAATAATGGTATTATATAGCATATCACTCTTACATTATATCCTCATGCGCAGAAATCCGAAAATTAGATCATTTAGAGATAAACAGGCATTCTGTCACTGTCTGAAGAACTTGGCGGCAATGGGGTAGTTGTTTACCCATGTTAACGGCAACATAGGGCGCCGCCAACTTAGGATCTTAACGGCAAGAGATCCTGCCGTTAAATTCCTGTCTGTGCAAAACACAGACTGAACGCAGATAAAATCGATTGAAGGGGGGTTCCAGGACTCGAATAAAATCCGTAAAATATTCTAGGACCTACTAGAAATATGAATGGATGATGTGAAGGGTTTACTTGCCTTTGAGAAAATCTACAAAAGGAGATTTGGGTCGAAGAAGCTCTCCTCAGCCAGTGCCAAAGAGTCTCCAAACTCCTCCAAATCTGGGTTCTGTGTTGATCTTCGAAGCACGCCGGAGTTGGGAAGGTGCACCCTGACGATCAGACTCTCTCCTAGTCGATGAAGAACGCTGGAAGAAGCCTCCAATCACCAGATTTTAGGGTTCTAAGATCGGGTTTTTCTCAGAGAGAACTAGGGTTTTTTTGACAAATGCCAAAAGGACCCAATTGCGCCCCAAACTGAGTCTTTTATAGGGTAAATGGTTGGAGACGCGCTTGGGTAGGCTAGGTTACCGTTGGGGGACAGTTTCCTAAACCAAGGGCAACATTTCTGGAGGCGTTTCTGGATCTGAAATCGCAACAGATCTGGGAGGTTAACGTCAACATCACTGGCCGCCAATATGTAGTTGGCGTCCATCAGTGTGGCCGCTGACTCACCATGAACGTCAACTCATGTTGACGCCAACAGGTCGTCTGCACAGGACTTAAAACAGCAGGAAAACATACTTACTCAATACATATACATAACCATACAAAGTATACTTTATAAAATTAGTACTATTCATGCAATGAAATATATAATAAAATTAATAACTTAACAAATATACATCTATATATACAATACTCAACTAATATGTATATACATACATATATATATATACATAACTACACACAAATAAACATCAATTCTCACACAACCAAACACCTAAGCAAGAGATCAAAATTCTAGGGCCTTACATGGTTTGTCCTTTTTGTTTGGCCATCGCTTTGGGGGTGGCAGGGAGTGCTGAAATTTAACCTAGTGTCAAGTGCTGTCTGCAACTCTCGCCAAAAATGTGATGTGAACCGAGGGTCCCTGTCAGATACAATGGACGAGGTATTCCATGTAACCTAACCACCTCTTTAATATATAATGTAACAAGCACATTCACAGACCATTTGCTCTTTATAGGCAAGAAGTGAGCTGACTTACTTAATCGGTCCACGATTACCCATATTGCATCAAGTCCTCCCCTGGTTCTAGGCAAACCCATAATGAAATCCATTCCTATGTTTTCCCATTTCCATTCAGGTATATCTAAAGGTTGTAACACACCTGCTGGCCTAAGATGTTTTGCTTTGACCTGTTGGCAAGTCAAACAACGTGCAACAAATTCGTTCTCTTCACATCTGGATACATCTTAGTGGCTTCAGGATGAATTGTATACCTAGATCGGTGAGCTTCAGTCATCAGCTTCTTCTTGAGTTCTTCGTTATCCGGTACACAGGTTCTTCCTTTAAACACTAGTCTACCATTTTCAGTTATGGAAAAATCTGGCCTTTGATCAATATTCTCCTTAATCTCCACTAAGAAAGGATCATTGTGTAATGCCCTGACGTGGAATATCAGAGCAGAATTACAGTTATTAAATAGTACAGAGCGAGAAATAAAGAACAAACCATTGCACATATGGAATAATGCCGAACAAATCCAACTTCATTAATATTTCATCAACTGACTATTACATCGACGAATCAGAGCCAAAACTAGGGCCCAGAGTACTTATTCAAATCCAACTAATACATAATGACTAACTAACTGACTGACTCATAACTATACTAACTAATTACTAAGCAGTGGTTGCTGAACTGGTCACTCTTGAACATCATCCTCGTTACCCTCCTCGTGAGTGTGGTAATCGCCATCCGACTCACCTGAACACATGAAATAATAACGCAGAATGAGCGAATAACGCCTAGTAGGACTTAATATCTCATGAGAACAAGCATGGTTTAAATGATTAATGTCTGAAAAGCAGGGTAACTAGAGAGCATAGTCATGTAGAGTATTGTAACGATAGCAAGAGAACGATAGCACTGGTACATGAAAATAGTACAACGAATGTAACGAAAGATTGGCCATGTAACGATATAGCAAGTAAGTTGCATAACGGTGCACTAGTAACGATAGCACTTGTATAGATAGCACTTGTATAGATTGCACTTTGATTGTCATAGATTAAATCTTGATTGTATACTGGCACTGGATGTATGCCAACATCCTGATCATTTTAACTCCCATGGGCACTGGCACTTTTCGGGCGCTCTTCCCAGGACCTGATTGGGCCCTATTGCACTGGCATAAGTCATTTTCTTATCTTAGACAATCACATAAATGACCAAAAGAGTACCAAGAATAGATGAGAGTAATAGACGAATATATGAGAGTGTAGAGAGAACGTGAATAGATGAGAGTACTGAGATAGTAGATGAGATAAGGGTATATTAGTAAAACAACGTTAATTACGATAGTCACAGTTGCACGGCACTAGGTCGAGTGCTGGCAGTCAGGTAGAAGTCACATCCGCCCACTAGCCGTGCTTTGGACATAGGCTAGATGGTCCAGTATGATCACAAGGTAATAAAGAACCCATTAAGGCCGTTTGGATCGTACTGATCTCTAGGGGTGTATCGGGTTTTAAGGATACAACCAGCTCGTCGGCAATGGATGTGTGCCAAAGCCAAGGAGACTTGCGGAGGCCTTGACAAGAAGTCCCTGGTCCAGTCAGGAGTATTCCCGATGGAGAGGTGGTTCATGCCAAGAGAAAGTGTGTATAAAACATGTGTCCGTCGTGCCTCGAGTGCTCGAAGGCCGAGGGAAGCGGTAACGGTACACAAAATGCGCGAGTAAAATGAGGACAAGTGTAATTAATGTTGAACCACTCCTATATTTTACCCTTATATTTTGGTGATAACAAACTTTATGATTAATTAAATATTATTAAAAATATTTAATATCATATTTTCCTAATAAATATAAATTTATGGTATTTTGGTGATAACAAAACTTATGATTAATTAAATATTATTAAATATATTCAATATTATGTTTTTCTAATAAATATAAATTTATGACAGTATTGCTATATCATTTGCACTAAAAAGTTAAATCGATATCCATTCAAATACATCGATTTCAGTACACACAGTGTCATATCGATTTGGTCTCATAAGGATTCGATAAGTGACCCTCACATTGATTTGCTCTCATAAAGATTCGATAAGTGACTCTCATATCGATTTGGTCTCATAAGGATTCGATAAGTGACCCTCACATTGATTCACTCTCATAAGGATTCGCTCTCACATCGATTCACTCTCATAAGGATTCGATAAGTGACTCTCATATCAATTTGGTCTCATAAGGATTCGATAAGTGACCCTCACATCGATTTGCTCTCATAAGGATTCGATAAGTGACTCTCATATCGATTTGGTCTCATAAGGATTCGATAAGTTACCCTCACATGGATTTGCTCCTCACATGGATTTCATAAGTGAAACATGGATTCACTTGTAAAACATAAATTTCAGTTAAACATCGATTTCCTTATATTTAAAAATGTTTTTGACATCTAGTGAAGAGTCAAATATATTTCTGACAGAAGATCTCTTTTATATTTCCAGATCTCTTCTCTCTTGTCAGAACAAAAAGAGGGTTACCTACCACTTCTGGATAATAGTAGAAACATAGAGATATAAGCCTTCTTAACAGAAACATTCTTTTATCTAAACACTTTCTTCTATGTTTGCAGACCTCGTAGACCATAAATTATCAGAAGAAAGAGAAGATGAGCAACGGCTAGAACTCCAACGGATTTATTCAAAGCAGCTCATATAAAAGAAGAAGCAAGGCTGAAGAAAAGTAAGAGAGCTTTCCTGAAGATCTTTGAAGGAGTGTACAACCAGTGAGGAACCTAAATGCTACATACACTCAAAGGAAAAGAGAGAAAGAGCCTGAGCTAAAAAGAAGTGTTCAAGCAACTGAAGCACTCAAGCATTCAAGTTCCTTCTCCTCTCTTCACTCTCTCTGGGTGCATCTTGTAATCTGGGGGAGAGAGTCTTTTCGCTGAGAGATCTTTTAGTGGGTTTTCATCTGTCTCAACTCTCAGCCGTGCTCTTTCTTTTTTAAGAAAGATCTTTGTCCAACTGTAGGATTGTATACAGTGTAGAACCTAGCTAGGGGTTTGTGTCTAGCAGAATCACACTGGGTTTGTACCAATAGGTTGGCTTCTTGACTGTAAAAGAAGTTGGCTGCCTTCTTACCCGAGAAAGAGAAGAAGACCAGCTGGGGTGCTGGTGTTGTATTGTCCTTGAGGGGGACTGTACCCTTGGTTAGTAAAATCCTAAGAAGTTGCTTGGGGATTGGACGTAGGACTTCCATGTGGGAAGGGCCGAACCAGGATAAATTCCTTGTGTCCTATGTGTGATTGTTTATTTACTTCCGCACTGCTACTCTTTATCACACTAAACTAACCAAACTTTCAAGTGATATTTTTCTGTGTTTAAAGTTTCTATTTCATATTTCAGAAAAACCTATTCACCCCCCCTCTAGGTTAGCTTGTTGCCGTACCAAAAGGGCCAACAAGTGGTATCAGAGAGAGATTCTCTGATCAATCAAGAAGATCCAACGATCTTAGAGAAGATCCATGGCAGCTCAAGGATATGCTGAAGGTCAATCAGTCACAAGACCTCCATTCTTCGATGGAGAGGATTACCAATATTGGAAGATGAGAATGGAATGCTTCATTCGAGGCACAGACTTTGATCTGTGGCAGTTAATAGAGGTAGGTGATTATGTTGTTACTCCTGCTGCTGGCACTACTGTCATTACTGCAGCTGATAAAAATAAATTATCATTAAATTTTAAAGTAAGAACTATTTATGTTGTGCTTTATCTAAAAAGGAATTTAGTCAAATATCTGCATGTAAATCTGCTAAAGAAATGTGGGATAAACTGCAAATAACTTATGAAGGAACAGATAAAGTAAAACAAACGAAGATAGATATTCTTATTTCACAATACGAACAATTTAAGATGCTTCCAAATGAAAACATTACTACTATGTATAATAGATTTTCAAGCATAGTAGTAGGTTTAAATTCTCTTGGTAAAACTCTTTCTAATGAAGAAACTGTTAGAAAGATACTTAGGTCTTTAACTATTTCATAGACACCTAAAGCAACTGCTATTGAGGAAGCCCATGACTTAACCAAACTTTCTATTGATAACCTAATAGGTTCCCTCATGGCACATGAAATTAATATGGAGCGACTATTTGAAAACTCATCAAAGAAAAAATGTACTAATGCTCTTAAAGTTGCAGCTGCTCCTTCCACTTCTTCTTCTTCTAGTTCCAAAAATGCTGATTCTGAAGACAGTGACGTAGATAATGTATGTCCAAGCTTCAGAAAATTCTCAAGAAGAAGAAAAATAGATCAAGAAGGATTTAAAAGAAAGAGAAAAGGGAGAAAGAACCAGTCTGCTGTGAATGCATAAAACCTGGACATCTGAGACCAGATTGTCCTAGACTGAAGAAGACTAGTCAACCAGAAAAATCCAAGAAGCAGCACAAGAAATTCAAAATAAAAGCCATGGCGGCTGCTTGGGAAAATGAAGAAACCACATGCTCAGAATCATCAAGCCCAGAATTAGAAAAAGAGCAGGTAAGTCTAGCCCTCATGGTAGGACTAGATGAGGTACATTCTGACTCATTTTTTAATTCATGCACTGATTCAGGGTCAGAGTCTGGAGACTTAGAAGAAGTATTTAATGAACTATATGAAAAACATAAAAATGTTGTAAAAGAATTAAAGAATCTGAAAAACAACACTATTTGCTTAGAAAACACCAATTCTGATCTTAAATCCGAATTGGAGCAACTAGAAAAACAATTAAAGGACAGTAAAGATAACATGTATCTTTTGAATGCAGATTTAAAAAATAAGGACAATAAAAAATTAGAGTTAGATGAAAAATTAAAAACTCTAACTGAAGAAAATCTTTATTTAAAAGAATCAGTTAGGAAGTTAACTAAAGGAAAAACATCTCTAGCTCTATGTTTAAAAGGGTCAAAATCTGGAAATAACAAGCAGGGTCTTGGATATGAACCTCCTGAAAAAGGAAAACAAGTCATAATTCCTAAAAAATATCCATTACCAAAATTTGTAAAAGAAACCAAGATGCCTCAGAAAAAGGCCCTTGTAAAGGAAAAGGTTTCCAAAAATTGTGTTCTAAACAGACATCATAAAAACAATAAGGACTACAAAATAGATTATATTCATTGTTGTTCTCATTGCAATAATTAGGACACACAGTAAACACCTGCACAACAAGGCACCTAGTATGGATCCCGAAAGGATATTTTTATACATCTAACCATCAAGGACCCAAAAGATTTGGGTACCTACTGCTGAGTAGTTTATTTGCAGGATAGCCTTGGAGCATCAGGAACAAAGGATGCTCAAGGCACTGGTGACTACCAACTCTTTATCCAACTCATATCTGAAGAGGGAGTAGTCATTAATTTATTTTTAAATTTAATATTACTATAAATTATTTTCAAGTCTCATTCAGGTGAAATCTCTCATTTAGGGGGAGCACAAACTAATGGGGAGTTATTCATTAATGTCAATCATATATTGTTGAATCCCTCAAGTGTAAGAAATTTTTACGAAGGGGAGAGAATGCATGGTAAGATCCCCTTTTTGGTTAGTGACAAAAAGGGGGAGAGAATGCATTATGTATGAATTTCTATGCTTTAAGTATTTTTGTCAGAAAATTCTCATAAATTTTGTCATCACCAAAAAGAGGGAGATTGTTGAACCACTCTAATATTTTACCCATATATTTTGGTGATAACAAAATTTATGATTAATTAATATTATTAAAAATATTCAATATCATGTTTTCCTAATAAATATAAATTTATGGTATATGGTGATAACAAAAATATGATTAATTAAATATTATTAAATATATTCAATATTATTTTTTTAATAAATATAATTTATGACAGTATTGCCGTATGATTTGCACTAAAAAGCTAAATCGATATCTATTCATATACATCGATTTCAGTTCACACAGTGCCATATCGATTTGGTCTCATAAGGATTCGATACGTGACCCTCACATCGATTTGCTCTCATAAGGATTCGATAAGTGACTCTCATATCGATTTGGTCTCATAAGGATTCGATAAGTGACCCTCACATCGATTCACTTTCATAAGGATTTGCTCTCAGATCGATTCACTCTCATAAGGATTCGATAAGTGACTCTCATATCGATTTGGTCTCATAAGGATTCGATAAGTGACCCTCACATCGATTTGATCTCATAAGGATTCGATAAGTGACTCTCATATTGATTTGGTCTCATAAGGATTCGATAAGTGACCCTCACATCGATTTGCTCTCACATGGATTTGCTTCTCACATGGATTTCATAAGTGAAACATGGATTCGCTTGTAAAACATGGATTTCACTTAAACATCGATTTCCTTATATTTCAAAATGTTTTTGGCATCTAGTGAAAAGTCAAATATATTTCTGACAGAAGATCTCTTTTATCTTTCCAGATCTCTTCTCTCATGTCAGAACAAAAAGCTACCACTTCTGGATAATAGCAGAAACATAGAGGTATGAGCCTTCTTAACAGAAACACTCTTTTATCTAAACACTTTCTTCTATGTTTGTAGACCTCGTAGACCACAAATTATCAGAAAAAAGAGAAGATGAGCAACGGCTAGAACTCCAACGGATTATTCAAAGCAGCTCATATAAAAGAAGAAGCAAGGTTGAAGAAAAGTAAGAGAGCTTTGCTGAAGATCTTTGAAGGAGTGTACAACCAGTGAGGAACCTAAATGCCACATACACTCAAAGGAAAAGAGAGAAAGAGCCTGAGCCAAAAAGAAGTGTTCAAGCAACTGAAGCACTCAAGCATTCAAGCTCCTTCTCCTCTCTTCACTCTCTCTGTGTGCATCTTGTAATCTGGGGGAGAGAGTCTTTTCGCTGAGAGATCTTTTAGTGGGTTTTCATCTGTCCCAACTCTCAGTCGTGTTCTTTCTTTTCTAAGAAAGATCTTTGTCCAACTGTAGGACTGTATACAGTGTAGAACCTAGCTAGGGGTTTGTGTCTAGCAGAACCGCACTGGGGTTTGTACCAGGAGGTTGGCTTCTTGACCTGTAAAAGAAGTGGGCTGCCTTCTTGCCCGAGAAAGAGAAGAAGACCAGCTGGGGTGCTGGTGTTGTATTGTCCTTGAGGGAGACTGTACCCTTGGTTAGTAAAATCCCAAGAAGTTGCTTGGGGTCTGGACGTTGGACTTCCATGTGGGAAGGGCCGAACCAGGATAAATTCCTTGTGTCCTATGTGTGATTGTTTATTTGCTTCCGCATTGCTACTCTTTATCACACAAAACTAACCAAACTTTCAAGTGATATTTTTCTGTGTTTAAAGTTTCTATTTCAGATTTCAGAAAAACCTATTCACCCCCCCTCCAGGTTAGCTTGTTGCCGTACCAAAAGGGCCAACAAGTGGTATCAGAGAGAGATTCTCTGATCAATCAAGAAGATCCAACGATCTTAGAGAAGATCCATGGCAGCTCAAGGATATGCTGAAGGTCAATCAGTCACAAGACCTCCATTCTTCGATGGAGAGGATTACCAATATTGGAAGATGAGAATGGAATGCTTCATTCGAGGCACAGACTTTGATCTGTGGCAGTTAATAGAGGTAGGTGATTATGTTGTTACTCCTGCTGCTGGCACTACTGTCATTACTGCAGCTGATAAAAATAAATTATCATTAAATTTTAAAGCTAAGAACTATTTATGTTGTGCTTTATCTAAAAAGGAATTTAGTCAAATATCTGCATGTAAATCTGCTAAAGAAATGTGGGATAAACTGCAAATAACTTATGAAGGAACATATAAAGTAAAACAAACTAAGATAGATATTTTTATTTCACAATACGGACAATTTAAGATGCTTCCAAACGAAAACATTACTACTATGTATAATAGATTTTCAAGCATAGTAGTAGGTTTAAATTCTCTTGGTAAAACTCTTTCTAATGAAGAAACTGTTAGAAAGATACTTATGTCTTTAACTATTTCATGGACACCTAAAGTAACTGCTATTGAGGAAGTCCATGACTTAACCAAACTTTCTATTGATAACATAATAGGTTCTTTCATGGCACATGAAATTAATATGGAGCGACTATCTGAAAACTCATCAAAGAAAAAATGTACTAATGGGGTGTTTGGGAGCAGTTAAAAAAAAACTATTTCTACTTAAAAAATGATGTTAAATTTGAATTAATTTTAAATTTAAAATCATAAAAAATTGATATTATCTGTTTGGTAAAAATAATATAATTTTTAAAATTTATGGAAGTGTGTTTGGAGAGGGGTGTGGCGGCGCCAGGGTGGGGCAGCGCCCGGGGGGGGGGGGAGGGGGGGGCATAGGGAGGAGGCGCCGGGGGTGGGGGTTTTGGGGCGGTGGGGCGGGGGCGGCGGGCCGGGGGCGCGCAGGGAGGGGGCGCGGGGGCGCGCAGGGAGGGGGCGCCGGGGGCGGGGGTTCTGGGGCGGCGGGGAGGGGGGGCGACGGGGCGGGGCGCGCAGGGAGGGGGCGCCGGGGGGCGAGGGTTCTAGGGAGGCGGGGGCGCGCAGGGAGGGGGCGCCGGGGGCGGGGGTTCTGGGGCGGCGGGGGGGCACGCAGGGAGGGGGCGCGGGGGCGCGCAGGGAGGGGGCGCCGGTTCTAGGGCGGCAGGGGGGGCGGGGGTGCGCAGGGAGGGGGCAGCGCCGGGGAGGGGTTCGGGGGGGGGGGGGGGGGAGGTGGTTCTGGGCCGCAAGGGGAGTCGCTGCAGGGGGTGGGGGTTCCGGCAGAGAGAGAGAGAGAGAGAGAGGAGAGAGAGAGAGAGAGAGAGAGGAGAGAGAGAGAGAGAGAGAGAGTTGTAATTTTTTTTAAAAAACTGGTTATGACTTGTTTTTATTTTGAGAGAGATTTACATAGGATAAAATTTTCACTTTAAAAAAAAATTACCAACCAAACAGGTTAAGATGTCTGACCTTCTTCTTTTTTAAATTTAAGAGAAAAAATTGATAAAAAAGTGCATCCAAACACCCTATAATGCTCTTAAAGTTGCAGCTGCTCCTTCCACTTCTTCTTCTTCTAGTTCCAAAAATGCTGATTCTGAAGACAGTGACGTAGATGATGTACTGTCCAAGTTTCAGAAAATTCTCAAGAAGAAGAAAAATAGATCAAGAAGGATTCAAAAGAAAGAGAAAAGGGAGAAAGAACCAGTCTGCTATGAATGCAGAAAAGCTGGACATCTGAGACCAGATTGTCCTAGACTGAAGAAGACTGGTCAACCAGAAAAATCCAAGAAGCAGCACAAGAAATTCAAAATAAAAGCCATGGCGGCTGCTTGGGAAAATGAAGAAACCACATGCTCAGAATCATCAAGCCCAGAATTGGAAAAAGAGCAGGTAAGTCTAGCCCTCATGGTAGGACTAGATGAGGTACATTCTGACTCATTTTTTGATTCATGCACTGATTCAGGGTCAGAGTCTGAAGACTTAGAAGAAGTATTTAATGAACTATATGAAAAACATAAAAATGTTGTAAAAGAATTAAAGAATCTGAAAAACAACACTATTTGCTTAGAAAACACCAATTCTGATCTTAAATCCGAATTGGAGCAACTAGAAAAACAATTAAAGGACAGTAAAGATAACATGTATCTTTGAATGCAGATTTAAAAAATAAGGACAATGAAAAATTAGAGTTAGATGAAAAATTAAAAACTTTAACTGAAGAAAATCTTTATTTAAAAGAATCAGTTACGAAGTTAACTAAAGGAAAAACATCTCTAGCTCTATGTTTAAAAGGGTCAAAATCTGGAAATAACAAGCAGGGTCTTGGATATGAACCTCCTGAAAAAGGAAAACAAGTCATAATTCCTAAAAAATATCCATTACCAAAATTTGTAAAAGAAACCAAGATGCCTCAGAAAAAGGCCCTTGTAAAGGAAAAGGTTTCAAAAAATTGTGTTCTAAACAGACATCATAAAAATAATAAGGACTGTAAAATAGATTATATTCATTGTTGTTCTCATTGCAATAAATTAGGACACACAGTAAACACCTGCATAACAAGACACCTAGTATGGATCCCGAAAGGATATTTTTATGCATCTAACCATCAAGGACCCAAAAAGATTTGGGTACCTACTGCTGAGTAGTTTATTTGCAGGATAGCATTGGAGCATCAGGAACAAAGGATGCTCAAGGCACTGGTGACTACCAACTCTTTATCCAACTCATATCTGAAGAGGGAGTAGTCATTAATTTATTTTTAAATTTTAATATTACTATAAATTATTTTCAAGTCTCATTCAGGTGGAATCTCTCATTTAGGGGGAGCACAAACTAAGGGAGAGTTATTCATTAATGTCAATCATATATTGTTGAATCCCTCAAGTGTAAGAAATTTTTACGAAGGGGAGAGAATGCATGGTAAGATCCTTCCTTTTTGGTTAGTGACAAAAAGGGGGAGAGAATGCATTATGTATGAATTTTCTATGCTTTAAGTATTTTTGTCAGAAAATTCTCATAAATTTTGTCATCACTAAAAAGGGGGAGATTGTTGAACCACTCTAATATTTTACCCATACATTTTGGTGATAACAAAATTTATGATTAATTAAATATTATTAAAAATATTCAATATCATGTTTTCCTAATAAATATAAATTTATGGTATATTGGTGATAACAAAACTTATGATTAATTAAATATTATTAAATATATTCAATATTATTTTTTTTAATAAATATAAATTTATGACAGTATTGCCGTATGATTTGCACTAAAAAGCTAAATCGATATCTATTCAATATACATCGATTTCAGTTCACACAGTGCCATATCGATTTGGTCTCATAAGGATTCGATACGTGACCCTCACATCGATTTGCTCTCATAAAGATTCGATAAGTGACTCTCATATCGATTTGGTCTCATAAGGATTCGATAAGTGACCCTCACATCGATTCACTTTCATAAGGATTCGCTCTCATAAGGATTCGATAAGTGACTCTCATATCGATTTGGTCTCATAAGGATTCGATAAGTGACCCTCACATCGATTTGATCTCATAAGGATTCGATAAGTGACTCTCATATTGATTTGGTCTCATAAGGATTTGATAAGTGACCCTTACATCGATTTGCTTCTCACATGGATTTCATAAGTGAAACATGGATTCGCTTGTAAAACATGGATTTTACTTAAACATCGATTTCCTTGTATTTCAAAATGTTTTTGGCATCTAGTGAAGAGTCAAATATATTTTTGACAGAAGATCTCTTTTATCTTTCCAGATCTCTTCTCTCATGTCAGAACAAAAAGAGGGTTACCTACCACTTCTGGATAATAGCAGAAACATAGAGGTATGAGCATTCTTAACAGAAACACTCTTTTATCTAAACACTTTCTTCTATGTTTGTAGACCTCATAGACCACAAATTATCAGAAAAAAGAGAAGATGAGCAATGACTAGAACTCCAACAGATTTATTCAAAGCAGCTCATATAAAAGAAGAAGCAAGGTTGAAGAAAAGTAAGAGAGCTTTGCTGAAGATCTTTAAAGGAGTGTACAACTAGTGAGGAACCTAAATGCCACATACACTCAAAGGAAAAGAGAGAAAGAGCCTGAGCCAAAAAGAAGTGTTCAAGCAACTGCAGCACTCAAGCATTCAAGCTCCTTCTCCCCTCTTCACTCTCTTTGTGTGCATCTTGTAATCTGGGGGAGAGAGTCTTTTCGCTGAGAGATCTTTTAATGGGTTTTCATCTGTGCCAACTCTCAGTCATGTTCTTTCTTTTCTAAGAAAGATCTTTGTCCAACTGTAGGACTGTATATAGTGTAGAACCTAGCTAGGGGTTTGTGTCTAGCAGAACCGCACTGGGGTTTGTACCAGGAGGTTGGCTTCTTGACCTGTAAAAGAAGTGGGCTGCCTTCTTACCCGGGAAAGAGAAGAAGACTAGCTGGGGTGCTAGGTGTTGTATTGTCCTTGGGGGGGACTGTACCCTTGGTTAGTAAAATCTCAAGAAGTTGCTTGAGGACTAGACGTAGGACTTCCATGTGGGAAGGGCCGAACTAGGATAAATTCCTTGTGTCCTATGTGTCATTGTTTATTTGCTTCCGCACTGCTACTCTTTATCACACTAAACTAACCGAACTTTCAAGTGATATTTTTATGTGTTTAAAGTTTCTATTTCAGATTTCAGAAAAACCTATTCACCCCCCCTTTAGGTTAGCTTGCTGCCGTACCAAAAGGGCCAATAATTATTTAATAGGGAATTTAAGTGAATGGTTACGCATATTTACCAGATATATTATTGAGTATTTTAGATAGGTCTCATGGCAAACATTAATGTTTAGTGTGTGCAAGTGTAAAGAAAACATTAGAGCTTGTATGATTGTGCACATAGTTTTTAAATTAATTAATTTAATGTATTAATATTCATAAATAAGTAACAGGTCGAAATTATTCATGACAACACTTAATTAGAGTTAGATAGGGTTTAAATAACACAAATGGCAAGGGTATAAGTGTAAATTCAAGTTCTGGCGGCAACACTGAGGTCGCGACGTAGGTGGCTGTCGTGTTCAGGTCACGACGCAAGGCCCGATCGCGTTTTGCTGAATCGGCCACTAGGGTCAAACCGGGACAGGTCGTGACATGTTGACCCATCGCGTTCAGAACGCGACGGTCCCCTGTGTCACGACCCCCCTCTGAGATCACGACGGATCGGGCAGTCGCGACTTCAGAAGGTGGCCCGAGCCCAGAAAAGGAGATTTGCCCTTTTTAGGGTTCGATCCTACCCTTCATTACATGATACAGGGACACTTAAAAATCGATATAAAATCGTATAATCCTCCATAAATCATGAAACTAATTTTAAATGGAACTAGACATGATGATCTACCACTGAGCATGATTAATTAGAAAACAAAGATGTATAAGACATGCTTTGAATAGGTTGTTTTTCAGTAATCTAAACATGCACAGTCAAGGAACAATGATTTAATTGGCAACGAATACAAGATAGAAATTTGGACAAATAGGGGCGTTTGAAAGCTAGAAGCATGTAGTACTTAGGAGAATATTTTCAGGGCATGAAATCGAGTACATGCTTGGATTGAAAGCAAACTTTAGGGTTCGGGTACATGATGATGTTCAGGATTCAAACATTTAATTCTCCCTCATGGAAGAACGAAAAATAGGAAAAACATGGGACTTTCAAAGAGAGGTGCATGGACTGCTTAGGGTTAAAGTTTCATGATTTGTGCTTGAGAGATTGCCTACCTTTCATACGTTTAAGAAATCCTAGGGTTTTGTGACGTGGAGAAGATGAAATCCCTTGCTCCAACTCCTTCTCCTCCTTGCTCCTTCGTCCACAACCTTTCTCCTTCGTCTCCCAGAGCTCCAGCCACAAACTATGGGGTTGATAGGGCCGAATTGGGGTGTTTAACTTGCTAATAGAGTCCTAACACATTAAAACTCTCTTCTCCTTTTCAAACTCCGAAATTCCACAATTATCTCTCTATTTCCTTGCCATTATCTACCTAATAGGATAGGGAAGATGTCCAATTTTGTGGTCTAGAGGTTAGGATGGAATGAGGGCTCTTGTTTTGGATAATTATGGATTAATTTCATGCTTATCATAACCTTTTTAATTTATTAATTAATTAGGTACGAAATTAGCCTAATTATCTCCCATCCCATGACGGGCTCTTCACATTTGGACCCATTCTTTTTATGTTTGGACCAATAGTACAACCCATTGCTAATTTAGCTTAATGGGCTTTGATTTAATTCCCTTTTACTTCAATCATTCTCTCTTTAATCTAATTTAATTCTATTTATTCACATTTATTTAATTAAAGATTTTTATTTATTTAAATTTTAAAAATCAAGGTTACTACACATTGTCTTGTTGTTCTCTGATTTTAGTTAGGAGATTTGATTGTATGCTGATGTTGGCAATCAATACATTGTCGCTTTCCTTGTCTATCTTCAAATCCAGACTTGCAAATTGCTCTAGCAATCGCCACTCCCCAACCATTAAGCTGGCTAGTGACACTTCCGACTTTCTACTCAAGGCATCTGCCACAGAATTGGCTTTACCCAAGTGATATTGTATAGAAAAGTCAAAGTCCTTTAGGTACTCCAACCATTTTCGCTGTTTCATGTTCAACTCCTTCTGGGAAAAGAGATATTTCAGAATTTTGTGGTCTGAGTATACCTTAAATGGTTTTCCATAAAGACAGTGTCACCAAATTTTTAATGCGAACACCACCGCTGCTAATTCTAGATCATGAACCGGGTAATTAACTTCATGCACCTTCAGCTGCCTAGAGGCATAAGCTATTACCTTACCTAGCTACATTAAGACACATCCCAGACCAATACCCGATGCATCCATATATACCTCAAATCCTCCCCCTTCAATGGGTAGGGTGAGAACAGGAGCTGTAGTCAAGCACTCCTTCAGTGTATAGAAACTCTTTTCACAATCCTCTGCCCACACATATGGATTTTCTTTCCTGATCAATCTAGTCAAAGGTACAACAATTTTGAAAAAGTCCTTTATAAATCTTTTGTAATATCCTGCCAATCCCAAGAAGCTTCTTACTTCGGCCACACTAGAAGGTCTCTCCCAATTCATCACGTCTTCGACCTTAGATGGATCAACTACAAGACCTTCTTCTAAAATTACATACCCCAAGAAAAATACTTTCTTCAGTCAAAATTCACATTTACTCAACTTAGCATACATACGGTTGTCCCTCAACAATTGCAAAGCTACCCTCAAATGCTCCTCATGATCTTCTTTAGTCTTGGAGTAGATTAGGATGTCATCAATAAAAACCACCACAAACTTATCAAGGTAGGGCCGATATAGGTCATTCATCAGCTGCATGAAGGCTGCGGGGACATTTGTTAGTCCAAAAGGGATGACAACAAACTCATAATGCCCATACCTGCTCCTGAAGGTCGTTTTGTATATATCCTCCTACGAAATCCTTAATTGATGGTAGCCTAATCTGAGATCGATCTTGGAGAAATATTTAGCTCCAGCAATTTGGTCAAATAGTTCATCAATTCTCGGCAGGGGATATTTGTTCTTGACTATGAGTTGGTTTAGCTGCCTATAATCAATACACAACCTCATTGACCCATACTTCTTCTTAACAAAAAGCACTGGAGCTCCCCAAGGTGAGGTGCTCGGTCTAATGAATCCTTTCCTCAATAACTCCATCAGTTGTTCCTTTAATTCTTTTAACTCTGCAGGTGGCATCCTATAGGGGGCTCTAGAGACTGGGGCAGCACCTGGTACTAAAAGAATAGAAAAATTTACTTCCCTCACGTGAGGAATACCTAGTAACTGATGATCAGTCCATCTTCATATAAAATTTATCATGAATTATATATGTAATTTTTGGTGATTAACATAACCTTGTAAAGTGCTTTCTAACAATTGTTTCTAAAGTTTATCCACAAAAAATAAATCTAGCAAATCTGTAAGTTATCCTCACACACTGCTGTAAGTTCAAATGCATATGTTTTGTCTGAGTACACATCGATTTCCTTTATAGAAACAACGATTCGATCGCCATAACGATTCTGTAAGTCACTTAAATAACGATTTTCGTCTCACAATGATTTCATAAGTAAAACAACGATTCGCTTTCACTTAAACAACGATTTGATCGAAACAACGATTTGCTTTCACTGAAACAACAATTTCATAAGTGAAACAACGATTTCGGTCTCACAATGATTTCATAACTGAAACAACGATTTCATAAGTAAAACAACGATTTCGGTTTCACAACGATTTCATAAGTAAAACAACGATTTGCTTTAACTTAAACAACGATTTACTTTCACTTAAAGAACGATTTGATCGAAACAGTGATTTTATAAGTAAAACAACAATTTTGGTCTCACAACGATTTCATAAGTAAAACAACGATTTGCTTTCACTTAAACAACGATTTGATCGAAACAACGATTTTCTTTCACTTAAAGAACGATTTAATCACAACAACGATTCTCCTACGTAAACAACGATTTGCTCAAAACAACGATTCACTTTTACTTAAACAACAATTTGAGCACAACAACGATTGCATCCTTAAAACAACGATTTCATGATCAATTTCACTTAAACAACGATTCTATTGAAACAACGATTTCATCTGCTCATCGATTTCTGTTAACTAACGACTTTGTACAGAACATCATTTTCATTTCATTAATACATGAACTTTGTTCACATCGACTTGGTCTCAACATGGATTACATTCTCACATGATTATATCATCGATTTGATATCAATATCATTTCTATACAGAATGTTCCTTACTTTCAAATAAATTTATATAGCTCTTGAACAGTCTTGGTTTATCTTCTTATTTTCATTCCTTATAATATTTAAATATGCATATGCTCGAAACTTTGTGGATTTCAAAAAGCCTTTCCGCGCATCTTACTGTATCCTAAGATCTTGATCATTTATTATGTTAGTACAATGTTTCCACATGATATCCTTACTTACTTCTCTTGTCACATAAAGTCTTGCTTCATGTGATGACAGAATAACATTCTTTTTTGGTGTATCTTCATACTGCATGACTACTAATGTTGACTGATGATTTAGATAAAGAAAAGTTGTCTAGGTGTCAGCATTTATTGTATGTAGGACTTTTGTATGAACGCATGTCAAAGATGGAGTTGTCAACCTGACAAAAAGGATAGAAGATTCAAACAATCTTCCCGTGAAGGTGTAAGTGTCAATCCAAGCATTAATGGCTGTAGGCTCACCTACTCCTTGCTTTGAACGAGTCTCTCTAATGAGCACGAAGCTGTGAGACAACGGATATCTCAACAGATACTACAACGGTCAAAATTATTGCAAAGAAGATAAATAGAAGACTGGTGACTCCATGCAAACTGTGAGCAAGCAAGACAGTTCAAATATTTGAACCTTGAAAAGCTTAAAACTCCAGTCACCTGAAGAACAACAAGAGCCAGCTCGTCCAATCCAATCATCAATAGCTCTTAGCTCTCTGTGAGAATAGTGCATGTGTTTTTGAGAGCTTGCGTAGTTCTGAGAGAGAGAGAGAGTCATCTTGTAATCATCTAGTGTCTCTCAGACTTCGCCTCAGATCAAGCAAGTGATAATAAGCTTGGTCTTAGGGCCTTCTTCAATCAACGTATTCTTTTTGGTTGATCCTCTTCTGGTGTGAAGAGAAGACCTGTTGGTGCAGGTGGTGTTATTCCTCTTCTGGTTGAGAAGAGAAGGCCAACTGCGGTTGGATGTGTAAGTGTCCTTAAGGGGGACTGTACCCTTGTATAGTGGAATCCCAAGTGGTTGCTTGGGGACTGGACGTAGGACTCCTTGGGATAGGAGGTCCGAACCAGGATAAAATTTTCTGTTGTCTTTGTGCTTGCTTGTTTGGTTTGATTAACACTAACCCTAACTATCGATCTTAGTGTTGTCTATCTAGTCTGTTTTATTTACAGGAATTTCTACTAAAAGAAAATTTAAGCAATCCATTCACCCCCCCTCTGGGCTTGCTATCTGGGCAACAACAACTCCTCGGGAAACACATTAGGAAATTCCTTTACCACAAAGATGTCTTCAAGGTTTACATCCTCTTTCTCCCTGACCACTGAAGCCAGGAAGGCTACACACCCTTTTCTGATCAATTTGTGAGCTCGTAAGGCAGAAATAAGTGATAGATGTCCACAGTTTGTTGAACCACTCTTTATTACCTTCATATTTTGGTGCTAACAAAATTTATGATTAGATTGTTTCATCAATATTTATGATTATTTTAATGTGCACTAAAATGCTAAATCGATGTTCATTCAATATACATCGATTTCTATTCAAAGTGCCACATCGATTTCACTAACAAACAATTTGATAAGTTACACAACGATTTGATTGTGTAACGATTCGTTAAGTGAAACATCGATTTGACCGCATAATGATTTCATAAGTGAGAACAACGATTTGCTCTCATATCGATTTGGTTCTCATAACGATTTCATAAGTGAGAACAACAATTTGGTTTTCTCACAACGATTTGGTTGCATAACGATTTGATAAGTCTCACATAGATTCGATCGCTAGAACGATTTGGTTGCACATCGATTTACTTGCCAAAACGATTTGATAAGTGAAACAACGACTTGATCATCATATCGATTTACTTTCACTTAAATGACGATGTGTTCATCATAATGATTTGATAAGTAACTTAAACAACGATTCACTTCAATTTAAACATCGATTGTTTAAAGTGCTTTTTGGTGCCAAATGAAAAGTCAAATATCTTCTGACAGAAAAAGCTGCATGCGTATTTCAGAGTCTTGTCAGAAAAAGATATGAACTACTATTTTTATCATGTTAGCAGAAACACAGTGGTATGCACTGTTTATCATAAACACTTTTTTATGCTAACACTCTCTTCTATGCTTGCAGACCTCGTAGATCACAAAATATCAGAAGAAAGAGAAGATGAGAAACAGCTAGAACTCCAACGGATTTATTCAAATTGCTCATGTAAAAGATGAAGCAAGGCTGAAGAAGAAGGAAGAGCTTTTCTTGAAGATTTTTGAAGGAGTATATAACAAGTGAGGAACCTCAACGCCACATACACTCAAAGGAAAAGAGAGAAAGAGCCTGAGCCAAAAAGAAGTGTTCATGAAACTGAAGCACTCAAGCATTCAAGCTCCTTCTCCTCTCTTCACTCTCTCTGTGTGCATCTTGTAATCTGGGGGAGAGAGTCTTTTAGCTGAGAGTTTCTTTTAGTTGGTTTTCATTTGTTTCAACTGTCAGCCATGTTCTTTCTTTTCTAAGAAAGATCTTTGTCCAGCTGTAGGACTGTATACATTGTAGAACCTAGCTAGGGGTTTGTGTCTAGCAGAACCGCATTGGGGTTTGTACCAGGAGGTTGGCTTCTTTACCTGTAAAAGAAGTGGGCTGCCTTCTTGCCTGGGAAAGAGAAGAAGACCAGCTGGGGTGCTGGGTGTTGTAGTATCCTTGAGGGGGACTATACCCTTGGTTAGTGAAATCCCAAGAGGTTGCTTGGGGACTGGACGTAGGACTTCCATGTGGGAAGGGCCGAACCAGGATAAATTCCTTGTGTCCTTTGTGTGATTATTTATTTGCTTCCGCACTGCTACTCTTCATCACACTAAACTAACCAAACTTTCAAGTGATATTTTTTCTGTGTTTAAGTTTCTATTTCAGATTTCAGAAAAACCTATTCACCCCCCTCTAGGTTAGCTTGCTGCCGTACCAAAAGGGCCAACAAGTGGTATCAAAGCAGGTCTCTGAACATTCAAAGAAGATCTAACGATCTTAGAGCAAAGATCCATGGCAGCTAAGGATATGCTGAAGGTCAATCAGTCACCAGACCTCCATTCTTTGATGGGGAGGACTACCAATACTAGAAAATAAGGATGGAATGCTTCATTCGAGGCACAGACTTTGATCTGTGGTAGGTAATTGAGGTAGGAGATTATGTTATTGTTCCTGCTGAAGGTACTACTGCTATTACAACAGCAGATAAAAATAAATTATCATTAAATTTCAAAGCTAAGAACTATTTATGTTGTGCTTTATCCAAAAAGGAATTTAGTAGAGTTTCTGCATGTAAATCTGCAAAAGAAATGTAGGATAAACTACAGATAACTTATGAAGGAACAAATAAAGTGAAACAAACTAGGATAGATATTCTTGTCTCTCAATATGAACAATTTAAAATGCTTCCAAATGAAAACATTACTCAGATGTATAATAGATTTTCAAGCATAGTAGTTGGTTTAAGCTCTCTTGGTAAAACTCTTTCTAATGAGGAAACTGTTAGGAAGATACTTAGGTTTTTAACTATTTCATGGACACCTAAAGTAACTGCTATTGAAGAGGCCCATGATTTAACCAAATTGTCGATTGATAATTTAATAGGTTCTCTCATGGCACATGAAGTAAATATGGAGCGATTATCTGAAAGCTCATCTAAGAAGAAATGTACTAATGCTCTTAAAGTGGTAGCTGCTCCTTCCACTTCTTCTTCTAGCTCAAAAATTGCAGGATCTGAAGACAGTGATGTTGATGAAGTACTGTCCAAACTTCAGAAGATTTTAAAGAAGAAGAAAAATGGGTCAATAAGGATCCGAAAGAAAGAGAAAAAGGAGAAAGAACCAGTCTGCTACGAATGTAGAAAACCTGGACATCTAAGACCAGACTGTCCAAGACTCAAGATGACTGGTCAAACCGAAAAGTCCAAGAAGCAGCATAAGAAGTTCAAAAGAAAAGCCATGTCGGCTGCTTGGGAAAATGAAGAGGACACAAGCTCAGACTCATCAAGCTCAAGTTCAGAGAAAGAGCAAGTAAATCTAGCCCTCATGGTAGGACTAGATGAGGTACATTCTGACTCATTTTTTAATTTATGCACAAATTCAGGGTCAGAATCTGAAGACTTGGAAGAAGTCTTTAATGAACTTTATGATAAACACAAGGTTGTTGTAAAAGAATTGAAAACTATCAAGAACAACCTTACTTGTTTGGAAAATACTAATTCTGATCTTAAATCAGAAATGGAACAATTGGAAAAACAACTAAAGGTCAGTAAAGATAATAATCATCTTCTAAATGAAGATTTGAAAAGTAAGAATAATGAGAAGTTAGAGTTAGAAGAAAAATTAAAAACTCTAACTGAAGAAAATCTGTATTTAAAAGAATCAGTTAAGAAATTAACTCAAGGAAAAACATCTCTCGCTCTATGCTTAAGAGGATCAAAATTTAGAAATAATAAACAAGGGCTTGGATACATTCCTCCGGAAAAAGAAAAACAAGCCATAAATCCAGGAAAATATCCTTTGCCAAAATTTGTAAAAGAAACCAAAATGCCTCAGAAAAAGGCCTTTGAAATGAACAAGTCTTATCAAAAGAAAAAGGTTTCTAAAAATTGTGTTCTAAACTGCAAAATAGATTACATTCATTGTTCTCATTGCAATAAATTAGGACACACTGTAAACACCTGCACAAGAAGACACCTAGTATGGATCCCGAAAGGATATTTTCATGCATCTAACAATCAAGGACCCAAAAAGATTTGGGTACCTATTTCTGAATAAGTTGTTAGCAGGGTAGCCTTGGAGTATCATGATCAAGGATACTCAAGGCAAGAGTGACTGCCAACTCTTCATCCAAATCTCATCTGAAGAGGGAGTAGTCATAAATATTGAATTTTTTTTAATTGCTACTAACAATGTTTGCAAGTTTACTGTTAAGATGTATGCAGATAAAAATCTTGAAGACTTGACAATCAACATGTATAAGGTCAAGAGCAACAAGATCTGACTTGCCTCACATTAAGGGGGACTCTCATGCTCAGGGGGAGCCTTCACTAAGGGGGAGTTATTAATTGAATATCTATTATTGTTGAACCCCTCAATGGTAAAAAATTTTCTCAAAGGGGAGAGAATGCATGGTAAGATCCTTCCTTTTTGGTTAGTGACAAAAGGGGGAGAATTTGTATATTCTATGAATTTTCTGCATTTTCTATGCTTCATATATTTGTGTCAAAAAATTCACATAAATTTTGTCATCACCAAAAAGGGGGAGATTGTTGAACCACTCTTTATTACCTTCATATTTTGGTGCTAACAAAATTTATGATTAGATTGTTTCATCAATATTTATGATTATTTTAATGTGCACTAAAATGCTAAATCGATGTTCATTCAATATACATCTATTTCTATGCAAAGTGCCACATCGATTTCACTAACAAACGATTTGATAAGTTACACAATGATTTGATTGTGTAACGATTCGTTAAGTGAAACATCGATTTGACTTTATAACGATTTCATAAGTGAGAACAATTATTTGCTCTCATATCGATTTGGTTCTCATAACTATTTCATAAGTGAGAACAACGATTTGCTCTCATAACGATTTGGTTCTCACATCGATTCGCTAAGTGCCATAACGATTTGCGTCTCACATCGATTTGATAAGTGAGCGCAACGAGCTGCTCTCACAACGATTTGGTTGCATAACGATTTGATAAGTCTCACATAGATTCGATCGCCAGAACGATTTGGTTGCACATCGATTTGCTTGCCATAACGATTTGATAAGTGAAACAACGACTTGATCATCATATCGATTTGCTTTCACTTAAATGACGATGTGTTCATCATAACGATTTGATAAGTAACTTAAACAACGATTCACTTCAATTTAATCATCGATTGTTTAAAGTGCTTTTTGGTGCCAAATGAAAAGTCAAATATCTTCTGATAGAAAAAGCTGCATGCGTATTTCAGAGTCTTGTCAGAAAAAGATATGAACTACTATTTTTATCATGTTAGCAGAAACACAGTGGTATGCACCATTTATCATAAACACTCTTTTATGCTAACACTCTCTTCTATGCTTGCAGATCTCGTAGACCACAAAATATCAGAAGAAAGAGAAGATGAGCAATGTATAGAACTCCAACGGATCTCCTCAACGGATTTATTCAAATTGCTCATATAAAAGATGAAGTAAGGCTGAAGAAGAAGGAAGAGCTTTTCTTGAAGATATTTGAAGGAGTGTACAACCAGTGAGGAACCTCAATGCCACATACACTCAAAGGAAAATAGAGAAAGAGCCTGAGCCAAAAAGAAGTGTTCAAGCAACTGAAGCACTCAAGCATTCAAGCTCCTTCTCCTCTCTTCACTCTCTCTGTGTGCATCTTGTAATTTGGGGGAGAGAGTCTTTTAGCTGAGAGTTTCTTTTAGTTGGTTTTCATCTGTTCCAACTCTCAGTCGTGTTCTTTCTTTTCTAAGAAAGATCTTTGTCCAGCTGTAGGACTGTATACAGTGTAGAACCTAGCTAGGGGTTTGTGTCTAGCAGAACCGCACTGAGATTTATACCAGGAGGTTGGCTTCTTTACCTGTAAAAGAAGTAGGCTACCTTCTTGCCCGGAAAGAGAAGAAGACCAGCTGGGGTGCTGGGTGTTGTAGTGTCGTTGAGGGGGACTGTACCCTTGGTTAGTGAAATCCCAAGAGGTTGCTTAGGGACTGGATGTAGGACTTCCATGTGGGAAGGGCCGAACCAGGATAAATTCCTTGTGTCCTTTGTGTGATTGTTTATTTGCTTCCGCACTGCTACTCTTCATCACACTAAACTAACCAAACTTTCAAGTGATATTTTTTTTTTCTGTGTTTAAGTTTCTATTTCAGATTTCAGAAAAACCTATTCACCCCCCCTCTAGGTTAGCTTGCTGCCGTACCAAAAGGGCCAACACAATTGTTAGCCCCCGTGTAAACCATCTTTGGATACTCGCTGAAAATTATCCTACTCTTCCTAAAGTTTACACTAGCCCCATGTTGGGTTAACCAATCAACTCCCAGAATTAAATCATACTGATCCATGGGCATGCATACAAGGTGGGCCAGAAGGTTCTTCCCTTCGATGATCACATCAGCAGAGGGAAAATATCGATTGATTTTGGTTCCTTGCCCAAGAGGCGTTGTGACAAGGAATTCGCAACTCAACGATACTGGTTTGGTGGATAAGGTATCGACAAACTCTTGTGATATAAATGAATGTGTGGCACCAGTATCAAATAAAACAAAGGCAGGCCATGAAAGTATTTGAAGAGTACCTTCTACTACACCTCCTTCCTCCACTGTTGACGGTTCCAGAACAACTTGTAGGTGGTCTGGCCTTCTTTGTCCATTTGGACGCCTCTCCTGTGGAGTTTGTTCCTTAATCATTGGGCAGTCGGAGATCCTGTGGTCACGACTTCCACAACGTAGACATCTCCCTTGTGCTCTCCAACATTGTTCAGACCGGTGACTAGCCTTGTCACAATGTTTGCATCTCTCCACGGGTACCACAGCTGACTGCTTGTCTGAGTCTTTCGGCTTCTTATCTTGCTATTCAGTAAAACCACCACTGAGCCTCTTCTTTCCAACGGTTGGTTGATATCTTCCAGTGGGAGATACTTGTTCCTTCTTCACATTCTTTCCTTTTATCCTTTTAGCAGTCTCCATAGCATCTTCCAGTAACTAGGCTCTGTTTATCACATCGGCATAGGTTTGTATGTCCATTGGCGCCAGTTGGGTTATATACTGGGGTCTTAAGCCATTCAGAAAGCGTTTAGCCTTCATCCTCTCGGTCCCAACCAAATGAGTGGCATACAGAGACATTAATGAGAACTGAGCCTCATACTCGGCTACAGTCAGTCCCCGTTGTTTCAAGGCTGCAAATTCGGTTGCCTTTTTCTCCTGCACCCTTTCCGAAAAGTATTTACTGTTGAAGTGTTCCACAAATTGTGCCCACGTTAACTGCTATCCTTCTAAGGTTGCTTCAACAGACTCCCACCATGCCCTGGCATCTTTTTCCAGCTGGAAGGTCACCAGTAATACTTTGTTTCGGTCAGTGCATTGCATGACCCTAAATATCCTTTCAATTTCCTTGACCAAATGTTCAGCAGCATCCGGGTCAGTACTACCTTCAAACCTAGGCGGATCCATGCTACGGAAATTCTGATGGAGATCACCGGCTCCATGGTTTCCTCCACCCTGGGTGGCTTGTAATATTGCCTGAGTCAAATTCTATAGGGTTTGTTGCATGTTTCTAGCCTGGGCATGCTCAGCAGCCATTGAAGTAGTAATTACCTTCAAGAGGATAATACTAGTCAGGCTTCTGAGTATAATACATGTGACTCCTTTACCCATGGCTCTACCCAAGCTCACATTAGGTATGCCTACTTGACGTATGTTTGAATCAGACTGTCATGCCCCGAAGCGGAATTTCAGAACGCACAGTTATATTTGAATCAGAAATAAAGCAAAAACTAGGATAAAAGACTTATTAAGGCAAGTTCCTTAATCAAATAGCATCCACAACAAAATAGAACTAGGAATGCCAAAGGCCACCATAGACCACCCCACAAGGCAAAAACAATCATACTCCATGAAATAAATATCATTACAACAAAAACTACTTAGACATCTACTCAGCATCACATCTTCAAGATGACGGTATGCTCTTCACTCAAGCCCCTCCGCTTCTATGTCTACAAGATCCTCATCAATTCCTAAAATGTTTAGGATCGTAGGGTGAGCAAACTAGCCCAGTAGGATTTACATCTCAAAGTGCGGGCACTAATATACATGATTAGTGTTTTATTATGCAAGAGTTTACGGAGCAGGATAATCATACATGCTTGCATACTAATCAATGATTTACTGAAGCAACTAGGATTTTATCAACAATGTCATAGCGAAGCATATACTGCCTTTCAAAGGTACGGGACAAAGAATTTCCAAGGATATGATAGCATCACAAGACAAGGATTTGGCCATATATAGACAGATATTAGATAATCACATGATCAAACGTATCATATTGAACTGAACATATCAACCTTATCATATCAAATGAAGGCACATTCACAAATGTTGCACACATATCAGTGCCATGCCAAGCACCACAAGTCCATACTTCCTCGGTTAACAAGTACGTTGGGGCGCTCCTCCCCAGAAGTAGACATGGCCTCTTATTTGCATAGGCATTAGTCAAATGGACGGAAGTCCCACATTGTGTCGATCATACACATATTATGGCCACAGACTTTCAAGAACAAGCTCACAGTAAAAAGAGCATGATCATTCGTAGATTTCAATTTATAATAAGCTATAATTTGGACAACTCATATCAGTCACATGGTAGATTAAACCAATCAGTAGAATTTCTTAGAATAGAATTCATGTTCTTATGACTTTCACGTACATTGATCACTTTTAGGCCACTAACTAGATACATAACATGATATGTCAATAGGGCATGCATATGATTCATGGGATAACTCAATAAAGCAATCTGGATTTTTCCATCGGGTTGCATGTGGGAGCGATTACAATCGAAATCGATGTAGGAGCGAATACAACAGAAGTCAATGTTTACAACCAAAGTCGATGCTTATGATTAGAGTCGTTACGTATGACCAGAGTCGATGTTTACAACCAAAGTCGATGCTTATGATTAGAGTCGTTACTTATGACCAGAGTCGATGTTCACGACAGAGTCGATGGGGAAACAAGTCTATGTGAGAGAAAGTCGGTGTGAGGGCAAGTCGATGAGAGGGCAAATCGTTCTGAGTGCGAGCCATTGTAAGGGCAAATCGATGTGATGTCAAATTGTTCTAAGAGTGAGTCGTTGTAAGGGCAAGTCGATGTGATGGCAAATCGTTCTGAGAGTGAGTCGTTGTAAGGGCAAGTCGATGTGATGGAAAATCGTTCTGAGAGTAAACCGATGTCCACAACGATTCTGAAGGAATCGATGTTCACAATGATTCTGAAGAGAGTCGATATTCACAATGATTCTGAAGGAATCGATGTTCACAACGATTCTGAAGAGAGTCGATATTCACAATGATTCTGAAGGAATCGATGTTAAATAATGATTCTGAAGAGAGTCGATATTCATAATGATTCTGAAGGAATTTACAACGATTCTGAAGAAAGTCGATAATTACAACGATTCTGAAGGAATCGATGTTTGCAACGATTCTGAAGAGAGTCGATATTCACAATGATTATGAAGGATGTCGAAGTTGGATCGATTTCGACCCGAATCGATGTGGGATCAGTTTCATCCTTCAGTAACCCAGAGAACAATACAGTCTTACATGAACAGGCTTATAACTCGAAATATGGGGATTTTTGGGCAAACCCCTGAACATGAAAAATGTAGAGGACAACAAGTAGAAGGGATCCAGGGTTTTGGTTTGACCCAATCTGACCTTGGTTTGTGTGCAACACCGAAAGAACACAGGGAACCTTCAGTATTGCAAGACTCCTTGGAAACACTTAAAACACTATGCACACTCAATCGAACTTAGGGGAAACAGACACATGTGGAACTAGACTCGAGAATTTCCTTGTGGGAATGCATGATTTAGATTTTTGCCCGAGAAAACCTACCTCTGTGTTGCTCTAGAATCCACTCCCACTGTCCGGTGCCAAGCTTAAGGAAGGCAAACTCCTAGAAGTCCAGCTCCAAGCAAGTCGAAGTAGCAGTTGATGGATGAAGAACTTCCAACTCCTCCAAGCTTCAAGTTTCAAACATCAGGATTATCCTTTCAGCTTCGGAGTTCTCCACAGACTCAGACTTTCAAACTTCTCTAATAGACGCTCTTGGAAAGGGCAAAGAGGCTCTCAAGATCTAAGACTTCCCTTGAGGAAGGGCATAAAGTTTGACCAAGAAGGGCCGTGTGGCCTATTTAAGGGGTCTTTGGTTACCTTCAGGACCCTTTTTCCTAATTCCCATCAGAAGGGACAAGAGAGGATAGAAGGTTCAAGATGGCCATACGTATGCCAAGCCCAAACCCTACCCTGCCATATGTAACATTGATTTGGTATGCAAAAAGGACAGATTTGTCGCACCTATCCTCGCCAAAAAATCCAAAAGAAGGATAGGCCCACCATACCTGAGCCATGCCTTGACAGCTTCTAGAGTGGTGCACCTCAAGGTCAAATTCAGATACCACTACTTAATCACTTTCCCACAGCTAATCCTCCAAGTGATTCTGCCACACTGGAAGGGCACAGCCTCCATCATTCCGTGTTCAAGGGCTACATCGGCCACTATATAACATGGAAATCAATGGTTAATATCACATTGTGTGTTTTCATTATTTTGATAGTATCGAATTTTTCCAACTTTTCTATTTATTTCAAAATTTTCAATTCCTTCAAATTTTTCGGGGTACTACAAGTTCGAAGTTGTTAAATTATATGTAATAGTGAGTAAAAGTATGTGAGATTTAAAGTAACTTTTGATATGATTTAAAGTGTAACTGTTGGCATAACTTGAAAATCAAAGTTCTAAGGCGTCAAAGTAAGAGTTCGAAGTTGTTAAAGTATAAGTGACAGTGAGTTGAAGCATGTGGAATTTAAAGTAACTGTTCATATGATTAAAAGTGTAATTGTTGGCAGGACTTAAATTTTAAATTTGAAGTTCTCAAAATAAGAGTTCGAAGATGTTAAAATATGTATGACAATTAGTTAAAATATGTGGGACTTGAAGTCATTGTTAACATGATTTAAAGTCTATGTTCTAAGATGATAACGTAAGAGTTTGGAGTTGTTAAAGTATATGTAATAGCTGAACTAAAATGTGCGAGATTTAAAGTAATTGTTGACATAAATTTAAATCTAAGTGTGAAGACATTAAAGTAAGTGTTCGAAAGTGTTAAAAATATGAGTTCAAAGTCGTTAAAATATGTGTGATGGTAAGTTAAAGTATGTGAGATTTAAAATCACTGTTGGTATGACTTAAAGTTTAAGTTTGAAGGTTTTAAAGTAAGAGAAAAAATAGTTAAAATATAAGAGCAAGTAAGTTAAAGTAAAAGAGCAAACATGGTAAAGAAGAGAAAACCTATTAAAAAAGAAGAGAAAATCAGTTAAAGTGTATGGTCTGTTAAAGTTGTAGTTGCAGTGTGTTAAAATAATAGTTATAATATATTAAAATCATAGTTGTTGTCTGTTAAAGTAGTAGTTGTAATATGTTAAAGTATGTGAAGAAACCAGTTAAAATAGAAGAAGAAACCTGTTAAAAGAGAAGAGGAGATCAGTTAAAATATATGAGATTTAAAATAACTATTGATATGATTTAAAGTGTAACTTGAAAGACACTAAAATAAGAGGGGAAAATTAATTATAAGTCCCTGATAGATATTTAACTTATTTTTAGTCCCTGACAGAGCTGTAACTCATTACAGTAAGTGTTATTTCCTTTTACAGTATATGTTAAATCCTATTACAGTCAGGGACTTCTAATTAATTTTCCCAAATAAGAGTTACAAAACTTCAAAGTAACAGTTGCCCACAGTCATATAATAGAAAATATTATGTCAGTATAAATCTCAATAAAGTAAGGACTAAAATTTAACATCCCTAAAAATTATTGAACTTTTTTGTGCAAATATTTCTGATGGGGACTTGCAATTAAAGTCACCCCTCTAACAAAGACCTATGATTAACTCTCCCTATGAATATTAATATCTTTCATAAATATTCGTCTTTCTTTTGAATATTTGAAAACTTTATATAATAGTCATATGTATGTAATTAATATGTTATAATAATGATATTTTTACAAATTCATCTATAACAATGATTTATATGTAAAAGTGTTTTAAAAATTTAATAGATTCGTTTCCCTTCATAAACTCCAAGTAAAGTAAAAAAATTGATGAGTGGTTATATATGACACTACTTTGTAAGCTAACTGTTCTATGCTGCTTCTTTGGTGTAGCTGGTCGCATGAGTGGCGAGTGAGAACTTAGTTTCTATCAGGATATATATCCATGATTAAAGCTAAATTGCTTAAAGTTCAATCACAACAAATATGATATTTTTTCCATGACTATATTAATTTTAAGATTGTTAAAAATAAAAAAGATAATTATTAATTTATCTGATAAAGAACACTCTTATCGATAAAATAACTTGAACCATTTTCTAAGGAAAGAAGGCACCCCTTGTTTGTTCAATGTTGAATAGACAACCTTGTGCAAGAGGCTCTCAAGTCATGATCCAGAGAACATTTTATGTTCACATCAGTTGATATTAAACAAAATATAATTATAACTATAACTGAAATGAAATACTCAGATCCCTAGAATTTGTTTTCAAAATATTTGTGTGAATATTTATAAGGGAAAATGAAGGTTTGAAAGTCTCTAACTCGTAGTGTGATACTAACCTTGGTGGGTCTCATGGGCACTGGGGGCAGGTGGAAATGGAAAATATATCCATTAAATTATTTAAAAATTATATTTCTTTTATCATGTTCTCTTGTGTATATGGCTCATGGCTGCGTATTGTAGATTCAAATTCCGTCGGAGGCTAATCAAGCAGTGGAGACGGAAGATGAACTTACAATCACAGAGCGCGGGCGTGCCAGTCACGTGAGTGACAACAAGTGTTCTGCCTTCGAGAGTCGAAGGGCTTTAGGTCTCCTTTGTGCACCGTTTGACTTTGTCAAACGAAAGTGGGTATCGGGTCGGAACCAATATTCCGCTGTTGCCTAAGCGCAACGATGTTAATTACATCTCTCTAAGAGAGAAAACCCTTGATTATTCGCCAGATTAGAGAGTCTTGTGTCCTAAGAAGGAGACATCAAATGCGAAATGCATCTTGAAGTTAAGCCAAAGTGATAATGAGAAAGATGTCTATTTAATAGTGCATTGTTTGATCTCTTTATTCATTTATTCACTTGTTTTTATTTATTTATTTATAAAGTAGTTCAAATGTATTCTTTTGTTCCATTTGAGTCATGATAATCATGGTTCTCGCGAGTTGACATCGCTTGATCCTTGTGTGCTCAGTCGGCAGCGTAGGCACAGTCCATTCGGCAAGACATGCACATGTAGCAAGTCAAACAGTGAATCAGAAAGGTAGAACTGAATCGGTGAGTCATGACTGAATCGGCAATCAGGACTGAATCGGAAATTATGACTAAATCGACACCTTGTTGAGATGCCATTGAATCACCCAACCAGTGAGGATTTTAAAGTCTTTTGCCGATTCAACACGCACGAAAAAAAATTTGACAACATCCCCTTATCCTGGTTAATGGGGGGGGGGGGGAGAGCACGATACACGTCTACTGCAATGGAGACGACACCAAAAAGTAAGGTGTATGTCGAAAAACAACATCACCCGATGGCACACGACGCCGATTCTCGAGGCATGCCTACGAGGGGATCAGTTGTTGCTGTGACCATAAAAGAACCCGAGCGGCAAATGAATGATGTTTGAGTCCATGTATCCAGGCATAGATATCATATTATCTAACCCGGGGTTCAATAGATTTCTTATCTGTTTATTATTTCTTTTATGTTTAGATCAGTGACAAACATGATTCAGCCACGGTCATATTTCTACTTGGACAAATCGGCAGACTAGTCTCCTGACTGAGTGGGTCTGTAGAGCTGCCTCCTGTTCATCTGAATCGGCAACAAACCTTCATATCTCATGATCAGAAAACCAGAGCCCCATACTGGGCAAACACAGTAGAAAAGAACAAAAAATGGGCTTAAATGGTTGCTGGTAGTGACTGCTAAGCCTTGGGTATGAGTATTAATTACCCAACCCATTGCTAGCAAGAGTTTTATTCTCCAAAAACCCGAAATCTGTGAGGGCCTTACTGTTTAAAAAAAAAATGGTGGCATTCATGGTAGAGAGGAGAAGCGGGAGTAGGTCTATCCCAAAACAAGGTTTTGGCAAGATAAAAAAGGCAAGCAACGAATAAAATAGAAGGGGAAAAGGTAGAGTCCCACGGTTCCCAAAACCTTATTTATTGAGGTGTGGGGGTTTGTGTCCTCTCACATGAGAGGTTGGGATGGGAAGTCCATCTCACTAGTACAAATTATGGAATAGACGACCATTAGTTAAGAACCGTCGGCGGTTCTGCATAAAGCCAACGGTCTTAACCGTCGATTGTTTATTTAAGAATGGACGACACATTAACTGTGGTTTAATATATACAATTTATTTTTTAATTTATATCTTCTATTTTAACCGTCGTTTAATAGTTATAAGCGCGCCTTAATTCCTTAATTCTCCAACCCCCGCCAAATTTGGATTTGGATCGCCCCACGTCTCTTCCCCGCCTGCTGAAGAGAAGAGAAACCGCGCTGGAACGCCCTCGCCTCGCCCCTCCCAACGTGCAAAAGAGGCAGAGCCAGCGTCCTCTCCCCGCTGGCCGCGCCCCCTCTCCCCATCACCCGGACGCCCTCGCCGTTGCCTTACCCCGCCCGCTGAAGAGAAGAGAAACCACACCGGAACGCCCTCGCCTCGCCCCTCCCAGCGCGCAGAAGAGGCAGAGCCAGTGACGTGCCCTCGTCTCGCCCCTCCCAGCGCGTAGAAGAGGCAGAGCCAGCGACGCGTCCTCTCCTTGCTGGCCACGCGCCCTCTCCCCATCGCCCAGACGCCCAGACGCCCTCGCCGTCTAGAGGAGCTTGGAGGCATAACATGTCAAATGAAGCTTCCAATGAGAATGTTTGACAACTTACAACTGAATTACAACACACACAATCTGAACTTCAAAATGCAATGAAGGAAATAGACAATATGCATGCACGTGATAGGGATATGGAAGCAAGACAACAAGAACACATGGAGGCTATGCTTGCACGCGAGAGAGAGTTGGAAATGCGACAACAAAAACAAGAATTGGCCATGGAAGTTAGAGAGCGAGAGATGCTATCACAGATCCAACAAATGAAAGATATGCTTTCCATGTTCGTTTCTAGTGACTCGGTGAGTCGAATAGTGCATCTCAATACACTTATTATTATGTTTTTCTTAATATTTCATTTTATGATCTATTGTTTGTTCTAGTATGGAATCCTAAAAACTTTATGTTCAGAATTCTATTCACAGATTCAGAATAACTGAAATTTCAGAACTCTAAACTCTGTTCATAATTTCTGAACTTCAGAACCTGCTCAAAATTCTGTGTTCAGAATTCTGAACAGATTAAGTATTCTGAACTCTGCTCAGAATTTTGAAGTTCAGAGGGTTATTAATAGCTTTAGTGAAACAAGGAAGCCTAACCATGTATATAGATAAAATAACATGCATAAGAAAGTGAGGAAGAAATTTAAAACTGACTGCCAGTGTAGAAGTGAAAGCATTTCAAATTTTGTTAAACAAAGACAAGAAAGACAAGATGGAGCAGAATCATTAATGAGCATTTTACACATTTTTTTGCATCATAGGATTGACCTTCTACTGTAAAATCTGTCCAAAGTTGTTGCTTGAATCAGAAATGTTGAGATCTATATACACAGGCAAAACTGAATCGACACAGGCAGAATTCACAGACATATATGTTAGGCAACAGTGTTCTGATGTCACTTCTCAGTAATCAAAGGAAAAAGACACTTGATTTTGCTCAGTGTTTTAGGCCAGGGTTAGCAAGAAAGTTGGAGATGAAACCCAACCAGGAGAAGGCATCTATATATCTACACAACGGATGGCAGTTTGTTTGAGGAAAATATACATGATATAAATTGTCATTGAATGAATAAACTTTATAGAAATCAATTTATGTGGTAAATTGTTTTTCCTATGCGTTGCTACCAACTTCTGTCAAATTCTTATAAAATCTCAGCATGCATCATTTTATTTGGAAAGTACAAACAGTAAAGATATAAATGCAACAAAGTAAATGTTAATAACCTGGAACAAGGCAGTAGGACCAAACTTGCTCTTATAATTATGAACTTCAAAATTCTGAAGTTCAGAAATTCTGAACTCTGCTCAGAGTTCAGAAATGAAAAAAGACTGTAGATCTCATGCATATGGTTCTTAGATTGTGTAGATCTGATGTATATGGTGCTTAGAAATACAAAATGTGGAATTTAATATGTTTTGTGCTTTATGGGGTGCATTTGAACCTTGACAGAGAAGATAAACCACCCTTGTGAGCTATAGAACATAGTGGCACTATAACACACACTCCCTGAAGTTTTGGAAAAAAAAAATCATAGCAATATTGAACTGAAATAAAACCTTATGCAGAAGCCCAAGGACCATAGCACTATAGGCGTTATGCATTAGTTCAGAAATGAGCAGAAATAACCATAGCTATCATTAGTTCAGAATTATTTCAGAAATGACCATAGCACTATAGGTATTAGTTCAGAAACTCTGCTCATTCTGAACACAGAATGAGTAGAGTTTCTCAACTTAACTCCCCCCCCCCCCCCAGACCCAACCTAAATCACCACCACAGATACGTAAATTTTCTTTTCTTTATTGTGTGTATCTTTGTGATTGAGAAGACTATGATTGTAATGCTTAAAACTGGAAAATAAAATGTGCATATTGGTGACAAAACTTGGAACTGCAACTATGAAATGGTCCAAGGAGAAATTCAATGCCATGATTAGAAATATGTACTTAAATGTCTGAAAACTTAAATACAGGAAAGTGATACCGCATATGGTGATTTGAGAATTTCAAGTGACTCTGTCCAGTTGATTTTACAGCTCAGTATGAAGGAATATAGTCAACCACACTTTCCTATAATTTTTCGGGATTGGTAGAAGAAAGGATTCAAAGGAATGAAGATTTGTGTTAGTTTCAGTTATGTCTCCATTGTGGTGTAGACTTAGGATTGGTATTATGTTTATATCCAATTATTATGCTAATCTGTCACCAGTCGGGACTATTAATACAATCATCAACCTAGTATGTTGTGCACCTTACCAGTAATTTTGATTACCCACTGTATACCTTTCTTACTTCTCCATATGAGTAGTTCATACATGATGTGACCTTTTTTTTTTCTATTTGTTAGATGATGATCGAGGTGTGTACCTCGTGCGTTGCGGAATCTCGTAGGATCGGGAAGAAGTCTACAAGAGTCTTCTTCGTAGTTCCTTGCTCCAAACATCCTCGGGATGCGATGGTGATGTCCCATGAGAGAAGCCTTGCACAAAAAGTGTGTTAGAGAGAGAGAATAAGCGTTGCACAGTAGGATGCCAAGAGAGAGTTTTGTCTCTCAGTTTGCATGCGCATGGGGTCAGGACTGTCCCTGCATGTGATGGTTTCTACCTGGGAAAACCACCGAAGCATCCCTACTTCCGCAGGGGACAAACCGCCCAGCGGTTAGCCTCTTTCCAAAGCTTGCCTTGGCAACCTTTGGTTGCCCGCGTGGGCACAACGGTTAACATCTCCCACTTGCCCACAGAGGGCACAGTAAAATGTCAGTTGCTCACTAAGAGCAATTCATCTCTTGACACTTGCTTCTCAATCTTACATACGACGAATGGAGTGAGCGACCATACGAGAGTCGGCACAACAAATGAGTAGTGATCTATTAAGTTATCACCAAAACTAACAGATCACAATACTCCAAAGAAATCCCGTAGTACCCTAGATATCTTCAATATTCACCAGCTTTGACATCCTGGATCTCTTAAAACTAGTGACGTCAAAACTCGAACGTTTTGTATTCACGACTTTATCGCCACTAAGTCGACATAGTCCCTCGAGGTGTGAACCACAAAACATGGTGCAATATTTGGATGTCTTTCTTGAGTTCTCATGTCAATTCAATTAGTCTTGACCGCTTTCCTAGTCATGTCCCGCTAGACTGTATCAACCATAGCCCTAAGGAGCTTGCTAAAGTAGAGACATCAAGCTTCCTTTTCATGACATAGATCTCAAGTCCTAAGGGTACAGATGGATCAATGAATTATGATCCAAGAGCTCACACAATGATGAAACAGAGATCTCATTCATCATTCTCTTCAAGGGTCGTTTTACGCACATGTGGTATGTACACATGCTACGGTGTTCTTCCATCATTATGGGCGTGTCACATACAACATAATAAAAACACCATACGGTTCTTAGTCTAGCCACTCCCACTGCGGCTAACCTGAGTCTCACGACCTCTTATCATAAAACTCGCAACCGACTTAATGAAGGCTTCACGGATTTGATTCTCATATCCTGTGATCGATCCAGAGGTACCTCATCTTAACTCATTTTAAGGAGACAATAAAAAGAAAATATCTTGCTCGCTCTCATAGCGCCATAGATATAAATTTATCTTGCTCGCTCTCATAGCGCCATAGATAAAAATTGTCTCATCTTGCTCGCTTTCTTAGCTCCAAGGTGAATGACCCGTGTGAGGGGGTCCATTCAGAGCCTAGGGACACTTTTCTTGATGTGTAAAGTATTCCAACCATAGACACACATAAGGAAGGAAAACATAATAACTTAATTGTCAATCAATAATTGTGCACATCACAATTTACACAATCCATATTTCTAATATGGGTTACAAATGCCTCCCTCGGGATTTGTTTGGTTAGTGATCGGCCAACATATGACCTGTCGAAATGTGTCGAAGAACCACCAACTCCTTTGGAACTAAATCCTGAATGTAGTGATAACGAATGTCAATGTGTTTGGTTCGCCCATGATATTTAGGGTCCTTAGCATAGGCCAAGGCCGATGTGCTATCTGATGATCAGTCTGTCCCCATGCAATTTTAATTAATTATATATATATACATATTTTGATGATTAACAAAACCAAACAAGAATTTATTAATTATATCTGATGAATATTTCATAAGTCTTAAGTACAGGAAAAATACCGAGGTCAAACAAGCCAATAAAGGTATGCATTACTACTCTGAAGCTTCAATCTTTTCAACATGATATTTCTCTAAATCCATATCGATTTCTGTTGAAGTTCATAACGATTTTCTTATCAGACTGAAAAGTCATGTTGTTTCAAACAAGTCGATGTCATAACGACTTCATAAGTTATCATAACGATTTCTTTAGAACTCGCAACGACTTGCTTGTTGTAACGACTTCATAAGTTATCGTAACGATTTCTTTAGAACTCGCAACGACTTACTTATTGTAACGACTTCATAAGTTATCATAACGATTTCTTTAGAACTCGCAACGACTTGCTTGTTGTAACGACTTCATAAGTTATCATAACGATTTCCTTAGAACTCGCAACGACTTGCTTGTTATAACGACTTCATAAGTTATCGTAACGATTTCTTTAGAACTCGCAACGACTTACTTGTTGTAATGACTTCATAACTTATCATAACGATTTCTTTGATACTCGTAACAACTTAGTAGCCGTAACAATTTCATAAGTCATATAGTCATCAATTTCATATCTTGATATCTTATTCATCTTAAAGCATTGACCAGTCAAAGTCCACGTAGACATCTCTCTGACGCTCTTGCATTTATGAGATCTGAACATATCTCTGCATGCATGCAGACCATATCATCCTTTATCATGCCTACTCTGATAACGTCCTTTAGACTTAAGCCATTTGGCATTACCATTTTCTTGACTATTGCTACTGACGTTGACTGACATCAGAGACAGCCTATCTGTCTGCTATTTAAGATTGACATCTGTGCAGACCTCTGAACTAGCTTCATGGTACAACGTTAAACAAATAGAAGCCATCGGATATCTTTGAAGATCTCATCTCTTTGCGTGCTCAAGTGATCAAAAGACTGTGACAGGAAGCTTCCAAGACTCCAGATGTCATTCAGTCTAACGACTACTCAAAAGAGAGACAACGGACTCTTTAACGTCTATGTTTCAAATTGAAGATATATATACAAGTCAGAAGAACAGAAGAAAAACAACATTCAAGGGATTGAATATTCAAGCATTCAAATTCTTCTGAAGAAAGTCGAGAGCCAAGATCCTTCACTCCTCTTAGCTTTTGCTCTCCACTAGTTTGTGAAAATCTTGAGAGAGCCTGTATAGTTCTGAGAGTGTGAATTGTTTATAATCTCTTTGCTCTCAGTTCTAGTTGCTTCAAATCCTCGCTTATCAAAAGCTGGATCTAGGGGCTTGAAAGTCATACATTCTTCTCTGTGTGGTTCCCTTCGGTGTGAAGGAAGACCTGGTGGTATCCAGGGTGTTGTTCCCTTCAGGTGTGAAGGAAGACCTGGTGGTATCCAGGGTGTTGTTCCCTTCGAGTGTGAAGGAAGACCAGCTGAGCTGGGTGTTGTAGCGTCCTTAGGGGGACTGTTCCCTAGTTAGTGAAATCCTGAGTTGTTGCTCAGGGACTGGACGTAGAACTCCTAAGGAAAGGAAGTCCGAACCAGGATAATCCTTGTGTTGTGTGATTGTCTTCCTTGTGTGATTGTTATTTAAACTAACTGCAACTAACATAGTTCAAAGAATGTTTGTGTGATTGTTTTGAGTTACAGATATCTTCTAGATTAATTTTAAAAAGACCCATTCACCCCCCTCTGGGCTCGTCAACTGGGCAACAAGTGGTATCAGAGCAAGTCTCTTCGACAAAGAAAGGATCCAATGATCTGAAGAGTAAAGATCCATGGCAGCCCAAGGTAACTTTGAAGGTCAGTCTGTCAACCGACCCCCTCTCTTCGATGGTGAAGATTATCCTTACTGGAAGACCAGAATGGAATACTTTTTACAAGGACACGACTATCAAATTTGGTCCATAGTAGAAGAAGGTGATATGTTAGTCACAAATGAGAAAGCACAATGGACAGATGATGACAGGAAGAAGATTTCCCTGAATTGCAAAGCAAAGAGTATCCTATGCTGTGCTCTAGTAAGAAGGAATTCAACAGAGTTTCAGCCTGCAAATCATCAATGGAAATGTGGGAAAAGCTCAGGATTACTTATGAAGGCACAGACAAAGTGAAGGAAACAAGAGTCGATATTCTTGTCACTCAATATGAAAGATTTCAGATGCAATCAAGTGAGTCCATAACTCAAATGTTCAGCCGGTTCACTGACATCACAAATGGACTGGCTAGCCTGGGGAAAGTCTATGAGATGGGAGATATGGTAAGAAAGATACTTAGATCCTTACCGTCCTCATGGACTCCAAAAGTCACAGCAATAGAAGAAGCTAATGATCTGAAGAGAATGTCTGTAGAAAAGCTCATTGGGTCCCTCATGGCCCATGAAATCAATATGGAAAGGCTAGGAGAGTCCTCTAGCAGAAAGAAGCACTCTAACGCCTTAAAAGCTGAAGAAGATTCACCAGATGCAAGCTCAGCTGAAAGCGAAAGTGATGCAGACAGCGAGAATGAGGAAGCTATGTTAACTAGAAGGTTACAGTGAATTTTGGCTAAAAAGAAGAAATCTCAATCTGGTAGAAGGTATTTCAAAAATAATAAGGATTTCAAGAAGCCAGATGGAAAAGAAATGAAGAAAGGAGAACTCATCTGTTACGAATGTAAGAAGCCAGGACACATTAAGACTGAGTGTCCTAAGTTAAAGAAGCCAGAATTCAAGAAGAAGGACAGTTCCAAGAAGTTTAGAAAGTTCAAAAAGAAAGCAATGGCAGCAGCATGGGAAAACAGTAGCGACTCAGATAGTGAGTCAAGCTCCTGCAGTGATGAAGAAAAAGCCCACTTGGCCTTCATGGCAAACACTGAAGAAAAGGTAACTTCTGACTCATCTTTTGATTCATGCAATGGTTCAGACTCCGATAGTTTAGAAGAGGCTTTCAATGAACTTATGAAAAATATAAAGAAGTAACTAAACTATTAAAAGTAAGTAAGAAAAACATAGTCTGTATAGAAAATACAAACTAGATCTAAAATCAGAAAATGAACAATTAGAAAGTCAAATAATTGAACTTAAATGAAGAAATGAACTGTTATGTGAAGACCTAAAAGTTAAAAATGAACAAATAACTAAACTAGAAAAACAGGAAAGTACAGATGAATTAAGGAAATAAATTAAAAACTTAAATGAAGAAAATGATAAACTATCAAGCACACTAGAAAAATTTACTAATGGTAAAAACTCTCTAATATTAAAAGGTGCTAGGAGATCAGGTAAGAAGAAAAATGGGTTAGGATATACACCCCCAGATAATGAAGAAACCAAGGTCTATCCTAAAACATATCCAACACCAAAATTTGTACCCGAAAAGATGTAGCATACAAAGCTGATTTTAAATACATAGAAAAAGTGACTAAGTTATCCTGCTGTAGTCACTGCAATAAGTTAGGACATATTATAACTACATGCCCAACAAAACATAAAAAATGGATATTAAAAGGTAAAATTAATGATACTAACCAATCAGGACCCAAAAGAATTTGGGTACCTAAAGCTTGATGTCTTTATTTCAGGTTAACCCTCGAGCATCCAAATGGTATTTGGATAGTGGGTGCTCAAGACACATGATAGGAAACCAGAAGTTGTTCTCTCATCTCCAAGCTGAAGATGGAACAGTTACCTATGGAGATAATGGGAAAGGAATCGTAATAGGCAGTGGCTCTGTGAATAACAAAGGAAAAACAGTCATAGAAGATGTGCTACTAGTCAAGGGATTGAAGCACAATCTCATCAGCATTAGCCAGCTGTGCGACAGAGGCCATCAGATCAAGTTTCAAGAGTCAAAGTGCAGTATACTGAAGGATGGAACAGTCATCTTTGAAGCTAATAGAGAAAAGAATTTGTATGTGCTCTATCTTGAAGAACTCAAGGTTCAAAATGTTTGCCTGGCAGCAAATAAAAATAAATCCACAGAATTATGGCACAGACGACTTGGACATTGCAGCGTAGATGGCATGAGAAAATTGCTAAAGAAGAATCTTGTGCAAGGTCTACCTAAGGTCAGTACAAAGTTGGAAGGTGTGTGTAAACCTTGTGCTAAGGGTAAGCACACCAAAGTCTCCTTCAAGTCAAAGACGATGGTGACCACCTCAAAACCCTTGGAGCTCCTTCATATGGATCTATTTGGGCCAATGAGGACTACCAGTCTTGGAGGAAAGAATTTTGGATTTGTCATAGTTGATGACTACTCAAGATTTACATGGGTATCATTCCTAGAACATAAAGATGATACTTTTGAAAGTTTCGTCAGCTTCAGTAAGAAAGTTCAGAAAGATCAGAAGTTCAGCATTGTGTCTATCAGATCAGATCATGGTGGTGAATTTCAAAATGAAAAATTTTCTAGATTTTGTGATGATCAGGGAATTGAGCACAATTTCTCAGCACCAAGGACACCTCAACAGAATGGCATCGCTGAGAGGAAGAACAGAACCCTATTGGACATGGCAGAACTATGCTCTCAGAATATGATCTGCCTAGATACTTTTGGGCTGAAGCAGTCAATACAGCAAGCTACATTATCAACCGAGTAATGATCAGGCCAATCCTGAAGAAGACTGCATATGAACTATTCAAAGGAAGAAGCCTCAGATCAGCCACTTCAGAACCTTTGGGTGCCGTTGCTTCATTCACAACAATGGAAAAAGGGACATTGGTAAGCTGGATGCCAAATCAGATGAAGGCATCTTCATGGGGTACACGTCTAAACCTAAAGGCTATAGAGTATTTAATAAACGTACCTTGTTGATTGAACAATCTGTGCACATTATTTTTGATGAAACTAACCCTTCCTTGAGAAAGGGAGTAGATAGTGACGATGATGATGCAGAAGACTATCCAAGAAACTAAAAGATGCATCAATTGAGGACAAGATGATCCACCTCTGGAAGAATTACAACAAGAAGAAGTTACTCATGAAAACCTTCCAAAGGAGTGGAGATACAAGAAAGATCACCCACTTGAAAATATCATTGGTGATCCATCCATTGGGGTAAGAACAAGAGGTAATGTTATTCCTTGTGATTATTTAGCCTTTGTTTCTCAGATAGAGCCTAGGACAGTCAATGAAGCTCTTTCTGATGAATCTTGGATAGTAGCCATGCAAGATGAATTAAATCAATTCAAGAGAAACCAAGTATGGTCACTTGTTCCTAGACCATCAGACCATCCAGTCATTGGCACCAAATGGGTGTTCAGAAATAAACTGGATGAAACTGGTGCAATCTTAAGAACAAGGCCAGATTGGTAGCTCAAGGCTATTCTCAAGAGGAAGGCATAGATTTCGATGAAACCTATGCACCTGTAGCTAGACTTGAGGCCATTAGAATATTACTTGCATATGCATCTGCTTTAAACTTGACACTATTTCAATGGATGTTAAATCCGCATTCTTAAATGGTTTCATAAAAGAGGAAGTTTATGTGGAACAACCTCCGGGCTTTGATGACACAGAATTTCCTAATCATGTTTTCAAACTTCACAAGGCATTATATGGTTTAAAGCAAGCACCTAGAGCCTGGTATGAAAGGCTTAGCTCTTTCCTTCTAAATCATGGTTTCAGTAGATGTCAAGTAGATAGTACTCTTTTATAAAGTCAAAAGTCAAACACATCCTATTGGTTCAAATCTATGTAGATGATATCATTTTTGGTTCTACTGATGAGTCTCTTTGCAAGTATTTTGAAAAGTTAATGCAGGGAGAATTTGAAATGAGTATGATGGGAGAACTCAACTATTTCCTTGGACTTCAAATCAAACAAGGAAAGGAAGGAACTCACATCAGTCAAGCTAAGTACACAAAAGAACTATTGAAGAAATTTGGATTCGAAAATACCAAGCCACTGTCGACACCAATGAGTACATCAACAAGAATGGACAGTGACAAAGATGGTAAGAAAGTAGATCAAAAGATCTACAGAGGTATGATAGGTTCACTCCTTTATTTAACAGCTAGTAGACCTGATATTTTATTTAGTGTATGCATGTGTGCTCGATATCAGGCAGATCCTAAAGAATCACATTTAATTTCTGTGAAAAGAATATTTAGATATCTAGCAAGATCTCATGACTTAGGTCTATGGTATCCAAAACAATGTGAATTAGCCTAGTAGGTTACTCTGATGCTGACTATGCTGGATGTAATTAGATAGAAAGAGCACCAGTGGTTGTTGTCAGTTCCTTGCAGGGTGTTTGATATCTTGGTCCTCAAAGAAACAAAATTCAGTAGCACTCTCTACAGCTGAAGCTGAGTACGTGCTGCTGGAAGTTGCTGCACACAACTCTTATGGATAAAGCAACAGCTTGAGGACTTTGGATTAAATATCAAATCAATCCCGTTGCTGTGTGACAACACCAGTGCCATTAATCTCACCAAGAATCCAGTTCAGCACTCAAGGACCAAATATTGAGGTTAGATATCATTTTATTCGTGATCATGTTGCAAATGGAAATATTGAAATATCCTTTATTGATACAAATGGCCAATTAGCAGACATTTTCACAAAAGCCTTACCTGAAGAGAGATTTACATCTCTTAGAAGGGAATTAGGCATGTGCAATTTGTGATAAAAGTTTGCTTACAAGTGGCACATTAAATTCTTAGAATTAAAGTAATTTTCCCTCCATGGCAATAAGCAAAAGAATTCAAATTGTATTGTAGTAACCTCTCTCATTGAAGTCCGTTTGAATAGTCAAAACCTTTTGTCGTTTTCTCCGCCGCTTGGCGCCTCACTTTCCACGTAGCATTAATTTATTCATAAAATCGATGACAGAACGATTCGTGTCTCATCGTCTACCTTTTCCCCTCTTTTACCCTGCCGCTTGAGCCGATGCCCTAACAACTCCATCTCAATCCTCTGCAAATTTGAATCTTCCTCCTACTTCCCGCAAATTTCTTGAGGATTCTTTCCTCACCTTCCGTCTCCACCCTCCGTTGCCTTTCCCACCTGAATCTATGGCCGCACCTATCATCGCCGGCAGTTTGGGTGGCTACAGCGCCGAGTTCCTCACTCCTGAGCAGCAGGAGAGATTTACTTTGTGAAGACAAAGCTCTGTGGCAACAAAGAAGTAGATGTCGCTAATCTGAGGAAAAGTGGAATGAGCAGCGTAGTAGATTTGATCAATCAGATGCAGTGGACAGAAATTTCCACCTTTTCAGAGGTCAGTTATCCGGATTTGGTAAAAGCCTTTTTTGTGTGTATGAGAACAGAGGAAGATGGGTCTCTAGTTTCTTCAGTAAAGGGAACAATGATTAGAATAGACCCTGAGTTGCTGAAAATGCTGTTCAATGTAAAGACTTCCGGATTTAGTGGGTTCACACTGTGGATGCCCAAGTGAAAGGTTTGGGAATTATCGGGCCAGGATTCAAGCTGAGAGACGGCAAGATCGACATAAATCAACTATCCGCCTTCAATCGTCTTCTCCATTTTATTGTCTGTCAAATCTTAGTTCCCAGAAGTGCAACGTTTTCATCTTGCACAAAGGCCGATTCGGACATGATGTACTGGGCCATTCAGAATAAGGAGATAAATATGGCCGCAGTGATAATGGAAAGAATGAAGTTTGCAAGAGATCAGATTTGGGACACCAAGAGTAAGTTCAATGTGTCCCTGCCTTATGCCCACCTACTCACCAAGATCTTCAAACACTTCGGTGTTGATCTTTCTGGGGCAGTGTAGAGAAAATGGGCCAAGCAATCAGGTCCAGGAACCTGAAGAAGAGTGGCTTCTCTGTGGAAAGTGGTGTCTGGTTCAAGGCTTCAGTTTGAAGGCGAAGCCATCATTATCGACACCTCAGTTGTTCATCCGGAGATGGGATCAGCGGATATGACTCCAGAATTGCCAGTGGAGTCAATTTTAGCTCCAGCAGTTGAAGCAGCAGAATCTTCACGGCCCTCCATTGCAGAAGTTCAGTCTGAAAGTGCAGTAGAAGAAGAAAGGGCGTCTGTAGAAGCTTCAGGATTTCCAGAAGAATCAGTTCAAACTTTTGCAGAAAGGAGAATTGAGGATCTCCTCCCAGAGGACATTATTCCAGTTGAGGACCCATTCCCTCAACTGTAGTTGCATCGATTCTGGCAGACATCATAGATTCAATTCCTTTTATTTCAAGTGCTCCAGAAACAAGTAGCAGAGTTGCAGATGAGACTGTGGCATCAGGCCACATTGATGAACAAATGGAAGATGTTCCAGTAGGTAGAGCACCTAGCTGCCCAAGGTGATTCTGTGTTGGAATCTGCTCCCAGTCAGGGGGAGCAAGTATCAGATGAGAAGATGCTCCTATTGAGGGGGAGCTATCAAAAGGTTCAGTAGACGCAACTCCAGATGTTGATAAGGATGAAAAGCATGGAGATTCTTCAAATTTGGATGACAGAGAAGGGGAGACTGCAAGCTCTTCGAGCTCAGATGATGATCAACCTCCTCCAGAACATGAAGGCAAGAAGAAAGGAAAAGAGGTTGCCTCTGGAGTTCCTCTCCTGGCTGATTCTCCATTGAGAGGCAGGTTAAGCAGAAAATTGTCATAAACTTGAAGCCAGTGATTGAAAGGCTGAATGTTCAAGGTGAACTATTATGTTCTCTCCAGTCAGATGTCAACTCTATATTTCTGAGTCAAGCTTCAGCCAACAAAGAGTTGGCCCAAATCAGAAATGCTATGAAATGGTTTAACAAGGAAATGAGCAGCATGAAAGGCATGCTCTCAGATATTATCAGGCAGTTGGAGCTCAAGCTCCTCCTCCTCAGAAGCAGCAGCATCACCAGAAGCAGCACCAGAAGCAGCACCAAAGAGGTAGAGCCAACAGGGCCAGCTGATCAGATGCAGGGCCAACGGGCCATTGAGCAAGGATCAGGACCATTGGAGAGTGAGTCTGTGCAGATAGAGGCAGAAGAGCTCTTGGCACCCAAGCCCCCAGCTCCCTCTTCCCCCTCTCACACACCTATTCCTCCAACTCCACCATCAGCTCCTACAGCACCTCCTGCTCCTCAAACATTCAAGAAGCCTCAATCTAGACCAATTTCCTCTCCTACACCTTTCAGTCCACCATTCCTTCTCCTTCTCCTTTATTTGAGGCCCCTCCAGCATCCTCAGCTGGAGCATCCTCTCCTCCTCTGGTCCCTCCCTTGGACCAACTGATGATCTCCACACTACTTCACACTCTTTTCTTCATCCTACTCCTCCACCATCTTTCATCACTATCATACCTGAACATGCTCAACTCAATTCTCCTTTATTGAAAAGATAAAGGATGAATTTGAGGAAGGGATCCTCAGGTCTGTGTTGAAAGTGGGAGACATGTTCACAGGGCAGATCCTTCTAATCCTGCCTCCAAGAAGAGGAAACTTACTTCTACCTCTTCCTCTTCCTCTGAACCCAAATACCCTCCTTTGTGGTTTTCTCTCACAGTGGACAACAACATAACCCACTGTATAGGGAATACCTTTCCAAAGTTGCTTATGCCACCATCATCAACCTTCCTTTCAAAACCTTACAGATCATTTGCACACCATTTTCCCCTATACTTCTCTTTCAAAAACCGAAAAATCCAAAATTTTCTCTCTTGCTCACTCCAAATCTGAAGAGCAGTGGGGCAAAGGTCACAAGGATCTTCTCAAGAAGTTCATTCTTGCCAAATCTGCCAGATTTCCTCCAAGGGACCACTCCTTGACTCTCTCTGAGTGGTTCAGGATGTACCACCAAGAACTCTGGGCACCCTACATTCAATCGGAAATAAAGATGATCAGACATTTTGCTGTTCAACAACTACAGATATATTCATAGACTTCCAGAAGTTCAGCTCTGTCAGTTCAGGAAGGCCATTTCAGCCTTGTCTCCAGTTATCTCTCACACTTCAGATATTCAGGTAGATTTTGCTACACTTCAAATACCTGAGGAATAGCCCTTCCTCAAATTCACTTTCTAGTTATGGAATCCTCTGTAGGATCCATCATCTTTGAGCGTTTTGCCAGAGTCTTGGGCAGAATTAAAGTGCAGAAAGGCTACCTGGTTTCCTTTTCTAGATTCCTATTCAGGGAATATCACCAGGGCCATGTAAAGGCTGAAGTTCTCTCCCCTATCCTGTCTGAATGTGAAAGGCTCACATCCTCTGATGGTCCAAGTTCTACCCCCTGTCAGCTCAGCAGCTGTCTGAACTCAATGAAGCTCAGGCCAGGAAGGCAAACCAGCTATTTCTCCTCCAGCCACTTTCCTAGATATGAACTCCATTAATCTTGTTGATGACCCCTTCAAGGTCTGGGAAGAAAGATACAAAGTGTATGTGGCTATGCACCAAGCTCTCAGAGCTAACCCACCTCACTACCCTGTCACCATGGACCAGTTCCTCTCCTGTGCCAGCTTTGGCACTTCTCGTTTTCTCAAGATGAACATGGACAAGGATGCATATGCTGATCTTCTCTATCAGCATCTAGATCTTCATCTCAAACGGATGGCTCCCACCATGGGACCATCTTACTCTGTGTCTTTGGAGCTTTTAAAAATCTTTTTGAAGAGCAGAAGTTCAGGCATGGGAAACCATCTCCCATTTTGCCTCTCTGTTGTCTCCTGCCTTCTATTTACCTGTACCTCCACAGTAAATGACATGACCTTCTGTGTATTCTCTATTTTTTCTTTCTCTCTTTTTTCTTTGTCAAAGTTTATCTTTTTGCTTAATGACAAAAGGGGAGAAAAGACGCATGTCTGAAATTTTTAATTTTGCTTAGAATCTTAGCATATCTTCTCTTTACAACAAATTCAGATACTTTTATCCATGCTTATTGTTCAGTTTTGTCATCACCAAAGGGGGAGATTGATGATCAGTCTGTCCCCATGCAATTTTAATTATATATATTATATACATATTTTGATGATTAACAAAACAAACAAGAATTTATCAATTATATCTGATGAATATTTCATAAGTCTTAAGTACAGGAAAATACGAGGTCAAACAAGCCAATAAAGGTAGCATTACTACTCTGAAGCTTCAATCTTTTCAACATGATATTTCTCTAAATCCATATCGATTTCTGTTGAAGTTCATAACGATTTTCTTATAAGACTGAAAAGTCATGTTGTTTCAAACAAGTCGATGTCATAACGACTTCATAAGTATCATAACGATTTCTTAGAACTCGCAAATGACTTGCTTGTTGTAACGACTTCATAAGTTATCGTAACGATTTCTTTAGAACTCGCAACGACTTACTTGTTGTAACGACTTCATAAGTTATCATAACGATTTCTTTAGAACTCGCAACGACTTGCTTGTTGTAACGACTTCATAAGTTATCATAACGATTTCTTTAGAACTCGCAACGACTTGCTTGTTGTAACGACTTCATAAGTTATCATAACGATTTCTTTAGAACTCGCAACGACTTGCTTGTTGTAACGACTTCATAAGTTATCGTAACGATTTCTTTAGAACTCGCAACGACTTGCTTGTTGAACGACTTCATAGTTATCATAACGATTCTCTTTGATACTCGTAACACTTGGTAGCCGTAACGATTCTTTAGTTCTCGTAACGATTTCTTTGATACTCGTAACGACTTGTAGCCGTACGATTTCTTTAGTTCTCGTAACGATTTCTTTGATACCGTAACGACTTGGTAGCCGTAACGATTTCTTTAGTTCCGTAACGACTTCTTTGATACCGTAACGACTTGGTAGCCTTAACGATCTCTTTAGTTTTCACAACGATTTGCTATGACTCATAACGATTTCATAAGTCATACAGTCATCAATTCATATCTTGATATCTTATTCATCTTAAAGCATTGACCAGTCAAAGTCCACGTAGACATCTCTCTGACGCTCTTGCATTTATGAGATCTGAACATATCTCTGCATGCATGCAGACCATATCATCCTTTATCGTGCCTACTCTGATAACGTCCTTTAGACTTAAGCCATTTGGCATTACTATTTTCTTGACTATTGCTACTGACGTTGACTGACATCAGAGACAGCCTATCTGTCTGCTATTTAAGATTGACATCTGTGCAGACCTCTGAACTAGCTTCATGGTACAACGTTAAACAAATAGAAGCCATCGGATATCTTTGAAGATCTCATCTCTTTGCGTGCTCAAGTGATCAAAAGACTGTGACAGGAAGCTTCCAAGACTCCAGATGTCATTCAGTCTAACGACTACTCAAAGAGAGACAACGGACTCTTTAACGTCTAGATTTCAAATTGAAGATATATATACAAGTCAGAAGAACAGAAGGAAAACAACGTTCAAGGGATTGAATATTCAAGCATTCAAATTCTTCTGAAGAAAGTCGAGAGCCAAGATCCTTCACTCCTCTTAGCTTTTGCTCTTTTGCTCTCCACTAGTTTGTGAAAATCTTGAGAGAGCCTGTATAGTTCTGAGAGTGTGAATTGTTTATAATCTCTTTGCTCTCAGTTCTAGTTGCTTCAGATCCTCACTTATCAAAAGCTGGATCTAGGGGCTTGAAAGTCATACATTCTTCTCTGTGTGTTCCCTTCGGGTGTGAAGGAAGACCTGGTGGTATCCAGGGTGTTGTCCCTTCGGGTGTGAAGGAAGACCTGTGGTATCCAGGTGTTTGTTCCCTTCGAGTGTGAAGGAAGACCAGCTGAGCTGGGTGTTGTAGCGTCCTTAGGGGGACTGTTCCCTAGTTAGTGAAATCCTGAGTTGTTGCTCAGGGACTGGACGTAGGACTCCTAAGGAAAGGAAGTCCGAACCAGGATAATCCTTGTGTTGTGTGATTGTCTTCCTTGTGTGATTGTTATTTAAACTGACTGCAACTAACATAGTTCAAGAACGTTTGTGTGATTGTTTTGAGTTACAGGTATCTTCTAGATTAATTTAAAAGACCCATTCACCCCCCTCTGGGCTCGTCAACTGGGCAAACTTCAACATACAGCACCACCGTCTCCTTTGACAAATGGTCATGGCCACGCTGTAGGAACTTTGCAACCAAACCTCCTCTTGATGCAGCAGAACAAGCCACTATTCTGATTCCATGGTGTAAGCGATGAACGTTTGTTTCTTGCTACACCAAGAAATGGCTCCTCCACCTAACATAACACATAGCCTGAGGTGGATTTACGCTCATCTTTATCACCGGCCCAATCCCATCGCTGAAACCTCTCAATCTTAAGTCACCTCCTTTGTAACATAAGACAGGTCTGAAGTACCACGAAGATATCGAAAAATCCTCTTAACTGCTTTCCCCAATGAACGAGACTGGGATTACTTTGATAACGACTAACAAGGCCCACCGCAAAGCTAATGTTGGTCGGGTACATAACATGGCATACATTAGGCTCCAATTGCAGCAACATATGGCACTTTAGACATTTCATTCTTTTCCTTATCAGTTTGTGGACATTGACTGATACTTAAACACAACTCTTATCATTGGAGTATCGATGGTTTTGGAATAATGCATCCGGAATCGCTCAGAATCTATTTTTATAAGTCTCCTGCGATAAACACCGAATTTATTCGAGCGATCTCTTGTGATTTTTATTCCTAGAACATATTTTCTTCACCCATGTCTTTTCTTTATCTCAAAGACAGAAGACAGCCATTTTCGAGTGGCTTCGATAGATTCCATGTCATTTCCAGCCATAAAATGTCATCAACATATAATGACAAAATAAGAATCTTTTCCGCCATACGTTTTACATACACACATGGTCTTCTTCAATCATCTCAAACCAAATGAGATAATAGATTTATGAAATCTAAAATACCACTGTCTAGACGATGTTTGAGGCCATGAATGGAACGTTTGAGACGACAAACTTTGCGCTCTTGTCCCTTTGCCTCAACCTTCTTGTTGCACCATATAAATTTCTTCGTCTAGTTCTCCATGAGAAATGCTGTTTTAACGTCCATCTGAAAAAGTTCTAAGTCTAAATGTGCAACAATGGCTAGAATAAGGCGAACCGATGTGAATCTCACCACTGGGGAGAATGTCTCATCAAAATCTATACCCTCCTTTTGAGTATATCCTTTCGCCACAAGTCGTGCTTTATATTTGTTGATAGATCCATCCGCCTTGCTTTGACTTTGAAAATCCATTTATTTCCAATAGCCTTACACCCTGGAGGGAGGTCGACAAGTTCCCAAACTTGATTCTTACTCATAGAGTCCATCTCATCTTGCATTGCTTCCTTCCACTCTTTACTAGCAGATGAAGTTAATACTTCTTTAACAGAAGTAGGCTCATCATCATCAGCAAGCTGGCACACAAGGACCTCCTCTTCAATCTCAAATCGACGACGAGGCATGTGTCCACGTTTTCTACGGCGTATCTGATCATCTTGTTCTTCTATAGGTGTGCTCCCACTGGGCACAAAGCTCCCACTATCATGATCATCTCTACTATCTCCGGCAGCTTCCTGGTTAGGAATTAATTCCCTCCCTTCGCTGGAAGATGGTAGAATATCATTAGGGTCATCCAACTCATGGAGATCAAGACTCTTTCCGGTGTCGCCGATACTAGAAAATTCCGTTTCTAAGAAAACAACATCTCGGATGTCTTTTTCTGTCATTCCTTCATTCGGATGTTGTCCATACATGACATAACCCTTAGAGCCTTCAGGATATCTTATAAAGATAAACTTTCTAGCTTTAGGGCCAAGTTTTCCAAACTTGTGAGAAGTGTCATGGACATATCCCGCTGAACCCCATGGGTGTAGATTATCTAAATTTGGTTTTTCACCACGCCGTAACTCATAAGGGGTAGAAGGAACTGACTGTGAAGGTACGCGGTTAAGGATGTAGGCCGCAGTCATTATAGCATCCCCCCAAAAAGATATTGGAATGTTGGCATGCGCCATCATCGACCTAACCATATCTAGCGGTGTTCTATTCTGTCTCTCAGCAACACCATTTTGTTGCGGTGTATATGGAATAGTTAACTGTCTACGTATTCCTTTTTCTTCACATAAAGTTCGGGACTCATCCGAAAGATATTCACGTCCTCGATCCGTCCGAAGAACTTTTATGGTTTTGCCTAATTGATTCTCAACCTCTGCCAAGAAGTGTTTGAAGCAATCTAACGCTTCATAGCGGTGAGCGATCAAATAGACATATCCATATCGTGAATAATCATCTATAAATGTGAGGAAATAGGAGGCCCCTTGACGGGTCTTCACACTCATGGGTCCGCAAATGTCGGAGTGGATCAATTGTAAGAGTTCAGTGGCTCTCTTAGCCTTTCCGAAAGGCTTGCGACATGCCTTACCGGCTAACACGATTCACACACAGGAAGATTGACTTTAGCGAGTGAGCCTAGCAAGCCTTCTCGAGCTAACCTTGTCATTCTATCTTGTCCTATGTGTCCTAGCCGAGCATGCCAAATTTTCGAATCAAGGTTATTATCAGTATTCACCACATAAGACACAGGAAAATTATGATAATCCAAATCTAATTTAAACAAACCATCCATGAATAAAGCATGACCATATATAACATTGTTCAAACAAATGTCAACTTGGTTGCTAGCAAAAGAAAAAGAGAAGTCTAATGCTAATAATGATGAGACTGATAGTAGATTATGCTGAACTCTAGGCGCATAGAGTACTTCATGGAGAGTTAAGACTCGTCCAGTCTTTAACTTGAGTTGATACACACCAACTCCAAGGACTTCCTCGCTGGAACCATTTCCCATGTATACTCTTTGCCACCCCGCTGAGATTCGGCGATAATCCACGAACCCTGATCGATCCCTTGTTATGTGCTTGGTCGCTCCTGAATCCACTATCCATTCAGGATTTGTTCGAGCAACTAGGATATGCGAACAAACATGCATAGTTGGAGAGCAAAGAAATTGGAATACCTTTTTCGGCTCAGTGCATTCACGAGCGAAATGTCCCAATTGTCCACAATTATAGCATTTGGCTTTCGACTTGTCTCTCTTTCCACCGCGCTTGCCTCTTTGGCGCTTCGGTGTCTGCCCCGCCTTAGAAGTGGATGCAACATTTTGCCTCTTCCTCTTGAAGTTCTTCTTTGGACCCTTCTTGCCCTGTTGTCTGCCTCCCTGGGCGACAAGGGCAGTAGCGCACATGGCTTCCTCGCGCTCAGCCTCTAACTCCACATGGCGAGAGATGTCAGAAAAATTCTTAATGCTCTCATTGTGAGTGAGGATTTGTTTCATGTGAGTCCAAGAGTCTGGCAAAGATCTTATTACAGCCTGCACCTGCTGCTCATCAGTGAGATCGTGACCTGCAGACTTCAAGTCGCGGATCATGCTTGACATCATCCTTAGATGCTCAGTCATGTTCTGACGGGGATCTTTTCGGAGGGTCTCAAATTTCAAAACAAGAGCCCTTAACCTCGTGGTAGAGGTTCCTCCATAAGCAATTTTCAAGTTATCCCACATATCCTTGGCAGTCTTACACTTTTCAAACTCGCCAATCAGATCATTGCATGCTGCTTAACAGTGTAAAGCGCGTGCTACGATCTTTGTTGAACCATAACTTGTAAGCCTCTTGATCTCTTCGGTGTTGGGCAGTGTTGCCTTCTGCGGGCGGGGTCATGGATGTTGTAATGTGATCAAGCAACTCTTGCTCATTCAAAAGATATTGGATTTTTCGATGCCATATGTCATAATTAGTGCCAACTAATTTATCCCCTTTCGTTAAGTCAGAAATAACATTCTTCGAGGCCATCAATGAATCACTACATTTAAGATAATAATGAGAAGGCTAAGTTGACAATTTTACACATCAGTCTATTTGATCTACAAATCTACACTATAATATTAAATATTCTCCATATAATAAGATCGAAAGTAGACTTAGAGAACTACAATCATCTCCCATTTATATAAGAATATTCAATATTATTAGGGTAATTTTGATCAAATAATGTAAAGGGAGAGGAACTAACATCTCTTAATTTTTAAACATGTATGTACTAAACATTAATAGTCAAAAGAATTAACAACAACTAATCATGCTCAAAACATATTCTAATAATTTTTGAACAATAATTAATCATACATGTTCAAATAACAATTAATCATGCATGTTCAAATAACAATTAATCATGCATGTTTCAAAATCTCAACACATGATTTTAAATCATCGGATCATACATAGATTGCTTGAATATAAAGTGCATGAATAAATTTATTGCATGGATTAATACAATTTATTGCATCGGATCATACAATTTATCAAGATCAAACTAACTAATATAATTTATTGCATGGACTTAAATAAGACAATCTCATAGTCATGAAGCTAATGATGATCCAAAGTTCTAATAAAATCATGTCTAAAAATGCGATAACATCAGAATAGCTAAACCAATCGTCTGGAGGCGGGTAGGAGTCAAAGCACGGCGCCGGGGAATATTATGTGACGTCGGACTCGTCGTACCGCCAAATTTTCATTGTGGTGGCGACGAGGAACCGGGTCAGCATTCCCTGTCGGTCCACGTCCAATAATGCGGCTAAGTCGAGCTCGACCACAAGGTCCGCTCGGCAAAATCAGATTAGTGCGACGTCTGGCAAGACGGTCAAGTTCACGTCGCCGACGGGCCGACGCTCTCATGCGGGTCTGTTCCACCAGAAAAGTGCGCCTGGGCATGGGTGGACCAGTATCCATGCGCTCAGCCAAGCCAACATGCTCGCGCAGCGCCATGCCTGCACCCTCGCGAACCGTCACGCCTGCACGCATGGGACCACCCATGCGCACTCCAAACCGGCCTGCATGGCCACGAGGACTGCCGTACACACCTCCGCGTGCACCTGGGCCGCAGTCAACACGCCCGCCTGCATGGCGGCCGGTGTCGCTGACTGCACGTCCGCTCCAGCCCGTGTGGTCACGCGTCGCGCGTCTGCGCCATCGGCGCCAACCCGCAAGGTCTGTGTCGCCGCGCCCACCTGCAAGGGTCTGAGCTACGCGCCCACCTGGGCTGTGGCCGTGGGACTTGCTCCCGCCCACGTGGCCACGGCCCCCCCGCTGCCCCGCCTAGCCGCGGGCTGGCCGCCGCATGGGAGCGCCTGGCCACAGGCCACGCCGCCGCGTGGGTGCGCCTTGCCATGGGCCACGCCGCCTGCCACACGAGCCACGCGGCCTGCCGCGCGGCCGCAGTCAGCGCGGCCTCCATGCTGACCCGCGTGGCCGCAGTCAACGCCGGCTCCCGCGTTGCCGCGGTCAGTGCGCAGGCCCGCATCGCCATTGGCAGTGCGGCCTTCGCGCTGGTCCGCCTCGCTGCCGCCGCTGCCGTCTGCGCGCGCAGGTGTGCGCGTTGTAGGGTCCTGGTCCGCACGTCCTCGCGCATCGCCGCCATCTACGTCGTCTGCAGGCGCGCGAACCATGCCTCCGCGTAGAACGTTGTCCAGACGCGACGAGGGAGAACCGCGCAGTGCAAGAACGTAACTCCGTGCAGTCATCAGTCGCCGAAATCTAATTGGCGCCACAGACTCCTACGTGGGTGTCGGGTCGCTGCTAACCGCGCTATCCCCATCGTCGTCCGTGGAGATCTCCATCGGTTCAAAATCATCTTCTTCCATTGCAGCAAGCTCTTGCGCATGTAGATCATCTGAAGACATCGTGGAGAGAGGAACGTGATGGCTCTGATACCAATGTTAGATGTTGATGTCCCGTGAGAGAAGCCTTGCACAAAAAGTGTGTTAGAGAGAGAGAATAAGCGTAGCACAGTAGGATGCCAAGATTGAGTTCTGTCTCTCGGTTTGCATGTGCATGGGGTCAGGACTGTCCCTGCATATGATGGTTTCTACCTGGGAAAACCACCGAAGCATCCCTGCTTCCACAGGAGACAAACTGCCCAGCGGTTAGCCTCTTTCCAAAGGTTGCCTTGGCAACCTTTGGTTGCCCGCGTGGGCACAACGGTTAACACTATTATTAGTTCAGAAGTTTCTTAGACCTTTTCCTTTCTGTGATGAAATGGAAAGTCTCTTTATGCATATGTTACCTTGCTTCTGCTAGCAGTTTTGTCTCGTACTTATTTAAGTCGTTATTTACAAAAATCTCTATCCTAATTTACTTTGTTGAGTATCAAATTTTTTTTACACATTATAGTCTTATCATGCTATCATAATCATGATTTTCTGTTGAGTTTTGAATACTAATATATTAAGCTTGTCAATGTTTTTTATTACTAGTGAAGTTGTCTGTTTTAATATGCATGATTTGCCAAGAGAGATACCTGTGCAAAGAAGGATAATAGATGGGATTTTGGTAGCCACTGAAGGGATGCCAATAGAATGCATCATCCTAGTAGTATGTTGTGCACCTTACCCAGTAATGAAAAAAAAACACATAGAACCATTGTCATGTAAAATATGAGACTTTTAGCTATGGTCAGAATTCTGTGTTCAGAATTCTGAATTCCAGAAATGAGGAGGATAATCTCTTTTGACCCTTTTAATTCCAAAGAAAGTAGATTTCATGTATGGTTCCTTTGTCTAGTGCAAGTATTTTGAATATATTTCTTTGACTTATATATCTTGAATTAACTATTTACTTATGCTACTGCAAGTATTGAGATTTTCTCATTTCTTTTTATAGGTTGGAGATCGTAGGTCGCGTGTTGGCCAGCCCCCACTTCCATAGAGTTGGACACATTTATGTACCTAGCTAGCTAGATGGGCATTTTCATATAGACTTTAAATTTCAGATTACAAGACATCATTGATTTGGACTTTGTTTGGTGGTTAATGGCTATAGATGATATAGAAGTGAATTTATTAAAGTCTGAATAGTAACTTTTTTGAAATATAATAGAGAATTTTTGTAATGTCGCGTGCTTTTCGGATCCTTATGGATCATGTGGGTAATGGTTGTGATGGCCACTGTGAGGCCAGTGTGGTTTGGTTGCGAGGTGTGTGCAGGTTGGGGCAGGTTTGGTCCTGAAATAAGATAGGACCTGCTGCAGTTGACTAGGGATTGACGGCCAGGTATGGACGTAGACTGGTTTGGCGTCCATCGAAGGTGACGCCAACCTCATGAACTTAACGGTAGGCTTTCTGGACGTTTGTTGTGACGGTTCCCTAAACGGCATTAGGGTTGACACCAACCTGTGCGACCTGCAGAATATAGGTCTACCCGAGGACAGTTCCCTCACTCCATTCTCCCTCTCCCTCGCCCTGTTTTCATGCCCCTTGCTTCCTCACTACTTCCAACAGTTGTAGAAGGTTAGTTGGAGGATCGTGGAATGTAAGGTGGTGACGAATCGGCCAAGGAAACGCCGGAGCGAGGTGTAATTGCCGTAGGAGCTCGCAGAGGGTTTGGTGCGAAGCAGGAGAATTTAGGAGGTTTAAGTGCGTATTGAGGTAGGGGACGATCCCTTTAGTTCATTCTAATCGCTTTAATGTGTTCTGAAAGCATGAAATGATGTGATAATCATGTTTCTGGGAAGGAAGTGTTCCAAGCGGGTTAATAGGTGGTTTGATTAATTTGAGTAGCGAAACATGCTGTTACGGTTTGGTTATAGTGTGTGGATGTTAGAGGAAGTATTTCCTCATGTTTTCTCGATAGTTTTGGGACCAAGAATGCCTGTAGAATCGGTTTAGGGTTTCAGCAGGAACTAGAGTTGAGGAGCTTGGCGTCAATATCGATTGACGCCAGGTTCTTTAGCTGGGAACTAGATGGCCAGATCCCTTGCCGTCTATATTCCATCGATGGCAGTCGATGTTGCCTCCAACATGTGTTTATTTAAATATTGCTATACAAAATGTTTATCGGTAATAAGCGGTGTGTTAGTATTTGTGGTGCACTGGGTGCACGTGGTTGCTGTGACTAGCATACAGGGTATGCAGTTAGCTAGTACTTTACGTGTTCACGTGTAATAGACTACTAGCGCACGCGATTTACGTGAGTCTTCACGTGGTTTGTGTGTGACGTGCACATGGTTTTGTGTACGTGGCGAGTAGTACAACGCCTACCGTGGTTACCTCTCCAGTTGGGTGCCCCAAGTTCTCTGTGAGCCAAGCTGTTAGCTCGGGGCTTTGTCCTGGTACTTGTGTTGTACCGTCGAGGTCTGTGTCGTATGACCTGGACACCCTCACTCCTTTGCTTGAGTTGTACGTCCGGCTGAGGGAAAGAAGACAGTGGGACAGTGACTGCCGTACTTGTCTTTTAGTCACTTGTAGCGCGCTCGTAGTTGGGGGTACGGACACCAGTAGTCGACACTGGTCCCCGACTAGTCCTTTTCCAGTGCCTCACTCTAGAGGGCCCAGGCCAGGGTCTCCAGAGGTGTCAGACATGGGCTTGCGACCGTGTGGTCCGCAGGTGGTGGTGTTTAGTTGGTCTCCACAGTTGCTTGACCTTTTCACGTGGAGCGGCAGTTGGACCTTTCGTCTGTGGCTGCGAGACTGAGAGGTAGACCTGTGTTAACTTGTCCGAGTCAGTCTCTGGTGTCGCGAACCAGTTCACGTGGCTCGTGTGTTGTGGTCTCTACTGTAGCTCGTACACCTGTTTAGGTTTGCCGTTTAATTATTACAGTTGTTTTTCGTAGTCGGCAGACGGTGAGTACTTTTACAGCTTTCATATCCTGCTTAGCTGTTCTATAAATTGTTGGTACTGTTTACTGCTTTTATACCTGTGTTTTTGGTTTGCTTAGTTTTGGGGGAGTTCCCTACTGAGCCAGTGACTAGAGAGGCTCACCCCTACCCCCACAGGTGAAGGTGAGGAGGACGTTTCTCGACCGTCGTCCAGTTCAGAGCCGCGTCGTAGCGGTGCAGGGTCAGTACCTCCAGCAGTATAGCAGTGTAGTAGCAGTAGTGTAGTTGTAGCAGTAGTAGTGTAGCTAGTTTGTTTACTTTCTTCAGTTGTACCTCGGGGTATGCCCCAGGCTCTTGTACTTTCTTTCAGTTTTGTGGAATATGACTATGTAAACTTGTGAATATATATATATATATATATATATATATATATATATATATATATAATGGTGTGTTCCTTTGTGTATACATGGACTGTGGTGTGATATCCCTTGCGAGGCTATGGCTCGTTCGCGGGAGACGGACTCGGATCAAGTACGTTACCGGTTTAACGGACTTGGACGAGGCGTTCCGTCACAGTTGGTATCAGAGGTGGTCCGTGTTAATATAAGGAAACTAGAAAGATACATAGTCTTATTTCGGTCTTTGTACACTACTGGTAGGGGCCCTGGTTTTTGATAATTTGTTGTTTTGTTTTTGTTTGGTGTTTTGTTTATGTAGAAATTTGAAATGGCTGATAGAAGAGATTGGGGTGGTGGAGGAGATGATCCAGAGGAGAGCACTCAGCGTATGATAGAGAGGATTTGGGAAAGCCTCACGGATATTCGGGCAAGGATGGATCAGCAGGCGCTGATGCCGCCCACAGCAGTACCCCCAATTGTTGGAGGGGCTGTACCTGAGGCCCCTGTACTGCCACCACCAGGAGTGGAGGTGCCTTTTGTAGCACCCTTGCCACCACCACCACCAGTGTTATTAGCAGAGGAACCAATGATGCAAGTTGAGAAGTTTCTGAGATTGCAGCCGCCTACTTACTCAGGAGGGCCGAATCCAGATACAACGGAACACTGGGTCCATGAGATTGAAAGGGTCTTTGCGACCATGAGGTGTCCGGCAGTAGATAGAGTTGTGTTAGCTACCTATCAGTTGCGAGGTTTTGCATTGGAATGATGGCGATTGAAGATGCAGACCACCTTTGCAGGCAAGACAGAAGAGGCTATCACTTGGTCGGAATTTCTTGATGTATTTAACGATACATTCTTTCCGATTCAAGTGCAGCAAGTGAAAAGAGAGCAGTTCGGACACTCCAGCAAGGTAACTCTTCAGTTTTAGAGTACCAGATGCGATTTATGGCACTCAGCCGATATGCGCCTTATGTAGTATCAGATAATAATATGATGGTTGAGTATTTCATTAGAGGTTTGAGAGTAGAGTTGCAGGATGCAATAGTACCCCTCATGTGTAAAACAGTGGAAGAAGCAGCTCAGAGGGCATCTACGTTGGAGAGGTCTATTCGGACTCGTCAGGTGGGCGAGTCAGGCTCAAGTAGTTTTCGGCTACCGCAGAAGTCAGTGGGTGCGAGTAAGGGTAAAGCACCAGCAGGACCTTCTTCATCAGGTTTTGGTAAGTGGGGTCAGAAATTGAAGCAAGCATTTAAAGGTAAAGGAAGAGGATGGGGAGGTCGTCCACAATTTCAGCAAGGTCGTGGTAGGCCGGAGGTGGAGGAGTCGCAGCAGAGTATTGCCAGACAACCCATTATTCCACCAGGATATAGATGTTATAACTGCAATCAGCCAGGGCATGTGATCCGCAATTGCCCCTATCCGAGAGAATATGGATATGGAAGAGGTGTGCAGTAGCAGCAGCAGCCGCAACAGTTTCAGCAGCCTTAGGCAGGTCGTGGCAGAGGAGCACCACAGCAGCGGGGAAGAGGCCGGGTTATGGCTATCACCCGAGCCCAGGCAGAGGAATCAAATATGATAGAAGGTACTTTACCTCTTTATGATTATTCAACAAGAGTTTTATTTGATTCGGGTGCCTCTCATTCTTTTATTTCCGAAGAATTTCTGGATTGTATGGTTCACCCTTTAGAAGAAAAGTCTTGTGAGTTGGTAGTGGAAGTTCCCTCGGGTGAGTTCCTGCTCACTTCGAGCTATATAGATGAAGCTCCTGTTATGATTGAAGGGAACCAGATGCCGGGTCGGTTATATGCCCTGCAGTTGACAGATTATGATATTATTTTGGGTATGGATTGGCTTGAGACTTATGGAGCAATGCTAGATTGCAGAAAAAAGAGGATCAGGTTTTGTCATCCTAATGGTGCAGTATTTGAATATCAAGGTATGCCTTTTTATACCGCTAAGTTTCTAATTTCTGCAATTAGAGCTAGAAAGTTGATAAATGCTGGGTGTGTGGCTTATTTAGCCTCGGTGAGTCTGGTAGAGGCTAGTCAGTCAGTTGAAGCAGTTCCCGTGGTTAGGGAATTTGCTGATGTTTTTCTTGAAGATTTGCCTGGTTTAGCTCCACATAGAGAGGTGGACTTCACCATTGAGTTGTTGCCAGGTACCATGCCGATTTCTAAAGCTCCATATCGGATGGCACCAACAGAACTTAAAGAATTGAAAAAACAATTAGAAGAATTGTTGCAAAAAGGGTTTATTAGACCGAGTCATTCCCCGTGGGGAGCACCGGTGTTGTTTGTGAAAAAGAAATGGAAGTTTTCGTATGTGTATTGATTATAGAAAGCTTAATGATGTGACCATTAAGAATAATACCCATTGCCAAGGATAGATGATTTGTTGATCAGTTGCAGTCGGCAAAGTATTTTCTAAAATTGATTTGAGGTCTGGGTATCACCAGTTGAGGATCAAGAGAAGATATAGATAAAACAGCTTTCAGAACCATATGGTCATATGAATTTGTGGTTATGCCATTTGGGCTGACCAATGCTCCTACAGTTTTATGGATCTGATGAATAGAATTTTTCATCCGTATTTAGACCAATTCATTGTGGTCTTTATTGATGATATTCTGATTTATTCAGCATCCGAAGAGGAGCATGCAGCTCATTTGAGGTTTACCTTGCAGTTGTTAAGAGATAATCAGTTGTTTGCCAAATTCAGTAAGTGTGAATTTTGGTTGAAAGAAATTCAATTTCTGGGTCATGTCATTTCAGCTAATGGAGTAGCAGTAGACCCAAGTAAAGTGGAAGCAGTTATGAAATGGGAAGTGCCTAAGACAATTACGGAGATTAGAAGATTTTTGGGGGTTAGCAGGTTATTATAGGCGCTTCATACAAGATTTTTCCAAGATTGCGGCACCCATGACCAAGTTGACTAGAAAAGGTGTGCCATTTGTGTGGTCCGGTGAATGTTAGAAAAGTTTTATGGAATTAAAGAAAAGACTTACAACAGCACCCATATTGGCATTACCGGCAGGAAATGGTGGTTTTGTGGCATATACAGATGCTTCAAGGAGAGGACTTGGCGCAGTGCTTATGCAACATGGCAAAGTGATAGCTTATGCGTCCAGACAATTGAAGCCGGCAGAAGAGAATTATCCCACCCATGATTTGGAATTAGCAGCAGTTGTGTTTGCCTTGAAAATGCGGAGGCATTATCTGTATGGCGAGAGATTTGAGATCTTTACAGATCATAAAAGCTTGAAGTATATCTTCTCACAAAAGGATTTGAATCTTTGTCAGCGCAAATGGATTGAATATTTGAAAGATTATGATTTTAGTTTGGCTTACCATCCGGGTAAGGCCAATGTTGTGGCTGATGCTTTGAGCAGAAAAGCATATGTAAGTCTGATGATGATCAAAGAGTGGAAATTGTATGAAGAAATAGTAGAGAATTCCTTGTATGTGCCCAGTAGTCAGCGACGGGCAATACTAGCTGCTAGTGCTGTAGAGCCGTCCTTGTATTGGCAAATTGTTGAGGCTTGGAAAGCAGATGTAAGTTTAGTTGAAATTGTAAAAATGGAAGGAGTTACCATTGATGATAATTGTGTGGTTAAGCTCAGAGGCAGGTTGTTTATTCCAGCAGAAAGAGAGGTAAAGCAGCGAGTGTTGGAGGAGGCTCATAAATCCAGGTACACTATCCATGCGGGTAGTACTAAAATGTACCATGATTTGAGGAAACATTTCTGGTGGCCTCATATGAAAAAGGAAATAGCAGAGTTTGTTGCAAGGTGTGCTATCTGTCAACAGATTAAAGCAGAACATCAGAAGCCTGGAGGTCTATTGCAACCGTTGCCCATTCCGCAGTGGAAATGGGATGATATTGCCATGGACTTTGTGGTAGGTTTACCAAGAACAGCTTCGGGGCATAATGGAATTTGGGTGTTTGTTGACAAATTGACTAAGGTGTGCAGACTAGTGGCAGTAAGTATGTCTTGGACAGTGGATAGATTAGCAAAAGTTTATGTTGAAAGAATTGTTCCACTGCATGGTATTCCGAAGACTATTGTGTCTGATAGAGATCCAAGATTTACTTCTGGTTTCTGGAGAAGTTTGCAAAAGGTAATTGGCACTGAGCTGAGATATAGCTCCGCTTATCATCCCCAGACAGATGGTCAGACAGAGAGGACTATTCAGACAATTGAAGATATGTTGCGAGCTTGTTGTTTAGCTTGGGGAAGTAATTGGGAACATCACTTGGGAATGGTTGAGTTTGCCTATAATAATAGTTATCATACCAGTCTTGGGATTGCACCGTATGAAGCTCTATATGGAAGGCCATGTAGAACCCCATTGAACTGGCATGAAGTGGGAGAAAGACAGTTAGTGGGTCTTGAATTGATTCAACAAACCACAGATGTAGTAAAGCTTATTAAGAAAAAATTGCAGGCAGCTCAAAGCAGGCAAAAAAGTTATGCTGATAACCGGAGGAGAGACCACTTCAGTTTGAAGTGGGAGATTTTGTTTTCTTGAGAGTTTTCCCGAGTAAAGGTATTATGAGGTTTGGCAAGACTGGAAAGTTGAGCCCGAGGTATGTGAGACCTTTCCAGGTGTTAGAAAGAATTTGGGGAAACAACTTATAGGCTGGATTTGCCAGCAGATTTTGTGGATGTTCATGATATTTTCCATGTTTCTATGTTAAGGAAGTGCATTGAGGATCCAGCTCAGATAATCAGTTACCAAGGTGGTGACCTGAGGCCGGATATGACCATGCCAGAGTATTTGGTGCAGATCACTGATCGAAAGATAAAGAAGCTGAGAAGTAAAGAAATTGAGCTAGTTAAAGTAAGATGGGAAAATAGGTTGGGTGGTGAGGATACCTGGAAATTAGCCGAGGAGATGGCTAAGGGGTATCCCTATCTGTTTGAAGGTTTTGTATTTCTTTTTAGATAATAGTATTTGTAAAAGTGTGTATATTTAAGTTGTTTATGTTTGAGTTGTGTTATGAATTTTGAGGTCGAAATTTTCTTTTTAGATGATAGTAATGTAACGTCGCGTGCTTTTCGGATCCTTATGGATCATGTGGGTAATGGTTGTGATGGCCACTGTGAGGCCAGTGTGGTTTGGTTGTGTGGTGTGTGCAGGTTGGGGCAGGTTTGGTCCTGAAATAAGATAGGACCTGCTGCAGTTGACTAGGGGTTGACGGCCAGGTATGGACATTGACTGGTTTGGCGTCCATCGAAGGTGACGCCAACCTCATGAACTTAACGGTAGGCTTTCTGGACGTTTATTGTGACGGTTCCCTAAACGACATTAGGGTTGACGCCAACCTGTGCGACCTGCAAAATATAGGTCTACCCGAGGACAGTTCCCTCACTCCATTCTCCCTCTCCCTCGCCTTGTTTTCATGCCCCTTGCTTCCTCACTACTTCCAACAGTTGTAGAAGGTTAGTTGGAGGATCGTGGAACATAAGGTGGTGACGAATCAGCCAAGGAAATGCCGGAGCGAGGTGTAATTTCCGTAGGAGCTCGCGGAGGGTTTGGTGCGAAGCAGGAGAATTTAGGAGGTTTAAGTGCGTATTGAGGTAGGGGACGATCCCTTAGTTCATTCTAATCACTTTAATGTGTTCTGAAAGCATGAAATGACGTGATAATCACTTTCTGGGAAGGAAGTGTTCCATGCGGGTTAATAGGTGGTTTGATTAATTTGAGTAGCGAAACATGCTATTACGATTTGGTTATAGTGTGAGGATGTTAGAGAAGTATTTCCTCATGTTTTCTCGATAGTTTCGGGACCAAGAATGCCTGTAGAATCAGTTTAGGGTTTCTGCAGGAACTGGAGTTGAGGACTTGGCGTCAATATCGATTGACGCCAGGTTCTTCAGCTGGGAACTAGACGGCCAGATCCCTTGCCGTCTATATTCCATCGACGGCAGTCGATGTTGCCGCCAACATGTGTTTATTTAAATATTGCTATACAGAATGTTTATCGGTAATAAGTGGTGTGTTAGTATTTGTGGTGCACTGGGTGCACGTGGTTGCTGTGACTAGCATGCAGGGTATGCAGTTAGCTAGTACTTTACGTGTTCACGTGTAATGGACTGCTAGCGCACGCGGTTTACGTGAGTCTTCACGTGGTTTGTGTGTGACGTGCACGTGGTTTTGTGTACGTGGCGAGTAGTACGACGCCTACCGTGGTTACCTCTCCAGTTGGGTGCCCCAGGTTCTCTGTGAGCCAGGCTGTTAGCTCAGGCTTTGTCCCATAACTTGTGTTGTACCGTCGAGGTCTGTGTTGTCTGACCTGGACACCCTCACTCCTTTGCTTGAGTTGTACGTCCGGCTGAGGGAAAGACAACAGTGGGACAGTGATTGTCGTACTTGTCTTTTAGTCACTTGTAGCGCGCTCGTAGTTGGGGGTACGGACACCAGTAGAAGACACTGGTCCCCGACTAGTCCTTTTCCAGTGCCTCACTCTAGAGGGCCCAGGCCAGGGTCTCCAGAGGTGTCAGACATGGGCCTGCGACCGTGTGGTCCGCAGGTGGTGGTTTTTAGTTGGTCTCCACAGTTGCTTGACCTTTTCACGTGGAGCGGCAGTTGGACCTTTCGTCTGTGGCTGCGAGACTGAGAGGTAGACCTGTGTTAGCTTGTCCGAGTCAGTCTCTGGTGTCGTGAACCAGGTCACGTGGCTCGTGTGTGGCGGTCTCTACTGTAGCTCGTACACTTGTTTAGGTTTACTGTTTAATTATTACAGTTGTTTTTCGTAGTCGGCAGACGGTGAGTACTTATACAGCTTTCATATCCTGCATAGCTGTTCTATAAATTGTTGGTACTGTTTATTGCTTTTGTACCTGTATTTTTTGTTTGCTCGGTTTTGGGGGAGTTCCCTACTGAGCTAGTGACTAGCGAGGCTCACCCCTACCCCCACATGTGAAGGTGAGGAGGACGTTTCTCGACCGTCGTCCAGTTCAGATCCGCGTCGTAGCGGTGCAGGGTCAGTACCTCCAGCAGTATAGCAGTGTAGTAGCAGTAGTGTAGTTGTAGCAGTAGTAGTGTAGCTAGTTTGTTTATTTTCTTCAGTTGTACCTCGGGGTATGCCCCAGGCTCTTGTACTTTCTTTCAATTTTGTGGAAATATGGCTATGCAAACTTGTGAAATATATATATATATATATATATATATATATATATATATATAAAATGGTGTGTTCCTTTGTGTATACACGGACTGTGGTGTGATATCCCTTGCGAGGCTTTGGCCCGTTCACGGGAGACAGACTCGGATCAAGTACGTTACCGGTTTAACAAACTTGGACGAGGCGTTCTGTCACAATTTTGGTATTCATACTTATTTGTTATTTGTTATTTTGATGATGGATTGACCTAGATCAGCTAATGTTTGTATGCGATTGTAAATTTTAATTTGAATGAGGATAGGTGGTGTCTTCGCTAAATGCAAATGATGTATTGTTGGTTATAAAAAATAGTGATATTTACTATTAGCTATTAGCAAATTGTAACAAGTGGGTCCTTGTGTTTAAATAAATAAACATGATAGTTGGCAACCATTGGCTATTAATAAATAGTGATTAGTCAGACATTTGCAAATAGTAATAGCTGGTGACTATTGCATTTAACCAAACAATTATCGTTAGTACTGTTGATTAGCAAATAATGATCGGTAGTGTTGTTGGCCATTGTAAAAAGACGATAGTGGATAACCGTTGGATATTAGCAAACGACAATGGGTAGTATTGTTGGTTATTATACAAAGACGACAGTGAGTAACCGTTGAGTATTAGCAAATAATGATGGGTAGTACCGTCAGCTAATATACAAGGACGACAACCGTTGGACATTAGCAAATAATGATGGATAGTATCGTCGGCTATTATACAAGGATGACAGGGATATTATCATATTAACAACGGGGAGCACCATCGGCTATTATAAAATTAGCGACGGTCCCAACCGTTAGCCATTACATTTAAATAAAATTAAAAAATAGTAGGAAAGACAACGGTGCTTCAAACTCCACAGTTGGATATCCGTCGGCTATAATATAGCCAACGACAGTATAGCCCACGGTTGATAGGTGACGGTTGAACCATAGGCATACATATAGACGACGGTAATAGTCTTAACCGCCGACGATATTAACCGTGGGCATTGGACTTCTTTCTACTAGTGTCTCACCATGTGGAGGAAACCATTCTTTCGTACTCCACCCATGAGAACATGCATTAAAATAAAGGAAAGAACACCAACCTTAAACATGGTACATATGAATGCACAATAAAGAACAAGTAGAACTTCACAAAAGTTAAAGTACTTGGGATCAAACAAAAGTACAATCTAATGTAAAAAACTCTTTTAAATAGTAGAAGAAGGAGTGGATACATATGGATATGACATCTCTTGAAAAGGGGGAAACGGGAGAGTACAACTGTACAAGAGCTTTAATGAAAAAAAATGGCCCTCTCTCCATCACGTCACTTTCCACTCACCCTCTCTTCTAAATCCCCAAACAAGTCAAAAAGCAAAGATGGACACTCTTCACTCCCTTTTTTTTTCTCTTCTAAACTGCAGGTGCTTCTCCTGGGAAGAAAAAAATGTAGCAGCAGCAGCAGGAACAAGCCCCTTTTCTTCTGCTCCAAACTTCTCTCGTGGCCTTTTTTTTTGTTCTCTCTCTTCTCCCCTTGCTTTTTCCCAAGCCCTCTCTTCTACCAACTGCAGGAGACACTTTTTAAAGGTGGTGGGGGTTTTGGTCACTGGTGGCTAAGCTCATCCCTTACCTAAGGGGTGGAGACATTGGATCTGTTTTAGTGGGCTGCACTCCTTAACTAAACATCTTTTCCTCTTAAGAAAATTGGGCCTCCAATAGGACAGGATCGGAGGCGATGGAAGGGAAACGTACAGTAAGAAGGAAATAATGTATCCTAAAGATATACGTGTTGAAGAAATAATGAGTTCAACTTAAACAGACATAATACAGGGGTCGGCTGGGCTTTCCCAAGGTTTCCAAGGGACGTCTCGCATAAGGGAGCATCAGTACCTTTAAAGCTCATTTTAGTAGAGGGGTATCTAGTATAAGTTAACTCAAAAATTAATTTATTTAATTTTAGAATAAAAATAGGATCGAAATTAGTTCAAATTCTGAATAAAACCCTATCTCACTTGTCACTTATCTTACTTGTCAGGTCACAAAAGAACATCTGCCCTACCTAACATCTAAGAAAAAAGAATTTTTTTTACTTATCTTGGGATAGCATTCTATCCCATCTACCATGGCTAAGTACACTAATCATAATTTTATTCCATCATATCCCTTCTTAACTGCCTTTGGTTATATTACCCATTATATATATCAAACTCAGTTAAATACTAATCATATATTTACACCACTATATTACGTGGTTAGCGGCTTACCAAAGTGGATCGGTCTACTCAGATCATCTTGACCCGATTGCACATTGGGAGTGGCCATACTTAACACTAATCGTGAAAAAAGGTTGGGGTAACTTAATCCTTTTTTACCTCATTTTTAACTATATTTTAAAAAAATGTGTCAAACTTATTTCACTTAAAACATAGGTTGAGTAATCCCTAATTAAGTAAACTCAGTGCTATATAATTCCTTGTCAAATTGGGAAGAGATAAAAGCAAGAGTGCATGGGAAAGATAGGGAAGGAAAACATAGAAGATGCAGAAAAATAAAGTCAAAATAAGAAATTGACTAAAGTCATAATTTTGGGCGTGCATGTGTACGAATGGTAATTAAGAAAGAGTGCATGCCATAATTTTGGTCTACTCAGAGCAAGAGTGCATGTGTACGAATGCGTAATTAAGAAAACAATTTGATTCATGGTTATCCTGGGTAGAAGGGGGGGGGGGTGACCCCAAACCCTACTTTGGGGTGGGGGGTTGCCTAACCGCGGGCAACCCCCTTTACCCCCCCTTAATCTGAGTTAACTCGATAAGAGGTGGGGCAGAGGGTGGGTAAGTATTTTTTTTTTGAAAAAAAATTTAAAAAATTATTATTAAATTATAAATAATATTTATTATATACTTTTTAAAATAAATTTTTTATTTTTTTAATGAAGATAAATAAAGTCAAAATAAAAAATTGACTAAAAAAATAAAAAATAACCAAAAATTTATCTAACCCACCATACAAAGTAGGCTGTAGATCTACCATGTATCAAAGTAGGATACATACAAAGATACTTTATTATCTCGTGCATATACATGTTTATTGGAGTCCATCGATCAAACCAGGTCTCGTTCCAGCGTCCAAGAGAACTCAACGGACGCATGCAAACATCTGCTCTATGGCGGCAAAGGCCTCGGATACAGAGTTCTCGGCCTGGGCACCGGCCGCCATATGCGATCTCTGTCCCTGCAGGTGGGCGGCGGGGGCAGCGGCGGAGGTGGATCAGGTGCAGTTGGAGCGACGTATCCTACAATTGGGCCGCTGGTTGGCACTGGGGGTCTGCGAGGTGATCTCCCGCCTTCCACCTGCGCGCGCGGTGGGCTCAGCTCGGAGTTCACCGGATCCTTCCATCCGGCGCCACCTTCTGAACGAGTGGTGAATCGAATAATATATAAGACAAGACACCTCCATCGGAGAAGAAAAAGAAAGAAAGAAATAGAGAAACTGCAGCAGCACTACCGGAAGATAAGGCGGCGGAGTTGGTGGTGGAGCTGGCGGCGGCAGAGAGAAGTAGAACGGCGAGGAGCATCAGTGCCGGGAAAATCGCCGGGAGACAAGCCATTGCCACTGACACAGTACACGGACGTACACGGACCAGAGGAGCTGATCAGAGTGTGGGTGGTTTATAGAGGAAGCAACCGCGTCGAAGGCAACTAAATTAATTATTTGAAAGAGAGAGCGCACAACAGGGGATGGGCGATATAAGTCTTTGTGGAAGCTTCATGGTAGAGTAAAGCAGGAAATTTGTCTCCGGCTATGGTGTTCGTCATAAAAAATTCCACCGATCATTGGTCCGACCCTGGGGAACTCCTCTTTGTGCATCAGATGTCAACTTTGACCTTCATTTAAGCCCGGCGGGAGAGGTCAGCATATAACCCCACCAGACGCGTCGAAGATCTTGCAGTAGGCGGACTGAGAATGACAGATCCATCCATTCCGGGTTTTCAATCCATTCATTATCTCACCCACCACTCAACACGCCGGCCATGCATGATGCGTTCACATACCTGCATGAAGGGTTCGAATTACATCTAGGAGAGTCTAAAATCACGATGATTGTTTTTTGTTTTTCTAAATAATAGGTTTTTAAAAATAAATTTGCAAGAATAACAGACCTGAAAGTTTAATTATAAAAGTAACAGGGTGGGATAGGTCAAAAAGGCCGCCACACCATTTAATATCATGATATAAGCATGGTTCGCCATACTGTGTGGATCAACTGTGTCGCATTATCTGTGACACGGTACGACATCATATCGTATTGTACCGTTAAGATACGGTGGGAAATAAGTCTATTTAATTAATTTATTTATTTTGTGACTTGATCAATATGTAAAATGAGTAAATTAAAAAAAATGAGTAAAACATAAGAACACCAGATAGAGAGGTTAAAAAATATAAGAAACTCTATTTAATCATTCAAGTCAACCCAACACAATCATCTAATACCGTGATTTATGCCATCGTAGGTATACGAAGTAGATGTCAATTAAAGTTCCTATTCTTTAGCTATACGAAATTTGTATATGATATCATCTAAGGGCTTCAATTATCATTGGAGAGGAGTCCACCACATTACAAGAAAAATTAGAATTATTGACAAAATTTTTCGACGGATAAAAATCTATATTGGGAAATCAATTGAGATTCGATAGACTGCTAAACCATATATATTCGTAATTTAGTACTATTATATGGACTGGATAGTACTATATCATATCACAACGATTTGAGTCGGTCAACGCCACCTCCACTATTATCATCACCACCAACTTCAATGTGATCATTATTTTCATATTATGATATAACCAATGTATTCCATAATTAGGTCAACACCAAGAATCTGAAAATAAAAACAAAACTCTAACGTCTCAAAATTTATAATAAAATAATAATATGACACTAAGAAATTGAAAGAGATAATAAATTATACGTAAGATAATTTTCCATAACCATAACAATGCAATTAAATGATATCATAACACACATATAACTCAATATGGCCCACGTGAATAACATACAAGAACACATCTAATTTCAAACTTCCATAACCATAACAATGTAATGAAAGGAAATATAACAATGATATGTTCATAAATACATCATATTTAAGAAATGAATTATAGTTCTCATCACTCATAGCATGCATGTCCACATAACCTCATATGGCTCTCCATAACTCCCATCCCCAAGCAATCTAGTGTTGTATGTCATATGTTCTCTATACAAAACTCAAGTAATTAGTGTATAATATGTAACTTTGATATGTCTTGTAGTACATACGTTAATATTCGTTGTATTATCTTGTTCCCTGGTGCACTACCAATGTAGCAACCCGGAAAATTTAAAACAAAAAAAATTCAAATAATAATTTCTTTAAATTAAAATAATGGAAACATACGTACCATTAATATTGTATGTGCAAGAATACACCGGAGAATTCCGTAAAAATTATAAATCAACCCCAAATAATATCCCTAAGTGTTCCACGAAGAAATTCGTGCAACGAAAAATCCGATTGACTAAGTGTACGTCACAATGTGACTAATTATCCAAATTAGGAAACTAAGTCGGAAAACTGTTAAAACGGAAAAAATAACGCGCTCATAAATTAAACGATCATGTTGGAGAGACTTCCAACATCATGAAATGATTACCCATTATCAGAATTGGACCAATGGACCTCTCATAGTCCATGAATAAATCAGGTAAGAAAAATATAATAAAATCTGGAACTCTATTATTCCCTAATAAAAGGGAAATCCCAAAAGATAAAATCTAATAAATAATGGGCTTTGATAAATGGACCATATAAAATTTAGTGGGCCAAAATAAGGATTTTTAAAAGAAGAATAATAGGAAAATACCCTAAATTCGTAACTAAATTATTACCTAAATAGAAAAGGGGTATTTAATGCATTAAATAGGAAGTTTGAGTTAGAATTGGATTCTTAAACCTACCCTAATAGGTTGGCCACGAATTTGGCTCCCATCCTAACCCAAATAGGAAGTGGAAAGCTTGGGAGGAGGTTAGGAAAGGAGGAAATACGGAATTTAATAGAAGTTAGAGTACTATTAGGAATTAGAAACATAACTGGCATAAATACACCTCTTAAACCCTCTTGGCCGACCCTAGCTCGTTGCCAAAGATTGTTGGACGTGGAGAAGAGGCCAAGGAGGAGAGGATCTCGTGGGGAGAAGGAGTTCTTGGAGCTTCTTCCTCGTTCTTGGAGATTTTAACCCTAGAAGACAAATCGAGTCCAAGGTAGGTATTCTCACAAGCAAAACCAAATCAAATCCATCTATAGGTAGTTCCAATCACCAGGAACAAAAGCCCTCTTGTTTCATAATTTTTCATCAAGCCAATCTTTTGTTCTTGATTTTTGAAGTTCTGCACACATGATAACCTCGAGTCATCATGTTTAAATTAGATCTCCATGTACACTTGTTCCCATGCTACGAAAATTTTACTGTAGATACTACTTGTTGTTAGGGATCTTTTGCCCCTAAAAGCCCTAATTTTTATCAAGCATGTTGCCCGAATTAAATCATTCATCTCTGCTGCACCTGGAATCAGGTTGCTTCTTGTTCAACTTGTTAGAACTATGTCGATACCATGACTGTTTTCAAATTCCTAATTCCTGGAAGTACCCTTGCATGTCTAGATCAGTTTAAAACTGGTTTCATGATTTTTCATAGTGTATGCGATTAGTTATGATTTTCTGAACTACCCTATGTCAAAAAGGCAAGTTCCTGGACCGCAATCCAAGACAGATCAGAGCTCTGTCAGACTCAGTCCACGGACCTGAGAATGCGACGGCCTGACAGGCCGCGTTCTCAAGCCCATCACGACGCCTTTCTTGTCGCGTTCTGAACGCGACAGGAGACCCCGTCGCGTTCTGACCGCGTGAGCAGACAGCCCTGTCGCCACCCTTTTCATGCCCTGTCGCGATCTGCCTGTCCCTGTCGCTACCCTTACAGGCCTATGTCGCCTTCACAGGATTTTGCATGAAAACCCATAAAATTTATTGCTCTCACTTTCTAAAATATTCTTACACCTTTTTCACAGTTACACACGCAGTAAAAACACCCGTTTTAAATTGGAGCCATATTGAATGCTTTAAATCACATATTCACAACTTCTTTTCTATCTATGATTTCTCTTACACATGCACACACATGAACCATCCATATATGGCTGAAATCTGGCATAAAATATCTCATAATGTATCTGGTAATTTATTGTAATAACGTATATTAATTGCCCTATTTTAAAGGACTTGTATTTCATTTCTTGCGTTGTTTATATACCGATATCGACGCTCCACTGTTCTAGAATTCCTCTAGAACGTCGAGCACCTATTTTATATACACACTCTACTTGTGTAGCACCCCGGAAATTTTAATTACATAAAAATTTAAATAAATGGAAATAAATAATTTCCATAATATCGGAGTATTTAAAACATACGTACCATTATCGTGTGTGCTAAAACACATCGGAAAATTCCGTAAAAATTATAAATCAACCCTAAATATTATTACTAAATGTTTCACAAAGAAATTTGTGCCAGGAAAATCAGATTAGCCAAGTTTAAAGTGTTTCGCGACTTATTATCGTAATTCATGAATAAGTCGTAAAACCATTATCACACGTACTCGGATGAGTCAGAAAATTAAATAAAAATCATATATGGACTTCAAATAATATCCTATAATGACCCCTCAAGAAATTTGGTTCAATAAAAATCATTTGGGCTAGGTTTGAGAGTTATTGCGACCGATTATCTAAATAAGGAAACAAGTCGGAAAACCGTTAACACGGAAATACGACGCAATCAAAAATTAAATAAAAGTGTTGGGGAGACTTCCAACATTATATATTGATGACCCATTATCATAATTGGGACAATGGGCAACATTTGGCCCAAAAATCAAATAAAGCTAGAAAATACATAGAAATTCGTAACCATAAATAAGCTGAAATTAAAAAGAGGCAATTAGAGTTGAATTGGGATGCAATCATGCATTCATGGCAAGCCAAATTTGTGCCTAACTATGAGGGGAGGTTTCCTAATGCCTCACACACTCAAAGGGAGGAGGAAATCATCAAAAATAGGAAATCAAACATGCCAATCCCGAAATCCTCTTTTCCTAGTTATAATAGGACTCCTAAACACCATGGTTACTTAAATACTCTTCAACCAAACCCTAGGAATGAATTTAGAACTTGCTAGGGTCGTGTGGAGGAGCTTGGTGGCTGAGGAGCTGTGGAACGACCACAAGAAGCCGTTCTTTCCCTTCTCGTCTGCTGCGACCTGCACAAACCACCCTCTTGAAGTCGACCAAAGGTGAGCCAAACCTAAACCAAACCTTGCAAGGCCTATACCCAGGAAAGAGGGTCAAGTCTACGTTCTAAACCAAGTGGAATGCCCAAATTCCACGCAGTATACACGGAGTAGTAAGCGTTTTCCTCCAAGTGGTCTGAAAACGGGTTTTCTGGAATAATGAGACTTCTTCAACCCATAAGGTAGGTTTTCTCGGGCCAAATATTAACATATCCTATACCAATGTGTAGAGCATCAAGGTAACTTTCATTTCCCACTAGTTTCATCGAATTTCATTTAGTAGATTTTGAATTATAAGCGTTTTGCCAAAGTTGTGCACTATCAGGGCTTTTCCCGTTCTTAATATGTTGCACGTGATTCAAGACGGAATTAGAGTAAACTCTTAACAAGGAAGTTATTCTAATTGGTGTCCTCGTCATGTTTCATGTTGAACGTTTTGTCTAAATCTCATTAGTTAGAGAGTTATAAGCATGGTAAGAGGGTTTCTGCATGAAACTACGTTTCAGGTTGCACTTGTCGTCTACATTTGAGTTTTGACTTGATTAAAGCCTATCTAAACCCACATTATTTTCTAATTCCGATTTACTGGAAGTACCCTAGTTTGTCTAGGTTATTTTAAAACTGGTTTCGTTATTTTTCACGCACCGTGCAATTTGTTCTCTATTTTAGAACAACCCTATGTCAAAAGAAGGAAAGATAGGTCCGCAATCCAAGGCACTGTCCTTGCTCAGTCCGAGCTAGGCACGGACCCTATGAACACGACGGCCCGATATGTCGCTTTCAGAGGGTTGATTGCGACATACCCCTTGTCGCTTTCTCAAGGCGACATGCACTCCGTCGCTATCTACCTGCCTGATCTGACTCCCTGTCGCGATGCTATAACACCTGTGTCGCCTTCTGGGCCCGACCTGTCGCCTTCCTTACATGAGCCTGTCACGATCTGACCCCGACCTGACAACACCCTGTCGCCTTCCTTATATGGCTATGTCGCGATCTCAGGATTTTTACCGGAAACCATGTTTTTCTTACAAAGTTTTCCGCATATACCCGAGGTCTGTATAAATGTGATATTTGCTGTGTAAGTTACCTGTCTTGGGTCTGATCATTACATGATTGTTGTTTAATGGCTTAAAAGCGATTAACCCATTTAAAAAGCTTTAATTACATGAATTCTATTCTAAGTGCTCCTTAAATGTTATGATCCATTCATGTTTCTTGTGATTTAATCTTCCTACTGTTCTACCATGTTTAAATGATAAGATATATCATAAAATCTTGCAAACCTGATGAGTTAAAGTGCATAGTTTTATTCCATGTTATATTGTCAAGTGCTTCCTGCGAGTTTGAGACCGATGGTTTGAGAATTGAGACACGCGTACCGCACTACACACTAGCACTGATAGGTAGCCTTTTCTTGGGAAATTGGAAAACTCTACCGGTCATTCCGAATCGGTAGACTAGCGACCTTTTCACCAAGGCCTCCGTAAATCTCCTCTGACCATGGATTCCCACATGGCCGACGAGTTGGTTGTACCATTGAAGTTCCCTGGAGATAGCGTGCACTTCCTTTTCTTCTTGATCTCGTGAGTGTGACTTACAACTAGACTAAAGCCATTAATGTAAAGATTGAACAAAATTATAAATTGTACCGTTATGCTGCCGAATTTATCTCTTGACCATTGTTATCATGAAATCATGTTCAATTACCTATTACTTGTTCCATCATCATCATGGACATGACATTACACCTGCTTACTTATTGAAACTCTCATTGGCCATTATTAATGACTGTGGGTATCTACATTTAAAATTTTCATGAGATGGCTGACAGGGCACGGCGTGTGTCCAAGGGCTCCAGTCTAGCCCCAATGACGGAGAGTCATAAATATACGTTAACCATGGGGTATAATGATTACTGGCGTTGCATCTGCGCTGGGAGTACTTTCTTGCTTGTTGAATGTTAGATACATAACACATACACGTGTCCTGTTGTACATTCTTGATGGATCTTTTCTTGGTGTACATTGGTGTCTACGTGCCTGATTAGTGTTACTTGATCGTGCTTGTGAAATCTTGCTTGCTTGCGTGATATGGCCATCCTGCATTTATTGCAATTTATATGATATCTTGCGTGCTTGTACAAAGTGATCTATTTCTAGTTCTCTCTTGTCATCTTGTTCATCAATCTTGTTCTATCATGATCTCTCTCTCTAGCTTGTTTTATATATCATGTTTTAACGTGTTTTATTCGTACTTGCATATCATTCATCGTACTTGCCTAGTTCTAAAATGTTAATCACTTATATCATTGCCCGCACATTGAGATATAAATCCTACTGGGCTAGTTTGCTTATTCCCTACTTTTACCCAATCTAGGTGACCATGAAGTGCGAGAGGAAGAGCAAGTCGAGGATGGGAATGCGTCCGAGTGAAGAGCGTTCCAAACACGAGTCTATCTATAGTTAGTTTATTTTGAGTGTTAGAACAATGTAGTAGGAAGTGAGGTAGTATGTACTTTTGCTTTTATTGAGTCTTAGTCCTGTATTAGTTTATCTGAGACAAATATGAGATTTGAATACAATTTATAATTGAGTTCACATTTGGGCCCTATTATGATGTTGTGTTGATACACATTTAGTGCGTGCTAGCTAGAGGCTTATTTGCCGACTGTCCACGTCTCGAAATATCGACTCGAATTAATTAATAATATCTGCTGCGTAATTCTCGGGACGTGACAGTTAGTGGTATCAGAGCCTAGGATTACCAAATAGGATATGTCTCAGGGATAGGAGATACCTATGGAACCTAGGTCTTGGAAATTAAATACAGTACCTGGTGAGAATGGGTAGAGACTGGGAATATGTTAGAAGGAATTAAACACTCCTACCCATGAACTCTTAAAATAAATCGAGAGACATTAATTGGTTTCCATCCTTTTTCTCAGGAACCCTCATAACTCTCTCACTCAACTGCAATGGCTCGTAACCAATGGCAAGCTATGCAAGAAACAGTGGCTGGGTTGACTCAGGCCCTGCAGAATGTGGTTCAGGCTGGAAATCAGGCTGCCGCTGCAAGGAATGGAGCCGGTGATCTGCACCAGCATTTTAGGATTTTAAAACCCTCCTCGTTTCTCTGGATCCCCTGACCTAGACGGAGCAGAGAATTGGCAGGAAGAAATAGAAAGGATCTTCCAAGTAATGCAATGCACCAATAGGGAGAAAGTGGTACTGGCCACTTTTCAATTTACCAAGGATGCCCGAGCATGGTGGAAGGCCACTTCGGCCCACCTACCAAATGTAGCTGAACTAGAGTGGGTCGGATTCCTGGAGATATTCCGGGGAAAGTATTTCTCTGAGAGAGTCAAGGAGAACTAGGCAGCGGAGTTTGCCGCACTAAAACAGAAAGGAATGTCCGTGGCTGAGTATGAGGCTCAGTTCGCACGACTGGCTGTGTACGCCCCACATCTGGTGGGCACGGAAAGACTAAAGGCCAATCGGTTCATGGATGGGCTCAGGCCCATGTTCATTGAAAGGCTCGGACCACACAACATTCAAACCTACACTGAGATGGTCCAAGGAGCTCAGCTGGTAGAAGACACTATGGCTAAGGTGGAAGGCATGAGGGGGAAGGACATCTCAAAGCCGACCTTTATAAAAAGGGGAGCAGTTGATACAACTGGAACTTTCCCCAATAACAACAATAATAACTACAACAACAAAAGGCCAACCACTGGGAAGGACTATGGCATGGAGAAAAAGATCAAGGTAGAAGAAACAAAGACGGTGGAATATTGTAACTTTTGCAACAAGTCTGGACATAGAGCAGAAGAGTGCTGGAAGAAGGCAGGAGCTTGCCTGCGATGTGGAAATCGTGACCACCGCCTTCCCAACTGTCCCATTCTAAAGAACAAGCTGGAAGGAAGCAAATGAATATATGGGTGGCCATAGGTGTAGATGTTGGACTAGCATCCACGATGATTGAAACAAGTTAGAGAAATTAAATCTGGAACCAACTCATGGATCATAATTATCGGGATCAATTAATGATCTAGAATTTGGGGACCAAATTCTCTTAAGTGGGGGAGGGTGTAGCACCCCTGAAATTTTAATTACATAAAAATTCAAATAAATGGAAATAAATAATTTCCATAATATCGGAGTATTTAAAACATACGTACCATTATCGTGTGTGCTAAAACACATCGGAAAATTCCGTACAAATTATAATCAATCCTAAATATTATTACTAAATGTTCACAAAGAAATTTGTGCCAGGAAAAATCAGATTAGCCAAGTTTAAAGTGTTTCATGACTTATTATCGTAATTCATGAATAAGTCGTAAAACCATTATCACACGTACTCGGATGAGTCAGAAAATTAAATAAAAATCATATATGGACTTCAAATAATATCCTATAATGACCCTCAAGAAATTTGGTTCAATAAAAATCATTTGGGCTAGGTTTGAGAGTTATTGCGACCGATTATCTAAATAAGGAAACAAGTCGGACAACCGTTAACACGGAATACGACGCAATCAAAAATTAAATAAAAGTGTTGGGGAGACTTCCACATTATATATTTATGACCCATTATCATAATTGGGCCAATGGGCAACATTTGGCCCAAAAATCAAATAAAGCTAGAAAATACATAGAAATTCGTAACCATAAATAAGCTGAAATTAAAAAGAGGCAATTAGAGTTGAATTTGGATGCAATCATGCATTCATGGAAAGCCAAATTCGTGCCTAACTATGAGGGGAGGTTTCCTAATGCCTCACACACTCAAAGGGAGGAGGAAATCATCAAAAATAGAAACCAACATGCCAATCCCGAATCATCTTTTCCTAGTTATAATAGGACTCCTAAACACCATGGTTACTTAAATACTCTTCACCCAAACCCTAGGAACGAATTTAGAACTTTCTAGGGTCGTGTGGAGGAGCTCTTGGTGGCTGAGGAGCTGTGGAACGACCACAAGAAGCCGTTCTTCTTCCCCTTCTCGTCTGCTGCGACCTGCACAAACCACCCTCTTGAAGTTGACCAAAGGTGAGTCAACCTAAACCAAACCTTGCAAGGCCTATACCCTGGAAAGAGGTCAGTCTACGTTCTAACACAAGTGGAATGCCCAAATTCCATGCAGTATACACAGAGTAGTAAGCGTTTTCCTCCAAGTGGTCCGAAAACGGGTTTTCTGGAATAATGGGACTTCTTCAACCCATAAGGTAGGTTTTCTCGGGCCAAATCTTAACATATCCTATACCAATGTGTAGCGCATCAAGCTAACTTTTATTTCCCACTGGTTTCATCGAATTTCATTTAGTAGATTTTGAATTATAAGCGTTTTGCCAAAGTTGCGCACTATCAGAGCTTTTCCCGTTCTTAATATGTTGCACATGATTCAAGTCCTAATTAGAGTAAACTCTTAACATGGAAGTTATTCTAATTGATGTCCTCGTCAGGTTTCATGTTGAACGTTTTGTCTAAATCTCATTAGTTAGAGAGTTATAAGCATGGTAAGAGGGTTTCTACATGAAACTACGTTTCAGGTTGCACTTGTCGTCTACATTTGAGTTTTGACTTGATTAAAGCCTATCAAAACCCACATTATTTTCGAATTCTGATTTACTGGAAGTACCCTAGTATGTCTAGGTTATTTTAAAACTGGTTTCGTTATTTTTCACGCACCGTTCAATTTGTTCTCTATTTTAGAACAACCCTATGTCAAAAGAAGGAAAGACAGGTCCGCAATCCAAGGCACTGTCCTTGCTCAGTCCGAGCCAGGCACGGACCCTATGAACGCGACGGCCCGATATGTCGCTTTCAGAGGGTTGATTGCGACATACCCCTTGTCGCTTTCTCAAGGCGACATGCGCTCTGTCGCTATCTACCTGCCTGATCTGACTTCCCTGTCGCGATGCTTACACACCTGTGTCGCCTTCTGGGCCCGACCTGTCGCCTTCCTTACATGAGCCTGTCGTGATCTGACCCCGACCTGACAACACCCTGTCGCCTTCCTTATATGGCTATGTCGCGATCTCAGGATTTTTACCGGAAACCACGTGTTTTCTTACAAAGTTTTCCGCATATACCCGAGGTCTGTATAAATGTGATATTTGCTGTGTAAGTTACCTGTCTTGGGTCTGATCATTACATGATTGTTGTTTAATGGCTTAAAAGCGATTAACCCATTTAAAAAGCTTTAATTACATGAATTCTATTCTAAGTGCTCCTTAAATGTTATGATCCATTCATGTTTCTTGTGATTTAATCTTCCTACTGTTCTACCATGTTTAAATGATAAGATATATCATAAAATCTTGCAAACCATGATGAGTTAAAGTGCATAGTTTTATTCCATGTTATATTGTCAAGTGCTTCCTGCGAGTTTGAGACCGATGGTTTGAGAATTGAGACACGCGTACCGCACTACACACTAGCACTGATAGGTATCCTTTTCTTGGGAAATTGGAAACTCTCTACCGGTCATTCCGAATCGGTAGACTAGCGACCTTTTCACCAAGGCCTCCGTAAATCTCCTCTGACCATGGATTCCCACATGGCCGACGAGTTGGTTGTACCATTGAAGTTCCCTGGAGATAGCGTGCACTTCCTTTCTCTTCTTGATCTCGTGAGTGTGACTTACAAACTAGACTAAAGCCATTAATGTAAAGATTGAACAAAATTATAAATTGTACCGTTATGCTGCCGAATTTATCTCTTGACCATTGTTATCATGAAATCATGTTCAATTACCTATTACTTGTTCCCATCATCATCATGGACATGACATTACACCTGCTTACTTATTGAAACTCTCATTGGCCATTATTAATGACTGTGGGTATCTACATTTAAAATTTTCATGAGATGGCTGACAGGGCACGCGTGTGTCCAAGGGCTCCATCTAGCCCCAATGACGGAGAGTCATAAATATACTATTAACCATGGGGTATAATGATTACTGGCGTTGCATCTGCGCTGGGAGTACTTTCTTGCTTGTTGAATGTTAGATACATAACCACATACACGTGTCCTGGTGTATATTCTTGATGGATCTTTTCTTGGTGTACATTGGTGTCTACGTGTCTGATTAGTGTTACTTGATCATGCTTGTGAAATCTTGCTTGCTTGCGTGATATGGCCATCCTACATTTATTGCAATTTACATGATATCTTGCGTGCTTGTACAAAGTGATCTATTTCTAGTTCTCTCTTGTCATCTTGTTCATCAATCTTGTTCTATCATGATCTCTCTCTCTAGCTTGTTTTATATATCATGTTTTAACGTGTTTTATTCGTACTTGCATATCATTCATCGTACTTGCCTAGTTCTAAAATGTTAATCACTTATATCATTGCCCGCACATTGAGATATAAATCCTACTGGGCTAGTTTGCTCATTCCCTACTTTTACCCAATCTAGGTGACCATGAAGTGCGAGAGGAAGAGCAAGTCGAGGATGGGAATGCGTCCGAGTGAAGAGCGTTCCAACACAAGTCTATCTATAGTTAGTTTATTTTGAGTGTTAGAACAATGTAGTAGGAAGTGAGGTAGTTTGTACTTTTGCTTTTATTGAGTCTTAGTCCTATATTAGTTTATCTGAGACAAATATGAGATTTGAATACAATTTATAATTGAGTTCACATTTGGGCCCTATTATGATGTTGTGTTGATACACATTTAGTGCGTGCTAGCTAGAGACTTATTTGCCGACTGTCCACGTCTCGAAATATCGACTCGAATTAATTAATAATATCCGCTATGTAATTCTCGGGACGTGACAACTTGGCTTGTGGTGAACTCTCCGTCAGATATTCCTTTCGCCGGACTAGTGAACTCTTGCACAAGGCCTCTGTATGTCTCCTCTGATCATGGATTCCCACATAGTCGATGAGCCAGTTGTACCCTAACACCCATTACACCTTTAGGGATCGATATGATCCGAACGACTATTAGAAGTTCGCTCTTATCTTGAATCACACTGGACCTCTGGACCTGTGCTTAACATGGCCAGTGGTAGGGTCGTGAGTTCTACCTGACTGCCAAAACCAAGTGCGCGTGTTGTGCAACTGTTTCTATCGCATGTTTACTCGTCACATTACATGCAATGATCACTAGCTCTTATCTGTACTCTACTCACTCCTCTGTTCATGTTCAGTCTACTATCTCATCTATTCATTCTAGTGCTCTCATCTATTTCTTGGTACTCTTTATTGGCCATTAACTGATTGTCTAAAGATAAACAATATAACCAATGCCAGCGCAATAGGGCCCGATCAGGTCCTGGGGGGAGCGCCCGAAAGTGCCATTTGCCCGCGGGAGTTAAATGATCAGGATGTCGGCATTACATCCAAGTGCCATACTATCAAGATTAATCTAAGACAATCAACACAAAGTGCTATATTCTCTCGTCGTCTTTTGACAAACAAGTGCTATACTCTCTCTCGGCTATCTTCGGATAACCAAAGTGCAATTACTATCTCGATTGACAAGAAAGTTAATCAAAAGTGCTATACTATTCGATTGATATGAAAATCAATCAAAGTGTAATTTACTCTCTATATGGCCAACTACTTTCTCTCTCCTTGCTATACATGTTGCTTGATATTGCTTGACGTTGACGCTATGTACCATCGTGTAGTTGTGTTGCTTTCTATCGTGACTCGATCTTATTCATTGTACTATACTTGATTCATCTGCTATTTGAACTATGTTACTTGTGCTCTTACTTTCTTGACTTTACATGACTCGCTCTATCTTTAGTTACTCTGCCATTTAATGCATTAATTATTTAAAGCCTGCTTGAGCCTGAGATTTAAGTCTTACTGGGCGTTATCGCTCACCCTTCGTTATTTGTTATTATGTCTCAGGTAAGTCGGACGATGACGTTATACGTACCAATGGGACAAGACTAGAGTGATGAGCGACCTGAAGTCAACTAATGAAGTTACCTTAGTACCATGGAGTCTAGTAGTTATTGCTTTAGATTTCTTTTCAATGTATTGATGTCATTGAGCCCTATGTATTGGCTCTGAATTAGTGGTTGTAATAGTCTTAGTGATTTTATAATGAAATCAAGAGTTATTTCAATTATTGTTCATTAGATGCTCTGATGTTTGCGAAAGTATGTGCAATTGTCGTTACCATACTCGTTGTTCACGTCTCCCTCCGATTTATTCCGCTGCTAAATTGGAGGGGCGTGACAACTAAACACTTAGGTGACAATATGAACCTGCATGTAGGAACCACCATAGTCATAATGCGCTTATAACCATAACCATAAGATTGTGCTCATGGATCTATATTACTATATCCTGATGTTACCTTAAAAATATGTTGTGACCCTCATTGGCAGCAATGGATGAGGTGTTTTTTCATGTGCTCAATCTCTCAAAATTAGACAACATACCCTAGTAGTTATTACTATCTGCCACATACTTCTTCTGTCTTTTCTTATCTTGTTTGTATCGCCTTTGTGATATGTTTGGTGCACCGTGATCTCTACCATTTTAGGTAACATGTCTAAGTCTTTCTCATTATTAAAAATATATGCCCCCTCCTCCATCACCATTGCCCCCACTACTGTTGTTGCCATGAGGAGAAGAATATCTAAATTCGATACCCCCCTAAAGAGTCATCTCCAGTACTCTTGCATTATGATGACTTAGATGACGAAAGAGTCACATTATCATCATGTTCATCCACTGTATTTTTATCTATAATGTCTAATGGATCTTTTTGCACCATCTTCTTCTGCTTCTTGGAACAAAAAAAAAGTGGTTATCCACCCTAATACTTTTTTTTGGTTGGGCCCTCTCTCCAGCACCTTACCTATGCATTTGTTTTCTAGTGACTAGCCACCCTCGAGATGCCAACGAAGAAAGTATGTCATTGTAAACAAGTTAATATACATATATAAATATATAAAGAGAATACTATATTTTGAATGCAAACAAGCACCTGGGAATGAGATGAGGCATGTTGGACTCTAATGCTCTTCTTTCCTTGTGATGGAGGTATATGCGCGCGTTCATGGGGGGGGGGGGGGGGAGTGCTGTGGAGGAGGGGAAGTTACAAGCCAAGACCAAGAGAAGGGGGTTGTTGTTGGCCCAAATGGCAAGCCCAAAAGTGGGGGGGGGGGGGGGGGGGCAGTGACTGGGTTGCCTTACAATTTCTACAACTCAAAAATGATACTTACAACTGATTGTTAGTGTTAGATAATTGGGGATAATCACACGCACAAGCAAGCACAAAGGAGACACAGATTGATACTGGTTTGACCCTAAGAAGCACCTCAGTCCTACATCCTCAAGAACATTTGTAATTTCACTAACTAAGGGTATAGTCTCTCTTAAGGACACTTAGACACCAGCCTAGCTGGTCTTCTCTTCACACACAAAAAAGGAACAACACCCTAAACACCTTGGATCTTCCCTTCTACAAAGGAGAAAAACAACACCCCAAACACTTTAGGTCTTCCCTTCTAAAGGGGAACAACAACACCCCGCACACCTCGGGTCTTCCCTTCCATAAAGGGGCAAAACTACTTGTGATGGGATCGGATAGGTGACTGAATCAAAGTTAATTACGAATGTGTATGAATGGCAGCAGAATTAAAATGAATGACACACACAATTCATTAGGTCAAGTTGTGGTGTGTGAGTAAAGAGTGAAACGTGACAACAAACCACAAGCAAACCACAGTACGCAGAGAATTTTAAGGTGGTTCGGAGAACAAAACTTGTGTCTCCTACGTCCACCTCCCCACGACGGAGGAACCACTAGCACTAGTACATACAACCTAGAGCACGACGACTCCAAACCCTTTGAGTACGATGACTCAAAGAAAACCCAGGAGATAGGCACGACGACCTACTCCACAGACCACTTGTGAGTTCAACAACTCATAAGCAATTGAGCACGACGGCTCAAACACAAGAGCACTATAGCTCCAAAACCTGAGTACACTGTACTCAAAACCTTTGGACCACGATGGATCCAAGTACTTCTAGAACACACTCAATAAAGAATAGATCTTCTAGTACGATCTATCTCAGTACGATGATGAAAAAGAACAAACAAAATTAGATGATCTGTGTAGTATGCATACACAGATCACACACAAAGAAAGTGTAAACTAGATGAATTACAAACTCTGAGATGTTTCCAAGCTTTTCAGATCTATCTTCATCAGCCGGTACTTCTTGGATCATGAGTTCCTCCTCTTCTTCCCCTTCTTCTTCCTGGCGGCTCTGCTCTGCTCCCCTTCTAGATGCAGATGCCTTTTTCTCGCTCTACTCTTCTTCTGCAGCAGTTAACTCTCTCTCTATTGCTTGACCTTGATCCCCACATCCTCTGTGTTGAATGGCTGGTCTGCAACCTCTGGAGCTTGAGCAAGGCACTGGAGAAACCCTTTTTTGCCGCCAAAAGCCATTGTGGGAATTGTATGGGCCCACTCATCTTTAGAGTACAAAGATCATGGGTATTTATAGTCCCATATGTGCATGTGGTGCCTTGGGGTGTGTGGGCACAAAAATCTAGGTAAGATCCCTTGATTCCCACGCAGACACGTGTTCAAAAAAATCAGGATTTGAATCGTCATTCGAAGTGTGTCGACATAATCAAGTTGTGTGTCAACACATGATCCTTGCATTGTGTCCTGACAACACTGAATGGTGACTTGTGTCGACACACATTTCACTTGTGTCGACACACCTGATCAAGGACCAAAAATCATCTTTTTGGGAGTACAAGATGTGTCGACACATGATCAACCTGTGCTGACACCATTGGCTTCATGTCTTCTGGCTGTTCTCTGGATGTAATGGATGTGTCGATACATGATATTTCTGTGTCGACACCACTGACTACTTTTCACTTCATTACTTTCTAAATGCAATGGATGTGTCGACACACTATGGACTTGTGTGGATACAACTGCAATTCTTTCTTCAGAAGTTGGCTGGGCAGACCATGAGAGTCGACCTATCTGTCAACTAGAGTCGATCTATCTGTCAACTAGAGTTGACCTACTTTGACAAGAACTTTGTAAACCTATATGAATAAATAATAGACCATCAAAACATGTCATTAACAGTAAAATATGAGATATAAAATATCAAAAACATGTTGTTTGAGTATTATTGTAATATATTCAATATGTACAATATGTTCACTATGTCATCATCAAAATCAAAGTATGAGTGATATTCAATAGTCATCATTAAAAATCATCTTTAAGAAATTCCAATACACACTCATTACAACATTCTCCCCCTTTTTGATGATGACAAAATAAATGCACAAGCTTGATCTTTTCATATGAAGTCTCCCAAAAGCCTCATAAAACTAAATCTCCCCCTGACTGCAATTTCACCCTCTCCTTGCAATTTCTTTCATACCAAGTTCTCCCTCTTAACTCTCTGCAATTTCTTCCCTATTTTGACATTATCAAAAAGATAGAATGAAAAAGAATATAGATGGTAGGAGTTCAGAAAATGAAGATGTGAAAAGGAATGTTCAGGAATGATCAAAATAAATGAGACAATGTGATATGGACATATGAGAGAGATTATAGTGTTTTGTGATTGTGCAACAAAGTTTAATAAAAAAGACACACTCAACACAAAGTATAGCAAAATATAATGAGCTAAATGTAGTTAAAATAATGATGCAAATGTGAATGAAAGTGACCTATGTGAGTGAACAAAAATATTCAACAAGGAAGTTAGAAGCTTTAAATGTAACACAATGTAGAATAATAGGTCTAAACTCAGTCTACATGAACTTTATTCAGGTCTAGAGTTTTTATGTCCTACTAAGTTGAATTTTTTTTTTCATTTTTTTTAACTGGGAAAGAGTACAAGAATAAATTAGTTAAATCTCACTTTTCAGTACAAGAGATCACATTTACTAGATGCAAGATCTCCTGATTACTCAGTGGTTTAACTTTCATTATCTTATACAGAGTTGAAAATTTTGTTTTCCACTTCTTGACGCGAGACATATCACTTTTTAGGTGAAATGACCTGGTTACTCAGTGGTTCAAGAACTTTCATTGCTCTGTTTATATCTTTCCAGATAGTTGTTCAATTACTTTTAATGATCAGTAGGATTATTCTTGCTTAGACCAGAAAAGTCATGGCTACAAATGTAGAGAAATTATTCTTAGCATGTGGTAAAAGTGAAGCTTAAACTGCACATGTTAAACATTAATGCCACTCATGTGCCTACAAGTGGTTTGCAAATTATTTTAAAGACATTCAGTATTAAGATTGCACAACCATGATATGAAAGTGAAGCTTTGAAATTAAACTAAGTGTACAATGAGTTTAGGTTCAACGACTTAAATCTCTCATATGAAAATAGCACCAAGACTCAAAAATTCTGATAATTGGGGTTTAAGATAGACAACTATTGTCAAAAGAAATGAATGAAGAATTGATAATGAGTTCCCCTGACAACTAGCTCCCCCTCAAAAAGTGAACATGAAGATTATTGAAGAAATAGGAATTGAATGAAGTGAGAGTAGAATCAATAAGATTGTTTTATTGAAATACAATGACTCCCCCTCAACAAGTGCATAAAAGATTCTTGATACTTGGAAGAGACATATACTCACACATAGTGAAAGTGTTTAGACAAGCCTGATTTGCCTTTCTTCAAATCACTATTTGATATACCAAGAGTACCAATGCAATGTGAGAAGGAGGAATTTATTTGAAAAAAGAAATGAAAGAAATCAAAGATGTGGAAGTTTGCACAAACCAAGCTCTCTTCTTAAGGATGAAAATTTGTTTTCTGAAAGAGGCTTAGTGAAAATATCTGCAATTTGTTTTTCTGTTTCAATGAAGTGGAGTTCAAAAGAGTTCTTTGAAACTTCATATCGAAGGAAATGATGTCGGATATCAATGTGATTTGTGTGGGAGTGCAGAATAGGATTTTTGGACAAGTTTATAGCACTGGTGTTATCACAAAGAATGGGAATGCAACCTAATGTGTGATTATAATCTAGGAGTTGATGTTTGACCCAAAGAACTTGGGTTCCACAACTACCAGCGGCAACATACTCAGCTTCTGCAATTGAAAGAGCTAAAGAATGTTGCTTTTTGGAAACTTAAGAAATAAGACAACCACCTAGATATAAAGACAACCCACATACTTTTCCTATCAAGCTTGAACCCGGCATAATCAGCATCACTATATGCAATCAAATCCAATTTACATTCAGCAGGATACCAAAGCCCCAGATCACATGAAGAAAGAAGATATTTGAAAATTTGTTTGACAACATTCATGTGACTATCTTTAGGATTTGCTTGAAATCTAGCGCACATGCATACACTGAATTGAATGTCTCGTCTAGAAGTAGTCAAATAAAGAAGAGAGCCAATCATACTTCTGTAGGTTTTGGCATTCACAGACTTACCAGAAGCATCAATTTCAAGTCTTACACTTGTAGCCATTGGTGTGTTGGATGGATTGATATGTTGAAAATCAAATCTTTTGAGTAACTCCTTGACATATTTTGTTTGACTCACAAACATTCCTTCAGAAGTTTGATGCACTTGCAGACCTAGAAAGAATGTAAGTTCGCCTATTAGACTCATTTCAAATTCAGATTGCATAAGATGGGCAAACTCATTGCACAAATAAGTATTTGTGGATCCAAAAATGATATCATCTACATAGATTTGAACAATAATGAAATGGTTATTTACAGTTTTTGTAAACAAAGTTTGAACAATTTTTCCTCTAATGTAACCTTTATTTAGAAGAAATGAGCTCAACCGCTCATACCAAGCTCTTGGAGCTTGTTTGAGACCATAAAGAGCCTTATTAAGCTTAAAAACATGATCATGAAAATTTTCATTTTCAAATCCAGGGGGTTGTTTGACAAAGACATTTTCTTTTACGTAACCATTCAAAAATACACTCTTTACATCCATTTGAAAAACTTTGAATTTCAAAGAGGCAGCAAATGCAAGAAATATTCGAACTGCTTTAAGTCTTGCTACAGGGCATAAGACTCTTCAAAATCAATACCAAATTCTTGGTTGTACCCTTGAGCAACAAATCTTGCTTTATTTCAATCAATTTGACCAGATTCATTCAATTTATTCTGAAAATCTATCTTGTTCCAATGATTGTAGTTAGATCTGAGGGTTTTGGTACTAAATCCCAAGATTTCTTTCAAATTGATGAAGCTCTTCATACATAGCATTTATCCAGTTTTCACAAGATAAAGCTTCATCAATATTTTTGGGCTCAATTTGGGAAAGTAGTGCCAATGAATCCTCATCTATTACAGAATGAAAAGATGATCTAGTTCTAACTCCATCTTCCAAATTACCAATAATGCTTTCAAGAGGATGGTCTCTTAAGAATCTGGGTTCAAAAATTACCTCAGTATTTGTATGAACTTCGGGAACATGATTGCCTGAATCTCTTGAAGTTGGTATTTCAGTAACCTCATGCGCATTTGACACTTCCTGCTCTTCAAGATTTGTGGATGGATGTTCAAGAAAATCATCTTCATCATCATGTATTGGAGCTCTGCAAAAATTAGGAATGTCAGTCTTTATGGAATTTTCATCAAAAATGACATGTGGAGATTCTTCCACAGTCTTATTTTTCAGAATATAAACTCTGTATGCTCTTGAAATTCCAGAGTATCCTAAGAAGATTGATTCAAAATTCTTTGCACCAAATTTATCAAGGTTTTTGTTATTGTTATTATGAACAAAACATTTGCAACAAAAATTTTTAAAGTATGACACACTGGGCTTTTTATCCTTTAACAATTCATAGGAGTTTTTCTAATCTTTGGTCTTAACAATGCTCTATTCAAAATGAAATTAGCTGTATTTACAGCTTCAGCCCAAAATGATTTAGAAAGCTTACTTTCTAAGAGCATAGTTCTGGCCATTTCCACAAGTGTTCTGCTTTTTCATTTCTACAACCTCATTTTGTTCTGGAGTTCTAGGGGAAGAAAACTTATGGAGTATGTTCAGATCAGTACATAGATTAGAAAAATATTTATTTTCAAACTCACCCCTATGATCTGTTAAAATGGATTTTAATTTGAAAGACAAACCCACTAAGGCAGAATTGTAAAATATCTTGAATTCTGAGCATGCATCACTTTTATGGGATAAGAATAAAACCCAAGTGTATCTTGTAAAGTCATCAATGATCACAAATCCATATCTATTACTACTAAGACTTTGAGTTCTGGTTGGACCAAAAAGATCCATATGAAGTAACTCAACTGGTTTAGATGTAAGTACATCACTGAACACTTGAAAAGATTTTCTTGTTTGTTTTCCTTGAGCACATATCCCACAAACTGGATTGTCAATGATAGGGAAAGATTCAGGAAGACCTTTCACAAGATTCATTCTTATGAGTTTGCTTATTGTTGAAAAACTTGCATGACCCAGTCTTTTATGCCACAACCAAGCAATGCCATTTTTATTTACAATCAAACAAACATTTGTAGAAGAATTGTCACTCAAATCTATCATGTAAACATTATTTTCTCTTTTTCCAATCAATTTGATTTTCTCAGAAGAGGAGTCAATTATTTTGCATGAATCAGATTCAAAAAGAATTTTGTGACCAATGTCACATAATTGACTAATGCTAAGCAAGTTGTAATTCAACCCTTCAACTAACCAAACATCATCACTCAAGGTTATGCAAGACTTACCAATCTTTCCTTTGCCAATTATTTTGCCCTTATTTTTACCTCCAAAGCTGACTGATCCACCTTTCTTTTCAAACAAGCAGGAAAATTTATTTATGTCTCCTGTCATGCGCCATGAGCATCCACTGTCAAGAATCCAGATGTTTGAATTGAATGCACGACTTTCCTACACACACCAAATTAGACAAGAAAAGTTTTTGGTACCCAGATGTGATTGGTACCAACATCCTGAGTCAGAAGAGAAATTAAATCCTTTCTAACCCATATTTGAGCATTTTTCTTCACAGTGTTCTTTGGAACAAAAGATTCAACTTTTTATTTTCCAAATTTTTGAATATTATACCTCTTAGCTGATTTATTCCACTGTGAAAATCTTGGCATGTAATGCTGTTGATAAGCAAGAAAATGTGAGTGATAAAAAGAAGGATTGAACCATTGGTTACCATTTTACCTTTGGTTCCAAGGATTATTCCATATTGAATTATAAGATGTGTAAACATTCCAATTTCCATGAGAAACATGATTCTTTATTGCTTTGAAGTTTTTTTGATTTTTATAAGATGGGTAGGTTGACCTATGTAGTGTTTATGTCGACCTATGAATGGGGTAGGTCGACCTGGGCAGAGTGTGTGTCGACCTATGAATGGGGTAGGTCGACCTGAGTAGTGTGTGTGTCGACCTCACATGTTCTTTTTATTTTAGCAGTTTACCTTTGTTTTCAGATAGACCTGCCTTGACAAATTTTATTAGAGGAGTTTTTACTGATTTTGTTTTCTTTTCAGATGATTCAGTTTTCTTTGAATTTTGTGGTTCAAAACTTAAACCATGTTTATTTGAATTCATCTTCATTCCCAGTAAAGCATTCAAATTTTCTTTGCCTTGTGTGAAGTTCTTGATGATCTCTTCTTTTTCTTTAAGGCAATGATTGAGTTTTTCAATTTGAGTCAAATTTTCTTGATTTTCCTTCTCTTTGTCTTCAAATTCTTAATAGAATTCATAAGCTCTTTGTTCAATTTTTGAGTCCTCAGTTTCAGATCATCAACAAGAATTAACAACTCATCATTTTCTTTGATTTGGTATGAAATATGAGTTTCCAATTCAGAAATTTTTTCAGATGATGATGTGTCATGAAGAATACTGTCAATTTTTCTTTTCATATATTTATTTTTTTTCTTATTTCAGAAAGATTTTCAACTAAATTACCATATGCTTCTCGTCAATCTTCAATGGTAATATTTCAAAAGATATATCTACCTGCTCTTCACTGCTTCCAGCCATGAAGTAGACTTCATTTTCTTCTGAACTAGAGGATTCTTCATTGCTATCTGAGCTTTGATCCTCATCTAACCATGTAGCCACCATGGCTTTGTTCTTCTTTATGTGGAACTCCTTCTTGTGTCTGTTGAGCTTATCCTTCTTGTTCTCTGGACATTCAGCCTTCATGTGTCCAGATTTATTGCACCTATAACAGATAAAAAATTCATCATTTTTTTTGTGATCAACATGTGAGAAGGAGTGTTTGTTTTTACCAGACATGACATTTTGCTTATTACCAAAGTTCTTCTTGTTGGATTTCAAAAATGCCTTAAATTGTCTAGTTATCAAAGCAAGATTATCATCCTCAGAGTCAGATTTTTCAGATTCAGAAATCTCTTTAGATTTTCCTTTACTACTTGAGGAAGCTTTAAGAGCAATGAGTTTTGTTTTTAATATGTGTTCTTCAGATCTCTTAAGATTTAACTCATAAGTCATTAAAGATCCAATGAGTTCATCCATTGTTATTTTGGATAAATCTTTTGAGTCCGCAATGACTGTAGCTTTAGTGTGCCACACAGGAGATAAAGAACGCAAGATCTTCTTTACCAAATCTTCATTTGAGTATTCCTTACCCAAAGCTCGAAGTCCATTGATGATAACCATAAACCTACCAAACATCTCAGATATGGTTTCATCAGATTTCATGATAAACAATTTAGAATAAAAAACTAGCTTGTTTGATTTAGTTTCCCTAACTTGAGATGTGCCCTCATAAAACAATTCTAATTTATCCCACATCTCCTTAGCAGACTAACACATTCAAATTCTAGAGTACTCCTTCGGATGAAAGACACATTGCAGCATGTTCATGGCGCTGTAGTTTAGGGTAGCCTTTCTGATCTGCTTCCTTGTCCATATATCTTCCTCCCCAGTGATTTCTACTGGTCCCTTCTCAACAATCTCCCTTCTCAACAATCCTCCAGACTTCATAGTTCTGCACTCTAAGAAACACCATCATTCTGTTCTTCCAGTAAGGGTAATCAATACCATCAAAAAATGGAGGTCTATTGATTGAATGACCTTCTGCAACAAAACCTTTGGAATCCATGATCAAGATAATTCGATGAAACTAGCAGCACAAATTAAATAGGTAATTGGGTAAATCAAAACTAGAAACACTGATGAATCAACAAAGCACCTCAGAGTATAAACTCTGACCTTCTTTGATACCAGTTATTGGGATCGGATACGTGACTGAATCAAAGTTAATTACGAATGTGTGTGTATGGCAGCATAATTAAAACGAATGACACACACAATTCATTAGATCAAGTTGTAGTGTGTGAGTAAAGAGTGAAACGTGACAACAAACCACAAGCAAACCACAGTACATAGAGAATTTTCAGGTGGTTCGGAGAACCCAACTTGTGTCTCCTACGTCCACCTCCCCAAGATGGAGGAACCACTAGCACTAGTACGTACAACCTGGAGCACGACGACTCCAAACCCTTTGAGTACGACGACTCAAAGAAAACCCACGAGATAGGCACTACGACCTACTCCACAGACCACTTGTGAGTTCAACAACTCACAAGTAATTGAGCACGACGGCTCAAACACCAGAGCACTAAGGCTCCAAACCAGAGCACTACGGCTCCAAAACCTGAGTACACTGTACTCAAAACCTTTGGACCATGATGGATCCAAGTACTACTAGAACAGGCTCAATTAAAGAATAGATCCTCTAGCACGATCTATCTCAGTACAATGATGAAAAAGAACAAACAAAATTAGATAATCTGTGTAGTATGCATACACAGATCACACACAAAGAAAGTGTAAACTAGATGAATTACAGACTCTGATATGTTTCCAAACTTTTCAGATCTGTCTTCATCAGCCAGTACTTCTTAGATCACGAGCTCCTCCTCTTCTTCCCCTTCTTCTTCCTGGCGGTGCTGCTATGCTCCCCTTCTAGATGCAGATGCCTTTTTCCCGATCTTTTCTTCTTTTGCAACACTCTAACTCTCTCTCTATTGCTTGGCCTTGATCCCTACGCCCTCTATGTTGAATGGCTGGTCTGCAACCTCTGGAGCTTGAGCAAGGCACTGGAGAAACCCTTTTTTGCTACCAAAAGCCATTGTGGGAATTGTATGGGCTCATTCACCTTTGGAGTACGAGGATCATGGGTATTTATAGTCCCATGTGTCCATGTGGTGCCTTGGGGTGCGTGGGCACAAAAATCTAGGTAAGATCCCTTGATTCCCATGCAGACACGTGTTCAGAAAAATCAGGATCTGAATCGTCATTCGAAGTGTGTCAACGCAATCAAGTTGTGTGTCGACACATGATCCTTGCATTGTGTCCTGACAGCACTGAATGGTGACGTGTGTCGACATACATTTCACTTGTGTCGACACACCTAATCAAGGACCAAAAATCATCTTTCTGGGAGTACAGGATGTGTCGACACATGATCAACCTGTGTCGACACCACTGGCTTCATATCTTCTGGTTATTCTCTAAATGCAATGGATGTGTCGACACATGATGGTTTTGTGTCAACACCACTGACTACGTTTCACTTCATTACTTTCTGAATGCAATGGATGTGTCGACACACAGTGGACTTGTGTTGACACAACTGTAATTCATTCTTCAGGAGCGGGCTCGGCAGACTATGAGAGTCGACCTGTCTGTCAACTAGAGTCAACCTACTTTGACAAGAACTTTTTAAACCTGTATGAATAAAGAATAGACCATCAATACATGTCATTAACAGTAAAATATGATATATAAAATATCAAGAATATGTTGTTTGAGCATTATTGTAATATATTCAATATGTACAATATGTTCACTATGTCATCATCAAAATCAAAGTATGAGTGATATTCAATAGTCATCATTAAAAATCATCATTAAGAAATTCCAATATACACTCAACACAACAGCTTGCACAACATGTCTTCTATTCAAAAGAGAGGAATGTACAACCTGAATCTTAGAAGAGATTAACAAAGGTCCTTAGACCAAGCTCAATATGAACAGTAAGAAGGCTTGATCTGAGACAATGGATAGGAGGATAAAAATATGCAAGGAATCACTCTCTATTAGATGAACAACAAATCTCTCTTAGAAAGGAGGTGTTCAGTAGGAATGCAAAGAGAGAGAGAAAGGAGAAATGGAGCGCTGGAGAGTTTGAAAGTTGCTTTGGCGCTCAGTTTCTTCTTCACTCAAGATGATTGTATTGAAGCTTCTAAAAAGAATTGGATGAAGAAAGCTATCTGCATAGAAGTTCTACTTGGATTTCCGCAGGCATCATCTTTTATAAGCCCCATGGAAGATAACCATTGAAGGATTCGTTGAGTCTTATTCTTCAAATCATGCAAGTTTCCAAGGTGACAACTTGTGTCTAACGATTACTTCAAGATAGTATTGGATATATGCAATATTTAATGCACAGAGGGAGGTGTTAGGTAAGAGAGGTCATACATCACTCAGCAACTATACCTCTTCTACAAAAGTCCCCATTTTTGGTTGACAATCCTGCTATTCTAGGTAGTTGTCATTCTGATTGTCAGGAAATAAAGTGTCTTTATGCAAAACATGCACAAGGTAAAGAACATATAGCCTAAGCCTGATAGGTATTACCTATTGCATTTAATGTTGGAGACTTTCAGATACGTAAACACATAAGCCAAATTTGAAATAAAGCATGTTTGTGTGTAAGGCCCTCGAATTATGTTGCATTATTTTAATTTCATGTAAATAATTCATGTTGTGTATGCATAGATGTAAATATCTACGAAAGTACTAGTTAGTATACTATTGCATGCATGTGTATAAATTAGATGTAAATAATGTATGAATGGTATGATGGTAGTATGTACATAATAGTATACATATGGCACATATATAGGTATAAGTTGTGCATGGTTTCTGCATGTTTTTGAGTTCTGGCCAAAGGCCAACTTGGCGTCAATATCAATGGACGTTTGTGTTGTGTAGGCGTCAACCATATGGACGCCAACACTAAGCCCAGCGTCCACCGATGTGGACATCAATATCACTGGCTTGCATGCGTTGCAGAGCCGGAAATCCCAGAAACAAGCTACCCCAACCATTGGGGAGCTGTCCCCAACGGTCTGAAAGGCTTTCATGTCAAGCTTGTGTGAAAGGAGAGCCCTCTCCTATTTACCAAGCCTTTTGCAACCTCAACAGCCCTCTCTTGGCTCTCTTTGCAAGAGGAGAAGAAGGAGAAGAAAAACCCTAGAGAAAAATGTGAGAAAACCCCACCCTTTGCAAGCTTGAATCCGACCTTCTGAAGCTGTTCCTGGCCATCCACCACGACAAGGAGCTAGCTGAAGTGAAGGAGGAGACTTCCCCGACCTCATCGTGGAGTCATCTTCGTCCTAGAACCCGGCGTGAAGACTTCTCGGGAGCTTCTTGGGACTGCCCAAGGAGAGCTTCACCAAGCTTTAAGATCCATCTGGAGTATTTTCTAGAGGCAAGTAACCTACCCCTATCGTCCATGTAGATGTCAAGTAGGGTTTTATCATTTTTATGTATTTTTCCTCGTGTCCTAGATCCCCCATTCACCCCGTTATTTGGAGTTCGGTCTGTGTTCCTGCACAGACAGGAACTTGGCGTCAATGCCTTGACGCCAAGATTCCCCGTGTGCGTCCAGCGATCTTGCCGTCCACTCCTAGAACGACCAGAGACTGCCGTTAAGTTCGTCTGGGCAGAACAGTGAACTGTTCTTTCCTTATATATGATTACTTTCGATATGTTTTGCGATGAGGATATATTGTAAACCTATTATGCTATGTAATGTGAATGTTGGAATGTGTGGGAGAATGGTTGTGTATTTATTGTGGATGGTTGAGTTATTATTTATTTAAATTACTTGTGGAAGAATGACCATGTATATTCACCATGATCCTAATAATTCGTGGGAAATTATGATGCCCTAATCCTGTTGAATCATGTCTATATACGTCAGTCTCTGCTCTAAATTTTCTGGAATTTTCCCATGTCAATGTGATTTACTGAAAATTTATACTTGGGAAATAGAAAACATGTGTATGATTGCTAAAATTCCAGTAAATCGTGTGTTGTGTAATAAATCCGGGAAAAATTCCTGTGGTATTGTGTATATTGGGATCAGGGTTATGATCTGTTAAACTGAGCTCTTATGTTATACACCATGATAAATTGAATTTTGAATAATACGGGAATTTATGTTAAATTTTCTGCAATTGCATTTTGGATCAGAAAAATGTGAACATTTTCATGTGGGGTCCTAACCCGAAATCAGCACGTGGTTAAATTTTCAGGTCGTTTGGACAACTATATAGTGAAATATGAATTTTTCCTTGCGAAAATGTGAACAATGCATGTTAATGTGACAATAATTTGACATGTGTGTGTGATCTGATTTATGCAAATTACTGAACATGTGATCCCTGTTAATTGTAGAATCATGTTAGGAAAACAGAGCCCTTGTGTGAATGAGAAAATGAATGAGAGGTAAGTGACATGTGTAAAGATATGCGTTAAAATCGGTAAATGTGTAAATCGTGCCAAGTGTGACACTGCTTCCATAGAGGGCAGTGGAACCGTATCAGGGAAAAGTCCCCCTGAGAAGGTTCAATGTGTTGTGATCCTAAGGGCATTAGGATGAAATCCTAGAGGTGGACAAGTACCACTGGTTAGGGTGGAGACTTGTTCTCCCGGTCTGCGCAGTCCAAGAGTCGTCACTGTATTGCCTAGGTGACGTCTATGTGTATGTGATGTGATGTGTCCTTCTCTGGTGGTTTGGACTATGTGTTACGGCACTAAATGTGAATGTGAAAATGTGTATGTGTTCATGTGTAAGAACTGTGGATGTGAACAATGTGTAAATATGCATGAGTAAAGTGTAAATTATGTGAATGAGAAATTGTGTAAATATGTGAAACCAAAACGTGAGGGTTGTGAATTTGTGATCTATGTTGTGGTAATCTGAAATCATGATAAAACAACAAACTAAATGCACTTATGATCATGCTTTACATGTGCAAATTGCCTTGAATCCATGTTAGAAACGATTCTTAGTGATGTGTAAGTAATCCCATGCTTGTTTGCCTCATGTTGTGATTTTAATTGATTAAGTAGCTCTCGTGTGTTGGGTTATGCTTTCTAGTCCATGTAAAACCAGCAAGCTTAAAGAAGATGAAATGGTCATGAGCATGTATAGGAGTGTATAGAAATTCATGCTAAGTGCGTCCTTTTTACGTAGGCATTGAAATCATGCTAAACTTGCTTTCATGTTTTAGTTTAATTGAAAGCAGACCTTTCAGGTGTTGGAGTGATTAGAGAACACGTGATAGGAGATTTTGATTTAGAAAATCTGAAAACATGAGTCATGTGTTTAATTAGTAGAACCACCATGATAGGTTGTTAATTTCAATGACAAGCATGCTACATGATTGTGTCTTGTAAATGTGTATGTAAAACCTGCTATGACATGTACATGTATGGTATGTGTAGAGTTATTTGCTGAGTCTTTTAGACTCATTACTAGCTTCGGCGTACAGGCGTAGTTGGTGACGACACACTTGCGGAGGAGGCAGTGGAGACCGACTCTGAGCGTGGAGATTAGATCGTTGGTGTACTTTGCGATATTTTGATTTCATAGTATGTAATTGCAACATTGTACTAGCATTATTATGGAAAAAAACAAATGTTTAAGTGTGGACAATTATGTATTTGATTTTCAGCAATTTAATTATGTTGACTTTTAGTTCTTTAAATGTTATTGCAATCATGTATGTTAAATGTGGATGATGAATGAAATGAAGACAATAGTTCTTTTACTTCCTCTACTCAGTTCCTATATTCACGTGTATCTCAACTGAATGTTATTGTTGGGTAAATGTCCCACTGTGGCAACGTTCACTATACCGACGTGGGTTGGTATAACAGTACCGGTATAATGAGGGTCGCTACATTGTGTGCCAAAGAAATTTTGCCAGTCAATCAATACAGATATGAAGATAAGTAACTTATTTCAAAATCAGACTTCAGTAATCAATATGAATGAGATTCTTGAACACTATTTGGAATCATATTAGTCACTAATTGAAAGTTCATAAGTTATGTGTTCACTAATCGAGCTGGGTAGGCCTCATTCTTGGTCGAGCTATTATTGTCAGTCCAAGGGGTGTAAAGAGGTCGGTCTAGTCGACCTGAGTTGTCGGCCTAAACGACGCTAAGATCTTGGGTACAAGTTACATCAGGACATCAGCTCTAGTATTCTGGGATGTCAGTCGAGCCGAGGCTCCAGCCAACCTGTGGGAGCTCCCCGTGTCAGATATAATAAATTGTATGATATGTAATACAGAGAAATGTCGAAGCTAATAGGCCATTTTTTATGCCCTTTTTCTAATTCTTGTAGGTAATCTTATTTACAATAAGAAATCACACATATGCATATCTCATGTAGATAAGAAGTTGTAACATCCCTTCCTTCTTTGGTCAGCCATCTTCTGTTGAACATAGCAAAATATCGAGTCGTCGCCTTCTGAAGGCAACGTGATGACTGTCGTGTTCTTGTTAAGAATGCGACATGCATGTCGTCGCATTCCCCTTTTGACCGCAGCATGTAGTTTTGTCGTCTTACTGTCTGAATAGTTGGAACACATGTCGAGACACTGTCACATGAAGGCGACATGTCAGGTGTTGTGTTCATGGTGTCAGGCCTGCAGGGGTGATACATGGCAGGTCCGTTACTCAGGTTTGACTAGAACTTTGGGATCACGACAGGGTGGCTGTGGCATTCAGTAGTGAACGCGACCACCAAGCTGTTGCGTTTTCAGAACTGTGGCCTATATAGGCAAAGCCATCATGTTAGGCCCTCGAACTTGTTCTTCACTTAGCCTTTGTCATATGGTCTTTAGTTACTTGTGTATAGAGCTATGTATATGTTATCCTTGTACATATTATGATTACATGATGTTGTGTATATGTATATGTTTGATAGCCATGTATTTATTATTTTACTTACATTGTACATATGGTGCTTAAGTTATACATTACATTGCATGTATATATGTACATAGTGTTTGTATGTTTGGACACTTCTGTATTCTGGCCAAGAGGCATGTTAACGTCAACATGCATGGACGTTTATGGGAGAGTCGACGTCCAGATCGATGGACGTTGATTCCCAGTAAACGGTAGAAATGTGGACGTCTATTTCCCCAGAAATTGTGCGGTTTCAGATTTGGAAATGGCAGCATTTCCTCCGGTCTCGACTTTGGAAACCCCCTCTAACGGTAGAAAAAACCTATCTAATGCATACCCAAACCTCTTGGCTCTAGAAAAACACCCTTTTTCGGCCAGATTAGGTTCCTTTGGCTCTTGTGAAAACCCAAGAACTTTGTGCAAAAAACTGACTTTTGGGTGGCTTGATCTGGCGTTGTGGTGCGTCTTCTCATGATCTACATCGACTGGAAGAGGCTTTGGACCTTGGTGAGGCTTCCCCGACTCCGATGTGCAACCTACATCGACTCAAAGACCGGCTTGAGGGAGGATTTGAGGACCTTCTTGGCTTGGATGAGGAGGGCTTCAACGACTGAATTCATCCATTAGAGAATTTTCTGAGGCAAGTGATCTATGAACCTCATCCCTAAACATGTCTTGTAGGTCTCAAGATTTTTACGGAAATTTTCTCGTGTCATGGAACCCCCTATTCTCTAGTATATGTGTGCTCTATCTGTGTTTCTACAGACAGGAATTTAACGGCCAGCTTGCCGCCATTAAGATCCTGAGTTAGCGGCAACATCGTGTGCCGTTAACCTTGTTGGCGGCAAGCCCTTTGCCGCCAAGTTCTTCAGATTTTGCAGAATGGTTGTTTTGATTTATGTGGTGTGTTTTTCGAATTTTCGGGTATATGTGTATGCTGGAAAATTTTATATGGTCAGAACAGTCAGTAGATCATGTCAGGATAATTTTTCGAATTTCTGTAAATAGTTTTATTTACTAAAATTTCTAAAATGAGACAATGAGCATGATTTGACCATGAAAATCCCTGATTAATTAGATCCATGATGTATTAGGGTTTCACAAAATTTCTACGATCATATGATGACTATCTTCAGATGTTGGCACTGCTGAACATGACTGTTTTACTGTGAAACCTGCTTAAGTGAATTTAGTGATAAAAATGCCTGAAATATGTTTTAATTATCGTAATTAGTTTACAAATCTGAAAACTCTGCAAAATTGAGCATGTGACATGTTGTTTGTATAAAACCCGTGATAAATTTTTTCGTTCTGTTTTGATGATAGTAGGTACAGTTATTAATTTAGCAATGACAAATAACCCTGTTGAGCATATTAAATTTAATCTCGTATGAGGCAATGATTAACAACATGATTAGGACTGTGACATGAGTTATTTAGCACTGTAAATAGTAGCATCATGTTAGGTAAACTGAAACATGTGTAATTGTGTAAAAGTGAATGCAATTGTGTTAAGTGGTGCATGAGAAGTATGTAAACAATGTGATAAAGTAGATTGTGTAAAAATGTGCTGTTAGTGACACTGCTACCATAGAGGGCTGTGGAATCGTACTGTAGTAAAGTCCCTGTCACGTCCTAAGAATTTTGCAGCGGATATTAATAATGCGGAATAATTCGAGTCGATATCCCGAGACCTGAACAGTAGGCAAATAAGTCTGTAGCTAGCACACACTAAATGTATAACAACATACATCATCATAGGGCCCAAATATTGAACTCAACTAATCTCGTATTCAAATCTCAACTCATTGTATTCCAAATAGAAACTATTACAGGTCTAAAACTTAATAAAAAGAAAAAGTACATTTATTCCTCACTTCCTACTACATGAATCTAACACTCAAAGCAAACTACTATAACTACACTCATAGTTGGAACGCTCATCACTCGGACGCATTCCCATCCTTGACTTGCTCTTCCTCTTGAATGTCATAATCACCTAGAATGGTTAAAAGTAGGGAATGAGCAAACTAGCTCAGTAGGATTTATATCTCAATGTGCGGGCAATGATATAAGTGATTAACAATTTAGAACTAGGTAAGCACGACGAATGTCATGATATGCATGTACGAATGAAACTCATTTAAAACATGATACATGAACAAGCTAGATGGAGTGATCACGATAGAACAAGATCTAGAAGGATATAATAAGATAGAACTAGCAATATATCGCTTTGTACAAGCACGTAAGATTTCACTTGATGTCAAGAACGCAAGATATCACTAATTGCATTAAATGCAGGATGGCCATATCACGCAAGCAAGCAAGCAAGAACTCACGATCACGATAATGTAACACTAATTAGGTACGTAGACACTAATGTACACCAAGAAAAGATCCATCAAGAATGTACACTAGGACACATGTATGTGGTTATTGTATCTATCATTCAACACGCACACACGACTCCCAGCGCAGATGCAACGCCAGTAATCATTATACCCCATGGTTAACAGTATATTTATGACTCTCTATCATTGGGGCTAGACTGGAGCCCTTGGACACTTGCCGTGCCCGGTCAGCATCTCACTTAAATTTAAATGTAGATACCCACAGTCATTAATAATGGCCAATGAGAGTTTCAATAAGTAAGCATGTGTAATGTCATGTTCATGATGATGATGAGAACAAGTAATAAGTAAATTGAACATAATTTCATGAGAACATTGGTCTAGAGATAAATTTGGCAGCATAACGGTACGAATTATACTTTAGTTCAATCTTTACATTAATGGCTTTAGTCTAGATTGTAAATCACACTCACGAGAACAAGATGAGAGAGGAAGTGCACGCTATCTCTAGGGAACTTCAATGGTACAACCAACTCGGCTTCCATGAGGGAATCCACGGAGAGCGGAGATTTACAGAGGTCTTAGAGAAAAGGTCGCTAGTCTTATCGATTCGGAGTGACCGATAGAGAGTTTCCAAATCCCCAAGAAAGGGCTGCCTTGATGTGCAAGTGTGTAGTGATGTACACATCTCAATCCACAATCCATCGGTCTCAAACTCGCGGAAAACACTTAGCATGATAACATGACTAGAAACTATGCACTTTAACTAAACATGGATTGCAAGATTTTAAGATAGCAATTATCATTTAAATAAGCTAGAATAGTACAAAGAGTAAATCAAAAGTTACATGAATGGTCACGTCATTAAGAAAGTAATTAGAATAATGTTCGTGTAATTAAAGCTTTTTAAATGGGTTAAACACTTTTAAGTCATTAAATAGACATCATGTAATGATCAGAACCATGCCATGCAAATTACACGCTGGATACCATGTTAAAAAGACCTCGGGTAAGCATGTAAATATGCGTCCTTCACAGTGGACGCAATTAAAAACGCAGTGCACACTGGAAAAGCAACAAAACTGTGAAGATGCTAAATCGCGTCCACCTATGTGGGCACGTTTACCATTGAATCGCATCGGGGGATAAGGGCACGTCTATGGAAAATGATTAAAAAAAAACTTGGGTGGGAAAACCCTCTGAAACGCGTCGGGGTAAACCGCCGCGGTTCAGATCGGCCCGGACTCCCAGGCAACGCGCAGACCCACGCGGGCCGTTGATGGGTCAATGCCTTAAACGCGTCGGGGTCTTCGGACGCCTTTCATATGGTCGCGTCGCCCAGCAGCGTCGCGATACCAGATGCTTGAAATGCGTCCTCGGGACGGGACGCGTTTCGAGCAGCATACCGAAAACACAGAAAAACCAAAACTCAGGGGGTTCGATCCATGCAACGCTTACATCTCCTAAACTAGTGCTTTTCGGACAAAAGTCTCAACATGAAAGTTGTTGGGAACATAACATAGGAGAGAACTATGATTTTAAATAATTTTAAACAGCCTCTAGATACGTGATAAATTTACTTGAACAGGAAAAGACCCTAACATGCGTGACTTTGGCAAAACGCCTATAATTCAAAATCTACTCATTGGAATTTGCTGAAACCAACTGGACATGAAACTAGACTTGATGCTCTACACATGGGTATACGATTTGTTGAGGTTTGGCCCGAGAAAACCTACCTTATGGGGTTATGAAGTCTCGTTATTCAGAAATCCTTTGTTCAGACCATTGTTTGAAGAATGCTTAATACTCTGTGTATACTGCACGAAATTAGGCATTCCAGTTGGGTTAGAATGTAAACTTGACCCTCTTTCCAGGGGTATAAGCCTTGCACAATGGGATTTAGGTTTGACCTACCTTTGGTCGACTCCAAGAGGACGATTTACACAGGTCGTAGCAGACAAACCGGGGAAGAAGATGAGCTTGGTATACTTGATCTTCTGCTCTCCAGCCACCAAGAGCTCTTCCACACGACCCCAGCAAGTTATAGACCTCGTCCCTAGGGTTTGTGTGAAGAGTATTTAAGCAACCATGGTGTTTAGGAGTCCTATTATGACAAGGAAACTATGGTTGCGGTTTTGGCTTATTACTTTCCTAATTTGAGGATTTCTTCCTCCATTAGAGTGTGTGAGGCTTTAGGAAACCTCCCACCATATTTAAGCACGAATTTTAGTTGCCAAGAAAGGCTAATTGTCTTAGGGTTTGCCCTAATTACCCCCTTCTATTTTCAGCTTAATTAAAGTTGCGAATTTCTATGTATTTTCTTGCCTCATTTGATTTTTGAGCCAAATGATGTCCATTGGCCCAATTATGATATTGGGTCATTAATATATAATGTTAGAATTCTCTCCAACATTTTTATTTAATTTATGGTTGCGTCGTATTTTCGTGTTAACGGTTTTCCAACTTGTTTCCTAATTTGGATAATTGGTCACAATAACTCTTAAACCTAGCCCAAATAATTTTTATTAACCCAAATTTCTTGATGGGTCATTAGGGAATATTATTTGAAGTGCGTATATAATTTTTATTTAATTCTCTGACTCATCCAAGTACGTATGATAACGATTTTTTGACTTATTCATGAATTACGATAATAAGTCGCGAAACACTTTAAACTTGGCTAATCCGATTTTTTTTTGGCACAAATTTCTTTGTGAAACATTTAGTAATAATGTTTGGGGTCGATTTATAATTTTTACAGAATTTTTCGATGTGTTTTATCACATACGATAATGATACGTATGTTTTAAATACTCTGATATTATGAAAATTATTTACTTCCATTTATTCAAATTTTTACTTATTAAATTTTCCGGGGTGCTACACCCTCCCCCACTTAAGAGAATTTGGTCCCCAAATTCATAGATCATTAATTGGCTTTTGATAGTTATGATTCTTGAGCTCGTTTCGGATGTAATTCCTCCAACTTGTTTCCACATCGTGGATGCTAGTCCAACATCTACACCTATGGCCACCCATACTATTCATTTGGTTCCTTCCACTCCTGTTTTCCTTCCACGGTTGTTATAACACCATCTTAATCCTCCAGATGAACTATGGTATAATTACTAGATTATTTCTTTCTAATTTCCCCTTAATGATCTCCCCCACTTAGAAATGTACTCATAAAAAAAGCATCTTAAGATCAGTCTAGGGGTTTAACAATCATACCTCCTTCCGAAAGCATCATTTGCGTTATTGCATTCACACGTCCTTGACGCTTTACCACTCCTTGGTTCCTTCCATCTTGGTCTTTTAGCATAGGACAGTTCGGTATACGATGTTCATGACTCCCACATCGCAGGCATGCAAGCCCTGGCCTTCCTCCAGCACTTGTCCGCTTGTGCCCAGGCTTGTTGCAAAATTTACAATATTCCACCGTCATTGTTCCTTCTACTTTGATCTTTTTCTCCATGCCATAGTCCTTCCCAGTGGTTGGCCTTTTGTTGTTGTTATTGTTGTAATTGGGGAAAGTTCCAGTTGTATCGACTGCTCCCCTTTTTATAAAGGTCGGCTTTGAGATGTCTTTCCCCCTTATGCCTTCCACCTTAGCCATAGTGTCTTCTACCAGTTGAGCTCTTTGGACCATCTCAAGGTAGGTTTGGATGTTGTGTGGTCCAAGCTTTTCAATGAACATGGGCCTGAGCCCATCCAGGAAATGGTTAGCCTTTAATCCTTTCGTTCCCACTAGATGTGGGGCATACACAGCCAGACGTGTGAACTGAGTCTCATACTCAGCCACGGACATTCCTTTCTATTTTAGTGCGGCAAACCCCGCTGCCTTCTTCTCCTTGACTCTCTCAGAGAAATACTTTCCCCAGAATATCTCCAGGAATCCGGCCCACTCCAGTTCGCCAACATTAGGCAGGTGGGCCGATGTGGCCTTCCACCATGCTCGGGCATCCTTAGTGAATTGAAAAGTGGCCAGTACCACCTTCTCCTTGTTAGTGCATTACATCACTTGAAAAATTCGTTCTATCTCCTCTTGCCAATTCTCTTCCTCGTCTGGGTCAGGGGATCCAGAGAAACGAGGAGGGTTCAAACTCCTAGAGTTACGGTGTAGATCACCGGCTCCGTTCCTAGTTGCAGCAGCCTAATTTCCAGCCTGAACTACATTTTGTAATGCTTGAGTCAATCCAGCCACGGTTTCTCGCATAGCTTGCCACTGGCTACGAGCCATTGCAGTTGAGTGTAAGAGTTATGAGGGTTCCTGAGAAAAGGATGGAAACCAATTAATGTCTCTAGATACATTATAAGAGTCAATGGGTAGGAGTGTTTTGTTCATTCTATCATATTCCCAGTCTCTACCCATTCTCACCAAGTACTATATTTAATTTCCATGACCTAGGTTCCATAGGTATCTCCTAATTTTGAGACATATATCCTATTTGGTATTCCTAGGCTCTGATACCACTAAACTGTAACGTCCCGAGAATTTCGCAGCGGATATTAATAATACAGAATAATTCGAGTCGATATCCCGAAACGTGAACAGCCGACAAATAAGCCTCTAGCTAGCTCCACGCACTAAATGTATAACAACATAAATCATCATAGGGCCCAAATATTGAACTCAACTAATCTTGTATTCAAATCTCAACTCATTGTATTCCAAATGGAAACTATTATAGGTCTAAGACTCAATAAAAAGAAAAAGTACATTTATTCCTCACTTCCTACTACATGAATCTAACACTCAAACAAACTACTATAACTAGACTCATAGTTGGAACGCTCATCACTTGGACGCATTCCCATCCTCGACTTGCTCTTCCTCTTGAATGTCATAATCACCTAGAATGGTTAAAAGTAGGGAATGAGCAAACTAGCCCATTAGGATTTATATCTCAATGTGCGGGCAATGATATAAGTGATTAACAATTTAGAACTAGGTAAGCACGACGAATGTCATGATATGCATGTACGAATGAAACTCATTTAAAACATGATACATGAACAAGTAGATGGTGTGATCACAATAGAACAAGATCTAGAAGGATATAACAAGATAGAACTAGCGACATATCACTTTGTACAAGCACGCAAGATTTCACTTGATGTCAAGAATGCAAGATATCACTAATTGCATTAAATGCAGGGTGGCCATATCACACAAGCAAGCACGCAAGAATGCACGATCACGATAATGTAACACTAATTAGGCATGTAGACACTAATGTACACCAAGAAAAGATCCATCAATAATGTACACTAGGACACGTGTATGTGGTTATTGTATCTATCATTCAACACGCACGCACGACTCCCAGCGCAGATGCAACGTCAGTAATCATTATACCCCATGGTTAATAGTATATTTATGACTCTCCGTCATTGGGGCTAGACTGGAGCCCTTGGACACTCGCCGTGCCCGATCAGCATCTCACTTAAATTTTAAATGTAGATACCCACAGTCATTAATAATGGCCAATGAGAGTTTCAATAAGTAAGCATGTGTAATGTCATGTTCATGATGATGATGAGAACAAGTGATAAATAAATTGAACATGATTTCATGAGAACAATGGTCAAGAGATAAATTTGGCAGCATAACGATATGATTTATACCTTAGTTTAATCTTTACATTAATGGCTTTAGTCTAGATTGTAAATCACACTCACGAGAACAAGATGAGAGAGGAAGTGCACGCTATCTCCAGAGAACTTCAATGGTACAACCAACTCGGCCTCCATGTGGGAATCCACGGAGAGTGGAGATTTACGGAGGTCTTAGAGAAAAGGTCTCTAGTCTTATTGATTCAGAATGACCGATAGAGAGTTTCCAAATCCCCAAGAAAGGGCTGCCTAGATGTGCAAGTGTGTAGTGATGTACGCATCTCAATTCACAATCCATCGGTCTCAAACTCGCGGAAAGCACTTAGTATGATAACATGACAAGAAACTATGCACTTTAACTAAACATGGATTGCAAGATTTTAAGATAACAATTATCATTTAAATAAGCTAGAACAGTACAAAGAGTAAATCAAAAGTTACATGAATGGTCACGTGATTTAGAAAGTAATTAGAATAATGTTCACGTAATTAAATCTTTTTAAATGGGTTAAACACTTTTAAGCCATTAAATAGACATCATGTAATGATCAGAACCATGCCATGCAAATTACACACTGGATACCATGTTAAACAGACCCCGGGTAAGCATGTAAATACACGTCCTACACAGTGGACACAATTAAAAATGCAGCGCACACTGGAAAAGCAACGAATCTGTGAAGATGCTAAACCGCCTCCACTTATGTGGGCGCGTTTACCATTGAATCACGTCGGGGGGTAAGGGTGCGTCTACAGAAAATCATAAAAAAAAAACTTGGGCGGGAAAATCCTCTGAAATGTGTCAGGGTAAACCGCCACGATTCAGACTGGCCCGGACTCCCAGGCGACGCGCAGACCCACACGGGCCGTTGACGGGTCAACGCCTTAAATGCGTCGCGGTCTTCGGACGCCTTTCATATGGTCGTGTCGCCCAGCAGCATCGTGATACCAGATGCTTGAAACACGTCCTCGGGACCGGACGCGTTTTGAGCAGCAGACCGAAAACGCAGAAAAATCAGAACTCAGGGGGTTCGATCCATGCAATGCGTACATCTCCTAAACTAGGGCTTTTTTGGACAAAAGTCTCAACATGAAAGTTGTTGGGAACATGAAAGAGGAGAGAACTATGATTTTTAAATAATTTTAAACAGCCTCGGGATGCATGATAAATCGACTTGAACTGGAAAAGACCCTAGCATGAACGACTTTGGCAAAACGCCTATAATTCAAAATCTACGCATTGGAATTCGATGAAACCAACTGGACATGAAACTAGACTTGATGCCCTACACATTGATATAATATGTGTTAAGGTTTGGAATGAGAAAACCTACTTCTGGGGTTATGAAGTCTCTTTCTTCAGAAATCCCTTGTTCAGACCACTGTTTGAAGAACGCTTAATACTCTGTGTATACTGCATGAAAATTGGGCATTCTAGTTGGGTTAGAATGTAAACTTGACCTTCTTTCCAGGGGTATAAGCCTTGCATGAAGGGATTTAGGTTTGACCTACCTTTGGTCGACTCCAAGAGGACAATTTACACAGGTCATAGCAGACGAACCGGGGAAGAAGATGAGCTTGGTATGCTTGATCTCCTGCTCTCCAGCCACCAAGATCTCCTCCACACAACCCCAGCAAGTTATAGAACTCGTCCCTAGGGTTTGGGTGAAGAGTATTTAAGCAAACATGGTGTTTAGGAGTCCTATTATGACAAGGAAACTATGGTTGCGGTTTTGGCTTATTACTTTCCTAATTTGAGGATTTCCTCCTCCATTAGAGTGTGTGAGTCTTTAGAAAACCTCCCACAATGTTTAAGCAAGAATTTGAGTTGCCAAGAAAGGCTAATTGCCTTGGGGTTTGCCCTAATTACCCCCTTCTATTTTCAGCTTAATTAAAGTTGCGAATTTCTATGTATTTTTTTGCCTCATTTGATTTTTGAGCCAAATGATGTCCATTGGCCCAATCATGATATTGGGTCATTAATATATAATGTTAGAAGTCTCTTCAACATTTTTATTTAATTTATGGTTGCGTCGTATTTCCTTGTTAGCGGTTTTCCGACTTGTTTCCTAATTTGGATAATCAGTCACAATAAATCTTAAACCTAGCCCAAATAATTTTTATTAACCCAAATTTCTTGAGTGGTCATTAGGGGATATTATTTGAAGTTCGTATATAATTTTTATTTAATTTTCTGACTCATCCAAGTACGTGAGATAATGATTTTTTGACTTATTCATGAATTACGATAATAAGTAGCGAAACACTTTAAACTTGGCTAATCCGATTTTTCTTGGCACAAATTTCTTTGTGAAACATTTAGCAATAATGTTTGGGGTCGATTTATAATTTTTATGGAATTTTTTGATGTGTTTTGGCATATGATAACGACACGTATGTTTTAAATACTCTAATATTATGGAAATTATTTATTTCCATTTATTCAAATTTTTACTTATTAAATTTTCCGGGGTGCTACCCCCTCCCCCACTTAAGAGAATTTGGTCCCCAAATTCATAGATCATTAATTGGCTTTTGATAGTTATGATTCTTGAGCTCGTTTCGGATTTAATTCCTCTAACTTGTTTCCACATCGTGGATGCTAGTCCAACATCTACACCTATGGCCACTCGTATTATTCATTTGGTTCCTTCCACTCCTGTTTTCCTTCCATGGTTGTTATAACTCCATCTTAATCCTCCAGATGAACTATGGTATAATTACTAGATTATTCCTTTCTAATTTCTCCTTAATGATCTCCCCCACTTAGAAATGTACTCATAAGAAAAGCATCTTAAGATCAGTCTATAGGGGTTTAACAATCATACCTCCTTCTGGAAGCTCCACTTGCGTTATTTCATTCACACGTCCTTGACGCTTTACCACTCCTTGGTTCCTTCCAACTTGGTCTTTTAGCATGGGATAGTTCGGTATACGATGTTCATGACTCCCACATCGTAGGCAAGCCCCGGCCTTCTTCCAGCACTTGTCCGCTTGGTGTCTAGGCTTGTTGCAAAATTTACAATATTCCACCGTCATTGTTCCTTCTACTTTGATCTTTTTCTCCATGCCATAGTCCTTCCCAGTGGTTGGCCTTTTGTTATTATTATTGTTGTTATTGGGGAAGGTTCCAGTTGTATCAACTACTCTCCTTCTTATAAAGGTCAGCTTTAAGATGTCTTCCCCCTAATGCCTTCCACCTTAGCCACAGGGTCTTCTACCAGTTGAGCTCTTTGGACCATCTCCGGGTAGGTTTGGATGTTGTGTGGTTCGAGCTTTTCAATGAACATGGGCCTGAGCGCATCCATGTAACGGTTAGCCTTTAATCTTTCCGTTCCCACCAGATGTGGGGCATACACAGCCAGACACGCGAACTGAGCCTCATACTCAGCCACGGACATTCCTTTCTGTTTTAGTGCGGCAAACTCCGCTACCTTCTTCTCCTTGACTCTCTCAGAGAAATACTTTCCCCAGAATATCTCCAGGAATCCGGCCCACTCCAGTTCGCCAACATTAGGTAGGTGGGCCGATGTGGCCTTCCACCATGCTTGGGAATCTTTAGTGAATTGAAAAGTGGCTAGTACCACCTTCTCTCTGTTAGTGCATTGCATCACTTGGAAAATTTGTTCTATCTCCTCTTGCCAATTCTCTGCCTCGTCTGGGTCAGGGGATCTAGAGAAACGAGGAGGGTTCAAACTCCTAGAGTTATGGTGTAGATCACCGGCTTCGTTCCTAGCTGCAACATCCTGATTTACAGCTTGAACTACATTTTGTAATGCTTAAGTCAATCCAGCCACAGTTTCTTGCATAGCTTGCCACTGGTTGCGAGCCATTGCAGTTGAGTGTAAGAGTTATGAGGGTTCCTGAAAAAAGGATGGAAACCAATTAATGTCTCTAGATACATTATAAGAGTCAATGGGTAGGAGTGTTTTGTTCATTCTATCATATTCCCAGTCTCTACCCATTCTCACCAAGTACTATATTTAATTTCCATGACCTAGGTTCCATAGGTATCTCCTAATCCTAAGACATGTATCGTATTTGGTATTCCTAGGCTCTGATACCACTACATTGTCACGTCCCGAGAATTTCGCAGCGGATATTAATAATGCAGAATAATTCGAGTCGATATCCCGAGACGTGAACAGTCGGCAAATAAGCCTCTAGCTAGCACGCACTAAATGTATAACAACATACATCATTATAGGGCCCAAATATGAACTCAACTAATCTTGTATTCAAATCTCAACTCATTGAATTTCAAATGGAAACTATTACATGTCTAAGACTCAATAAAAAGAAAAAGTACATTTATTCCTCACTTCCTACTACATGAATCTAACAATCAAAGCAAACTACTATAACTAGACTCATAGTAGGAACGTTTATCACTCAGACACATTCCCATCCTCGACTTGCTCTTCCTCTTGAATGTCATAATCACCTAGAATGGTTAAAAGTAGAGAATGAGAAAACTAGCCTAGTAGGATTTATATCTCAATATGCGGGCAATGATATAAGTGATTAACAATTTAGAACTAGGTAAGCACGACGAATGTCATGATATGCATGTACGAATGAAACTCATTTAAAACATGATACATGAACAAGCTAGATGGAGTGATCACGATAGAACAAGATCTAGAAGGATATAACAAGATAGAACTATTAATATATCACTTTGTACAAGCACGCAAGATTTCACTTAATGTCAAGAACGCAAGATATCACTAATTGCATTAAATGCAGGATGGCCATATCACGCAAGCAAGCACGCAAGAACACACGATCACGATAATGTAACACTAATTAGGCACGTAGACACTAATGTACACCAAGAAAAGATCTATTAAGAATGTACACTAGGACACGTGTATGTGGTTATTGTATCTATCATTCAACACGCACGCACGACTCCCAGCGCAGATGCAATGCCGGTAATCATTATACCCCATGGTTAACAGTATATTTATGACTCTCTGTCATTGGGGCTAGACTGGAGCCCTTGGACACTCGCCGTGCCCGGTCAGCATCTCACTTAAATTTTAAATGTAGATATCCACAGTCATTAATAATGGTCAATGAGAGTTTCAATAAGTAAGCATGTGTAATGTCATGTTCATGATGATGATGAGAACAAGTAATAAATAAATTGAACATGATTTCATGAGAACAATGGTCAAGAGATAAATTTGGCAGCATAACGATATGATTTATACCTTAGTTTAATCTTTACATTAATGGCTTTAGTCTAGATTGTAAATCACACTCACGAGAACAAGATGAGAGAGAAAGTGCACGCTATCTCCAGAGAACTTCAATGGTACAACCAACTCGGCCTCCATGTGGGAATCACGGAGAGTGGAGATTTACAGAGGTCTTAGAGAAAAGGTCTCTAGTCTTATTGATTCAGAATGACCGATAGAGAGTTTCCAAATCCCCAAGAAAGGGCTGCCTAGATGTGCAAGTGTGTAGTGATGTACGCATCTCAATTCACAATCCATCGGTCTCAAACTCGCGGAAAGCACTTGTATGATAACATGACAAGAAACTATGCACTTTAACTAAACATGGATTGCAAGATTTTAAGATAACAATTATCATTTAAATAAGCTAGAACAATACAAAGAGTAAATCAAAAGTTACATGAATGGTCACGTCATTAAGAAAGCAATTAGAATAATGTTCACGTAAGTAAAGCTTTTTAAATGGGGTAAACACTTTTAAGCCATTAAACACATCATGTAATGATCAGAACTATGCCATGCAAATTACACGTTGGATACCATGTTAAACAGACCTCGGGTAAGCATGTAAATACGCATCCTACACAGTGGATGCAATTAAAAACACAGTGCACACTGAAAAAGCAACAAAACTGTGAAGATGCTAAATCGCGTCCACCTATGTGGGTGTGTTTACCATTGAATCGCGTCAGGGGATAAGGGCGCGTCTATGGAAAATCATTAAAAAAAACTTGGGTGGGAAAAACCTCTGAAACGCATCGGGGTAAACCACCGCGGTTCAGACCAGCTCGGACTCCCAGGCGGCGCACAGACCCATGCGGGCCGTTGAAAGGTCAACGCCTTAAATGCGTCAGGGTCTCCAGACGCCTTTCATATGGTCGCATCACCCATTAGCATCGCGATACCAGATGCTTGAAACGCGTCCTCGGGACCGGACGCGTTTCGAGCAGTAGACCGTAAATGCAGAAAAACCAGAACTCAGGGGGGTTCGATCAATGCAACGCTTACATCTCCTAAACTAGGGCTTTTAGAACAAAAGTATCAACATGAAAGTTGTTGGGAACATGACAGAGGAGATAACTATGATTTTTAAATAATTTTAAACGGCCTCGAGAGGGGTGATAAATTGACTTGAACAGGAAAAGACCCTAACATGTGCGACTTTGGTAAAATGCCTATAATTCAAAATCTACTCATTGGAAGTCAATGAAACCAACTGGACATGAAACTAGACTTGATGATCTACACATTGGTATATTTGTTAAGGTTTGGAATGAGAAAACCTACCTTCTGGGGTTATGAAGTCTCATTCTTCGGAAATCCCTTGTTCAGACCACTGTTTGAAGAACGCTTAATACTCCGTGTATACTGCACGAAAATTGGGCATTCCAGTTGGGTTAGAATGTAGACTTGACCCTCTTTCCATGGGTATAAGCCTTGCACGATGGGATTTGGGTGGTTTGACCTACCTTTGGTCGACTCCAAGAGGACGATTTACACAGGTCGTAGCAGACGAACCGGGGAAGAAGATGAGCTTGGTATGCTTGATCTCCTGCTCTCCAGCCACCAAGAGCTCCTCCACACAAACCCAGCAAGTTATAGAACTCGTCCCTAGGGTTTGGGTGAAGAGTATTTAAGCAACCATGGTGTTTAGGAGTCCTATTATGACAAGGAAACTATGGTTGCGGTTTTGGCTTATTACTTTCCTAATTTGAGGATTTCTTCCTCCATTAGAGTGTGTGAGGCTTTAGGAAACCTCCCACCATGTTTAAGCACGAATGTGAGTTGCCAAGAAAGGCTAATTGCCTTGGGGTTTGCCCTAATTACCCCCCTTCTATTTTCAGCTTAATTAAAGTTGCGAATTTCTATGTATTTTCTTGCCTTTATTGATTTTGGGCCAAATGATGTCCATTGGCCCATTATGATATTGGGTCATAATATATAATGTTAGAAGTCTCTCCAATATTTTTATTTAATTTATGGTTGCGTTGTATTTCCGTGTTAACGGTTTTCCGACTTGTTTCCTAATTTGGATAATCGGTCACAATAACTCTTAAACCTAGCCCAAATAATTTTTATTAAACCAATTTCTTGATGGGTCATTAGGGGATATTATTTGAAGTCCGTATATGATTTTTAATTAGTTTTCTGACTCATCCAAGTACGTGTGATAATGATTTTTCAACTTATTCATGAATTACAATAATAAGTCGCGAAACACTTTAAACTTGGTTAATCCGATTTTTCTTGGCACAAATTTCTTTGTGAAACATTTATTAATAATGTTTGGGGTCGATTTATAATTTTTACAGAATTTTCTGATGTGTGTTAGCACATACGATATTGATACATATGTTTTAAATACTATGATATTATGGAAATTATTTATTTCCATTTATTCAAATTTTTACTTATTAAATTTTCCGGGGTGCTACAGTCCCTACGGGAATGTTCAATGTGTGTGATATCCTATGGGCATTAGGATGAAATCCTGGAGGTGGACAAGTACCACTGGTTAGGCTGAAGAGTGCTTCTCCCGGTTTGCGCAGTTAACCAAGATCCGTCACTATGTTGCCTAGGTGATGGGTATGTGTATATATGTATATGTGTCCTTCTAATGGTGGTTTGGACTATTTGTCATGGAAATTAAGTGTAAAATATGAATATGTGTATGTGAACATGTGAATTGTGAAATGTGAAATCTGAGCATGTGAAATTGTTAAGTGAATGAGTTAGCATGTGAATAAGTATAAACTAGTGTGATTATGCTTAATTTATGTCAAAACAGCAAGCAAAGTGTGTGTATAAGTATGATAAATGCATGAGAAAATGATTAGATTTCATGCTAAGTATGTTAGTTACTTTGTTCATAGTTCCTTTAATTGTATATAGGTGTCAATGACTTGAATATGATTTGAATCTTTGAACCATATTGAGTAGAATGTGTAGATAGCATGCTATAGGTTTTACCTTTAGTTGTTTAAGTAACATGAAACAAGTACCATGTTTATTCTTAAATGCTTAAAAGACTAACACATGGTTGTGATATGAGTAAGGTTGTATTCTTAGATTGCTTGCTGGGTCTCTTTAGACTCATACTTGCTTCGGCGTACAGGTGAGACAGGTGTCCCCGTGCTTGATGAGTACGTTGTGAGGAGCGACTCCGAGCGCGAGGAATAGCTTCACTTGTGGACTCTACTATGTTGTTATTCTTTTTCATAGTATGTAATCAGTGGAATTGTATAATTCATGTGGACAATGTATTTCATTTGAAGTTGTAATAATGTGGACTTTAGTATTTCTCTTATTGCTATTTTACTATGGATATGATGATGATGATGGAATAAGAATGTATATTTTATTTCCGCTGTACTCTTTGCTATTCATGTGCATATCAACCTATCGTTTAGTGTTGGGTCAGTGTCCCACTGTGACGGAACCCTTTGTACCAACGAGGATTGGTATAATCGTACCGGTATGAAGATGGTCGTTACAGAGATTGGTATCAGAGAAACCCAGGTTGAGATTGTACATGAATATACCATCATCTTCATAATATGCTACGTCTTCATCAAATTGTCCACATATGTAGAAAATATTTAATAATGAATGAAAGATTGCTAAGAAAATAGTTAGGGCTAATCACTTAGTTTCTAATTAGATTAGTTTGTTTTTTAGGCTATGGCTTCTCGTGGTAGGCGTGGTGCTCATGCTCGAGATGACGAGCAGAGGTGTGAGGACAGGGGTGAGCAGTAGGCCCCAGCACCATAGGGTCCTACAGTTCTTCCTCCACCGCCGCCTGTGGATTATGGTGTGTTCATGCAAGGCCTAGTGCAGGCTATGCAGACTCAGGCACACACTCAGGCTGCACTTCAGGCTCAACTGGAGGCTCAGGTTAGAATCGTTAGATAGGAGTAGCCTGTTTTTATTAAATGTATGATTGTTATTATGTTGCTTATATTGTTTGTTGTGGCAGGCTCAGGCTCCAGCTCCAGTTCCTCAGGAGCAAGGCCATGGTGGTCCTTCCATCATGGAGCGATTCAAGAGGATGGTTCCACCCTCTTTTAAGGGGGAGAGTCAGCCATTGCTGGCAGAGAGCTGGATGAGGGAGATTGAAAAGATCTTCCGGGCTATTAAGTGTGCTGAGGAGGATAAGGTCAGCTTGCCCACCTACATGCTATAGGAGAGAGCCGATGTATGGTGGTCCTCGTTGCTGCACACCAGATTTGAGGACGGCGCTATCGAGGTGTCATGGGATGAGTTTTCGAGGCTCTTTCAGGCCAAGTTCATCCCAGATCATATTCAGGGCAAGATGGAACAGGAGTTCCTCACTCTTACTCAGGGCTTCATGACGGTGCTTGAGTATGAGGCCAGGTTTGCATAATTATCTAAGTATGCACCTCATATAGTTGCTGATGAGCCCAGGAAGGTAAAGAAGTTCGTGATGGGCCTTAAGCCATCACTGACATCGAGGCTTGTGGCATTTGACCATCGTACATTAGACGAGGCTCTCAGTGCTGCGTGTAGGCAGGAGAGTGAGATGGAGCAATATCTGGAGGAGAAAAAGGCAGTGCAGAAGAGGTCCGCGCCACCTTTCCATTGGCAAGACAGAAAGAAGGCGGCGTACCAGTCACCGCAGCATCCTGTGGCAGCGAGCAGTCAGCAGGCAGTTGCACCGCGGTCCTCTGGCGTCAGGCCTAGTGGCAAGAAGGAGTGCCCTCACTGTGGAAGGACACACGGTGGTACATAGTGCTGGAAGCTAGCGGGGAATGCTTAATGTGCGGTAGCAGTGAGCATCAGATCAGAGATTTCCCCATATTGCAACAGGGAGTTCAGCATGGAGCGCCTGCCCCAGCAGCGGCAGCAGCAACAGCGCCAGCTAGAGGAAGACCAGGAAGGCCTCGAGCCCAAGCTCGAGTGTTTGCCTTAGCACGAGAGGATGCCGAGCAGACAGAAAACATCACGGAAGGTACGGTTCTAGTCTTAGGTGTGCACGCTCAGGTTTTGTTTGATACGGGTGCCACAAACTCGTTCATTTCCAAGCGGTTTGCTAGGCAGTTAGCAGTAGAGTCAGGTTTAGAGGATGAGGAGTTAGAGGTTCCTTTGTCTGTGCACGCACTAGTAGGAACGGTATCGACTAGTAAGTGTATTCCGTATTTATTGGTGTGCTTTGAAGACCGAGGTTTAGATGGGTGCATCTATTTGCTAACGATGAAAGACTATGATGCAATTCTAGGTCTGGATTCGCTAGAGGAGCACTATGCCTTAGTAGATTGTCGTGGGAATATGATTACTTTCTGTATTCCTGGTGAGGATGAGTTTTCACATCCATTGCCAAGGAACTTAGCGGGAAGGTTTGTGATCTCCGCCATGAAGGCAATAAGAATGGTGAACAAGGGATGTTACGCTTTTCTTGCCAGCATGGTATTCATACCGAAGGCTGATCAGTCATCTACCCTTGAGGAGATTGATGTTGTGCAGGAGTTTCCAGACGTATTTCCTGATGATTTGTCTAGTTTGCCACCGGTTAGAGAGATAGATTTTACTATAGAGTTGCTTCCAGGCACCTCTCCTATTTCAAAGGCTCCATATCGGATGGCACCTGCAGAATTGGCAGAGCTGAGGAAGCAATTGCAGGATTTGCTGGACAAGGGATTTGTTCGTCCTAGTGTATCCCCATGGGGAGCACCTGTATTATTTGTGAAGAAGAAGGATGGATCACTCAGGTTGTGCATCGATTATAGGAAGCTCAACCAGGTGACTGTGAAGAACAGGTATCCCTTACTGCGGATTGATGATCTATTTCACCAGCTGCAGAATGCATCGGTATTTTCCAAGATTGATCTGTGGTCCGACTATCATCAGTTGAGAATTAGGAGTGAGGATGTGTCCAAGATGGCCTTTAGAACTCATTATGGATATTATGAGTTTTTAGTGCTTTCATTTGGTCTGACCAATGCCACTGCAGCGTTCATGGATCTCATGAACAAGGTGTTTAGACCTTATCTAGATAGTTTCGTAGTAGTGTTTATTGACAATGTGATAGTCTATTCTTCGGATGAGGCTACACACCGTGATCATTTGAGGGTTGTTCTGGAGATTCTCCGAGAGCACAAGCTGTATGCAAAGTTCAGCAAGTGCGATTTCTGGATGCGCGAGGTTCATTTCTTGGGCATGTTATCTCCGGCGCTGGTGTAGCAGTTGTTCCAGCGAAGGTCCAGGCTGTGTTAGATTGGGAGATCCCTAGGACCCCATCGGAGATTTGGAGTTTTCTTGGTTTAGCGGGCTATTATAGTCGATTCATTGAGGGATTTATATCTATCGCCGCACCTTTGACTAAGGTAACTAGGAAGGGTGTGAAGTTTGTTTAGTCCAAGGATTGCGAGAGTAGCTTTCAGTTGCTGAAGGCGAGGCTTACTTCTGCACTTGTGTTGATTTTACCGAGTGGTGTAGAGGGTTTTGCCATCTATTTGGACGCATCTCGGATTAGTCTTGGCTGTGTGTTGGTGCAGCATGGTAAGGTAGTGGCATATGCTTCTCATCAGTTGAAGGAGCATGAGCGTAACTATCCGACTCATGATTTAGAGCTTGCGACAGTGGTTCATGCACTGAAGATCTGGAGGCACTATCTTTATGGTATCAGATTTGAGGTGTTCACTGACCACAAGAGTTTGAGGTATCTCTTCTCTCAGAAGGAGTTGAACCTGCGGCAGAAGAGATGGATGGAATTCCTCAAGGACTACGACTTCGATCTTCAATATCATCCAGGGAAGGCGAATGTCGTAGCGGATGCTCTTAGAAGGAAGAGGTCTTTGCTCCAGCAGGATTGGAAGATGTTGGAGGATGCTGCTTGAGTGATGACTGAGTTAGAGCCATCATTATGTCAGGCTTTCATAGCTCAGTTGTCCATTCGGTCCACTATTTTGGATGAGGTGATCGAGCAGCAAAAGGCTGATCCTAGACTTTAGGAGTTGGTGGCCAAGACAGGCATTGCTCGAGATGGGGATGGTGTGATTAGATTTCATCACCAAGTTTGTGTCCCCGATATTGTAGATGTTTGTGAGCATGTTCTTGTAGAAGCTCATAGGTCGAGGTTCTCTATTCATACAGGTAACACTAAGATGTATCAGGATTTGAAGAGATCTTTTTGGTGGTCTGGCATGAAGAAGGATGTGGCGGATTTTGTATCCAGGTGTTTAGTGTGATAGCAAGTGAAGGTCGAGCATCAGCGACCATCTGGTCTTATGCAGAAGATGGAGATCCCAGTATGGAAGTGGGAGGTTGTCACTATGGATTTTGTGACGGGTTTGCCCAGAACAGTGAAGGGCAATGACTTGATTTGGGTGATAGTAGACCGTTTCTCTAAGACTGTGCATTTCTTGCCTATGAAGAAGAAGCAGTCAGTGGAGAGTTTAGCTAGCTATATGTTAGTAGCATTGTTAGGTTGCATGGTGTGCCCAAGTCAATTATTTCGGACAGAGATCCGAGGTTTACTTCAAGGTTGTGGAAGGGTCTTCAGGAGGCTTTAGGTTCCGAGTTGAAGCTTAGTTTGACATTCCATCCCCAGACCGATGGCCAGTCCGAAAGGACTATCCAGACTCTCAAGGATATGTTGAGAGCGTGTGTGATGGATTGGAAGGGTGATTGGGAGCGTCATTTGCCTCTTTCGGAGTTCGCCTACAACAACAGCTTTCATGCGAGCATTGGTATGGCTCCGTTTGAGGCTTTGTATGGGTAGCCTTGTATATCTCCTTTATGTTGGGAGGAGATAGGTGATTGAAGCGTGGCATTGTTGATTGTGCACTTCTGTTGTCGAGAGTTCCGTGCACAAGTCAATATGCTCACTTTCTCTAAAGTGTCTCACAAATTTAAAATCACAAAGATGAACTAATACAGTGGTGAGAACAAGTCATATCCACAGAGAGGCTGAATAGAATTTAAATTAAACTACTTTGACTTGAAATCATTCTAACAAACACATTTTTACCAAAATAACATTGCATTAAAAGTAATTCTGTGAACAGCATCAAAGAAATCCCTCACACTCGACATGTCAAACTTAATGAAATAGCAAGCAGAATTGAAATTAAAGAAACTTGGTATCACTATACCCTCACAGCTCGAGGGATCAAACAAGTAGACAGAAATAGAAATTAAACTAAAATTGTACAAAGATGCAACTCTAATTTTGAAATGATCTAAAACTCAAGGAAATGAAAGGATGATAGAACAAAATCTCAACAGAAAATTCTCAAGCCACTGCACCCCTACAGCTTAGGGGAGGAACATTAAGCAACATTAGATCTCTACAATCACCCGATCACTACTTTCACAGCTCACGGATCAAATAGAAACATTAGGAAAAGATTGAACATAAAATTTAGAAACAAAAAAATATTGCTAAATCAAATGCTTAATGCTACCACTGCACTGCAAAACATGAACATGAACAAAAGATTAACTCGGAAAACTAGGAAAAATGCTTAAATCCTCACAAATTCAGAGCTATTGCCTGCTACGACAGTAAAATAGATTCATGAATTCAACTTCAAATTTGAACTCAATGGGCCTCCAAATCAGAAGAAAAGGAAGAATCCCCATCTCCCAGATGCTGAACTCATGGATGCCGAACCACACAAATCTACACTGGAACTAATCCACACAGCACAAAACAGCAGAAGAAATTGCCTCCAATTCCTCACAGAACAGAACAGAAGAAATAGAAGAACATAAATCCAAAAGAAAATTGCAGTTGCTCTCCGGACGAACACAAAAGAAGAGAATTAGACAAACAAAACAAAATAATCTCAAAAATGATCCAAACTCCCAGCAGCTAGAACAACTCTCACAGCCCTCACCCCACTGAACCGCATAACCAAAACCCTCATAACCATCTCCTGGAGCCAAATTCCTCCCCTGCAATAGAACCAGAACAAGAACAAAACAAATTCCCCAAAAATTCTAAATCCTAACCCCAAAAACTCGAGCTAGCTTGCTCTGCTCAAAGGAAAAATACAGAAATAAATTGGCAGAAAAAAAATCCCTAAGAACTTGACTGGCTATCCCCTTACAGAAGGATGGAAAGAAAACTGGAAATTCCCTAAAAAAATCCGAACTCTGGAAGAAGAGGACCTTGGGATCCTTATATAGGCTCCCTAGAATCTTCCAGGCGCCTCTGCTTCCCGCCCAAGCTCCGCCAGCTTCCTCACGTACCAGCGCCGCACGATCTGAGCTCCACACGCCTCCAGCACCTGCATTGCCCGAGAGCTCCACAACGAACCAGCCGATCTGCTTCCCCTGGCCATTGTACGGCCCAGCAGCTTCACTCCGCAGCTGCTCCACACACCTGGACGCCGTACACATCGCCAGAACCGCAGCAGCCTCACACACCTGGCCTCCAGTGCACCTGGTCCACCCATTTCTATGCACGGCAGCTTCTGCATGCATCGCCCATCTGCCATCTGCACGCCAACAGAGCTCCTCACTCTGCCGCGCACACACACCATCGCACGATCCCATCTCTAGCTTGCTTCGCACCCAGAAGATCCACACCGCCAGCACCGGATGTGAGCTCCACCGCGCCCAGTTGGCCACCAGATCCGCTGCACACCTCCGCAGCAGCGCGCCAGAATCCCTCACAGCTCCTCCGCCAGCGCAGCTCTCTGGGCGCTGGCCGCCCCAACCTTGCATGCCTAGAACGCCATAGCCGCGCATAGTTGAGCACCAGCATCAGCTTCACACAAGCTCCTCTGCAGGAGCTGCTATCTACCCCAAATCGCCAGAGCCAGCTTCACACAGTCACCCACAGATGACCTTTTAGGAAAAAGATAAAGAAGGGTTTAGTGGGGTATGTGGCTAGATCTGGTGAGCTGAGAGAAAATGGTGTGTGGCATGATATGATTGGGTGGGGTATTAAAAATATTATTATTTAATGGGATGGGGTGGGTTATGTATTAAAAATTAACAAATTAAAGTCTACCTATTACTAAAAGAATATTTACAAAAGTATTTTAACAAAATTTATTTATATACAATATTTATTTACAAATATCTTTTATTTTCCAAAGTAAACCTAATTAGTCAATATGAAAGAAATGACTTATTAAATGAAAATCTAATATGTGTAGTCTAACCCATTATCAACTAATATGTTCAAAATTTTATTTCTGAATGAAATGAAAATTAAAATCAATGTGCACATTATTTATAGACAAATGATGTCTAAAAGCAACTAAATGTATGAAATTTAACACAAAAAATTTTGCAATTATCACTCCCCCCTACTTAAACATTGCTAGTCCCTTAGCAATAAAAATTACTCTAAATGTAGGACTAGAAGATGTAATGTCTCATGCTAAACAACCATCATGTAAAAGATTAATGTGGAGATATGTCTTTCCTTATTGTAAGGGCTTATAACAAAAAATTAGTGCACAAATAATAGCTCACTTAAGAGTTCGCATCAGCCCTTTTGGAGTTCCTCTGCCTCAGCTAGTACTTGAGATTAGATTAATTTGAGAGAGAAGAAAAGAATTGTGGAATAAGATCCTTGCTCAGTTAGATTGGGTTGTTTCTCTCAGTTCCATTCTACCCAACTTCCTTGAGGATTATTTCTCTGAGTTGAGGACTTTTCCTCTTTATTTGCACTTTGTGCACTCAGAATTTTTTCTTTCTTTTTCATCCACAATGCTGCACAACCCATCACTTTTCAAGAGTAGCGAGTCCAACTTTACTCAGATCCGAAGCATTTTTCATGGATATATTTTTTCTTTTGCTTTTGCTTTTGCCTTTTCTTTTCAAGAAGAATGGACAGTCAGGTTCCTTGATCACACACCTTCACTTCCTTCATAATTCACTTAAGGGGAAGGGAGAAAACCAATCACCTCTCTCCTACTAGCTTTAACAGATTTACTACATTCGGGTTCAGCTAGTCTAAGTGGCTATGTAGTGTGTGTATAACAACTTCTTGCCATAAATCCTTACATAAGGTAGACAAGAAGTACATGTAATCCTTTACTAGAGGCTACCTAACATGGATGTTTGCAAAGGGGTGTGACAACTACAAAAATTTAATGGTTAAAGATCAGATACATAGTCTGAGTTTTGCAATGCCAAGCATTTTTTATTCAAAGATGAAACATTGTGATTTTTTTTTTTGCACATGCTCAATAAAGAAAGAAAATGAAGCATTGGTTAGGATGAGGACTATGAATGCATGCTTATTCTACCTCTCCCCCCTACTTATTTACAGGAAAAGAAAGTAAGACAAAGAATTACCTGATAAAGGAAATCTGTACACTTGGGTTGCCTCCCAAGAGCGCTAAGTTTATCGTCTTCAGCCGGACGCAATTAGGCTCCATTTGGCTCAGCTAACTTGGTAGAATCAATTTTTAAGGAAGGTGGGCTTTCAAAGAAATGCTTTAACCTCTACCTATTAACAGTGAATGATTGTCCATTTTTAGGATCAAGAATAGTGACAGCACCATTGTCACAAGCTTTGACGACAGTGTAAGGACCATTCCATCAAGACTTCAATTTTCCCGGAAACAGACGAAGCTTAGAATTAAATAGCCAGACCTTATCATGCACTTGAAAAATTTTTCTATGAATGTGTTTATCATGGAATGTTTTGGCTTTGGCTTTATAGATTTTTGGCTTTGGCTTTGGCTTTACAAGATTGCTAGCAATATGATAGGCCAAGTCTCATTCTCTCCTAAAAAGATGTTCTTTGAACTAGCAGGGAGTGGTTTTAGCTCAACCTTAGGGGGACACTCTAATGGAAATGATGGATCATTATCCTGAAACTTGGAACTAAATTGCCCTTCCTCTCCCTCAAACCCTAGAGCACAGGGTTGATCTATTATTTCATCCTCACAAGATTCTTCCAAGGAGTCTACCACTAGACAACTCTCTCCTTCAACATGATGCCTAGATGCCTTAAAAATATTGATACTAACCCGCTCATCCCCAAATGATATATCCATCATCCCGGTAGCACAATCAATGTTAGCTCTTGCTGTGGCCAAAAAAGGTCTACCAAGGATGATGGTGGACTGAGTTAAATCTTTAGGAGTGTTCATGTCCAGAATGATGAAATCGGCGGGAAAGTAACAATCATTGATTTTCACCATGACATCTTCAACTAAACCTTTAGGAGTGGTGACAAAACGATCGGCTAGTTAAAGGACAACTGAAGTGGGTTTCAATTCTCCTAACTTGAATTTCTCAAAAATAGCATAAGGTAAGAGATTGACACTGGCTCCCAAATCTAAAAGACTGCTTTCAAAAGTGACTCCACCGATGGTGCAAGGAATTAGTGGAGTGCCTGGATCTTTAAGCTTTTTAGAGAGTTGGTTCAAGATAATGGCACTCACAGTTTCTGGAAGAGTGATTGTTTCAGTTTTATTTCTCATTTCACGTTTTGGAGTGCACATTTCTTTCAAGAATTTGGCATAAGCAGGCACATGCTTGATGGCGTCAAGGAGAGGAATGTTGATGTGAACTTGTTTAAACAGTTCCAAGAGTTCTTCATTACTAGTTGGTTTGTTTTTGGATTTTGACTTTAAAGCTTCAGGAAAAAGGACTCTTGGAATGTAACAACTTGGGTCTTCACTCATTTTAATTTTGTCTAGAAATTCTTCAGTTATTTTCTCTTTTCTCTTGGATTTTTCAACATTTTCTTCAATCTCTTCTTCCATTTCAGTTTCAATTTCATTTTCTTTATCCTCATGCAATGTTGACATGTGTGGGTGAGGATTTGTTCTGAATTTTCCACTTCTTAAAGTAGACACAGTTTTAACATTTTCCACTTGGGGGCCCCTAGCTTGGGCAGGAGGATCGTCCTGTTGTATAGGTTGATTCTGACTTTGTGGTGCTGGAATGTTTTGGACAAAAGCTTGTTGTGTGTTTGATGGTGGAGGGACATTTGGTCTAGCAGGTGGTCTGTATCCCTGAGCTTGATGGTATTGCTGGTTCTGATAGAATCCGGGAGGGTTGTTCCTTGGATTTGCTATAGTTTGACTTGGCAACTGACCTGACTCCCTCCTATGACATACGTCAGCAATTTAGGACTCTATTCTTGCCAAATTTTGTTGGAAATTTTGATTTGATATTAATTTTGTTGTTCTTGCACAGTCTGGCATAGAGTCGCCATCATGTTTTGGAGTTGATTCATTTTATCTTCCTAATTAGGCTGAGGAGGTGGTGGTTGATATGAAGGTTGCTGAAAATTAGTGTAAGCAAATTGATTGGAGTTTTGATTTTCTTGGACTTGTGGAGGTTTGGAATAAGAATATTGGCTAAATCCTGAATTCTGATTGGGATAGGATTGACCATACATGGATTGCTTAAAAGAAGGCTGAGACACTTGTTCAGATTGATTTTTCCAAGAAAAGTATGGGTGATCTCTCCAACCAGGGTTGTATTTGTTAGAATATGGATCATAGGAGGGTTGTAGAAACCTTGGGCAGCTTGGACTTGTTCTTAAATAAAAGGAGGCAATTGGGCAGTAGTGGGACAAGCACTAGTAGGGTGAGCTGTGCTAGCACACATAGAGCAAGTTTCAGATGATTGAGAAAATTTGGGTGTGGCTTGCCCAGTCAAAGACAGTAATTGATCGAATTTTTGTTCCAACTTCTGCTCCAATCTCTGATCAAGTCTAGCTAATAGGTCTTCTACCCTCGAATCTGACTCTTCTCTCCTTCTTAATTCATACAACCCTGCCATCTTTGATGGTCCTAATGCTCTCTCATAAGAGTGGAGTGAGGCATGATTGATAGAATTCTCACTCAATATTTCAAATAGATTATATGCCTCATCCTCGCTCTTAGTCATGAATGCTCCTCCACACGAGGCATCAACCATCTACCTATTTGATTCTGTTAGACCTTCATAAAAAGCTTGAACTATTTGCCACCTCGACAAACCATGGTGGGGACATTTTCTAAGAAACTCTTTTAATCTCTCCCATGATTCATGCATTAACTCTTCCGGGTGTTGGGAGAATCCAGTTATTGCTCTTCTCATGGTGTTGGTGCGGCCAATGGGGTAAAACTTTTTCAGAAACTCCTGCTGCATTTCTGGCCATGTTCTGATGGTTCTCCCTATGGTTACTAACCAATGTTTGGCTTTATCTTTCAAAGAGAATGGAAATAGGGTCAGTCTTAAGGCATTTTTAGTAAAGTTCTGGATCCTGACAGTGGAACAAATCTCTAGGAACTCATCTATATGCCTATAGGGATCTTCGTTGGGATTGCCATAGAAGGATGGCAACATCTGAATGGTTCCTGGCTTGATTTCAAAATGATTTGCAGGAATTTCTGGCCTAATGCAAGTAGCAGGCTGATAATTAGAAGGAATAAAGTACTCCTTCATCTGTCTGGGTGCGACCTCCTCTACATTCTTAGCAACTTGGTTCTGGTCTTGGTTGGCCATCCTATGAAAGAATCTTTCAATCTCGTCTATAGGTTGAGCCAAATCTAAGTTCAGGGAACGTCTACCAAGCATGCACAGATGAAAAGCCCTCTATTTATGATTTTTGAATTTTTAGATTTTTATTGATTTTTAAATTTTTACGAACAAACACAAACAAGCAAACACTTTCAAAACAAATTAACCTAAACACTAAGTGTTCTTTGGACCTATGTTATTTTTCTCAAAATTGAATTTATGCTTGCTTAAATTCAATCCTAACTCTTCTTGTACCGGCCAGGTAAGAGATGGAGTAGAGGGAGGCCCCCCTTGCTTTCGCAAGGACCCAATTAAATAACCTCTAGCTCACTTAAGCATAAACTTTTTAACCTCTAATCCTAGACACCAGACTTAAAGAGAAGTTTGAATTTAAGAAAGAATAAATCTAATTATGAACCCTAGGGCCAAGTCTACTGATTTTTATTGAAAGTTTAGGCAAATGCAAGAATGTGGAAAATTTTTGTGATTTTTGGGCAAAGGAAAGGGTGATGAAATCCCTCACCTTATCTTTATGATTTCTAAAGGGTGATGCCCTTAAGCAGTCCCTTTTACAAATATGAAATGCAACGAATCAAGTTCGGACAAGGATTTTCTAATGCTAAGTCTAATGCATGAAACAAGCGATGTAAGTCTTACCTTTCCCCCGCACTCTTCAATGCAGAAAAAGAAATGGAATTAAAATGATGAATGTCTTAAAACAAGTGATTCTACTCTTAAGAAGATGAAATTTTTAATGTGCAAAACAAACGGCTTAGATGAAAGAGCGATTTGGAATTTTTTTTAGATTTTAGATTTTTTTTAATTTTTATTTGGTTTTTAAACTAAATGAAACTTAACTAAGAAAATAAAAAGTGATACTATAAATTAACTCCAAACCATTCAAACCACCAAAAGGCCAATTATTACATGCCAAATAGAAAGAAATCTTTGTACATGCACAGAGAATACATGAAAGCCTCACTACAAGATCCACTCACCCTCTCCTATCTAAATTTCTGAATGAAAAGAAAATGCAAAAACAAATCAACAAGCTCTCCTCCTCCAATGGGCTTCAAATGTCAAGCCCAATCTCCATGTTCCTCCTTATGTGCAAATCTGAAATGAACAGCCCAATAAAAAGTCAATAGAAAGCCCAATGCAAATAAAATCAAATGAAAGCAGATTTAAATCAAACTCTAACGCCTCCCCGACAACGGCGCCAAGATGAAGCGCAGCATTGTTGATTGTGCACTTCCGTTGTCGAGAGTTCCGTGCACAAGTCAATATGCTCACTTTCTCTAAACTATCTCACAAATTTAAAATCACAAAGATGAATTAATACAGTGGTGAGAACAGGTCATATCCACAGAGAGGATGAATAGAATTTTTATTAAACTACTTTGACTTGAAATCATTCTAACGAACACATTTTTACCAAAATAACATTGCATTAAAAGTAATTCTGTGAACAACATCAATTAAATCCCTCACACTCGACATGTCAAACTTAATGAAATAGCAAGCTGAATTGAAATTAAAGAAACTTGGTATCACTGTACCTTAACAGCTCGAGGGATCAAACAAGTAGACAGAAATAGAAATTAAACTAAAATTATACAAAGATGCAACTCTAATTTTGAAATGATCTAAAACTCAAGGAAATGAAAGGATGACAGAACAAAATCCCAACAGAAAATTCTCAAGCCACTGTACCCCTATAGCTTAGGGGAGGAACATTAAGCAACATTAGATCTCTACAATCACCCGATCACTACTTTCACAGCTCACGGATCAAATAGAAACTTCAGAAAAGATTGAACAGAAAATTTAGAAACAAAAAAAATATTGCTAAATCAAATGCTTAATGCTACCACTGCATTACAGAACATGAACAAGAACAAAAGATTAACTCGAAAAACTAAGAAAAACTCTTAAATCCTCACAAATTCAGAGCTATTCCCTACTACGACAGTAAAATAGATTCATGAATTCAACTTCAAATCTGAACTCAATGGGCCTCCGAAAACCCTCTGGATGCAGTCGCTTTCGGAAAAGAGGATGAAGTCTAACTCACCAATCTCACAGAAAAATCTCCAAATCAGAAGAAAAGGAAGAATCCCTGTCTCCCAGATGCTGAACTCATGGATCCCGAACCACACAAATCTACACTGGAACGAATCCACACAGCACAGAAGAGCAGAAGAAATCACCTCCAATTCCTCACAGAACAGAACAGAAGAAATAGAAGAACAGAAATCCAAAAGAAAATTACAGTTGCTCTCTGGACGAAGACAGAAGAAGAGATTTAGAGAAACAAAACAAAACAATCTAAAAAATGATCCAAACTCCCAGCAGCTAGAACAACTCTCATAGCCCTCACCCCTCTGAACCGCAGAACCAAAACCCTCATAACCATCTCCTAGAGCCAAATTCCTCCCCTGCAATAGAACCAGAACAAGAACAAAACAAATTCCCCAAAAATTCTAAATCCTAACCCCAAAAACTCGAGCTTGCTTGCTCAGCTCAAAGGAAAAATACAGAAATAAACTGGTAGGAAAAAAATCCCTAAGAACTTGACTGGCTAACCCCATACAGAAGGATGGAAAGAAAACTGGAAATTCCCTAAAAAAATCCGAACTCCGGAAGAAGAGGACCTTGGGGTCCTTCTATAGGCTCCCTGGAATCTTCCAGGCGCCTCTACTTCCCGCCCAAGTTCCGCCAGCTTCCTCACGTACGAGCGCCGCACGATTCTAGCTCCAGACGCCTCCAGCACCTGCATCGCCCGGGAGCTCCACAGTGAACCAGCCGATCTGCTTCCCCTGGCCATCGTACGGCCCATCAGCTTCACTCCGCAGTTGCTCCACACACCTGGACGCCGTACACATCGCCAGATCCGCAGCAGCCTCACACACCTGGCCTTCAGTGCACTTGGTCTGCCCATTGCAGTGCACGACAGCTTCTACATGCATCGCCCATCTGCCATCTGCACGCCAATAGAGCTCCTCACTCTGCCGCGCACACACACCATCGCACGATCCCATCTCCATCCTGCTTCACACCCAGAAGATCCACACCGCCAGCGCCGGATGCGAGCTCCACCGCACCCAGTTGGCCACCAGATCCGCTGCACACCTCCACAGTAGCGCGCCCGAAGCCCTCACAGCTCCTCCGCCAGCGCAGCTCTCTGGGCGCTGGGCGCCCCAACCTTGCATGTCCAGAACGCCATAGCCACGCACAGCTGAGTGCCAGCATCAGCTTCACACGAGCTCCTCTGCAGGAGCTGCTATCTACCCCAAATCGCCAGAGCCAACTTCACACAGCCGCCCCCAGATGACCTGTTAGGAAAAAGATAAAGAAGGGTTTAGTGGGGTATGTGGCTAGATCTGGTGAGATGAGAGAAAATGGTGTGTGGCATGATATGATTGGGTGGGGTATTAAAAATATTATTATTTAATCGGATGGGGTGGGTTATGTATTAAAAATTAACAAATTAAATTCTATCTATTACTAAAAGAATATTTACAAAAGTATTTTAACAAAATTTATTTATATACAATATTTATTACAAATATCTTTTATTTTCCAAGTAAACCTAATTAGTCAATATGAAAGAAATGACTTATTAAATGAAAATCTAATATGTGTACTCTAACCCATTATCCACTAATATGTTCAAAATTTTATTTCTGAATGAAATGAAAATTAAAATCAATGTGCACATTATTTATAGACAAATGATGTCTAAAAGCAACTAAATGTATGAAATTTAACACGAAAAATTTTACAATTATCAGTGATAGGCAGTTGATAGGTCCAGAGTTAGTGCAAGAGACTTCAGATAAGATTCAGCTTATTAGGCAGAGGCTTGATGCGGTGCAGGATAGGCAGAAGAGTTACTTCGACAACTGAATGAAGGATTTGAAATTCGAGGTTGGTGAGCATGTTTTTCTGAAGGTTTCACCTACCCGAGGTGTTGTCAGGTTTGGTAGGCATAGCAAGCTGAGTCCAAGATTAATTGGCCGGTATGAGATTCTTAGCGGATGGGCAACGTGGCATATGAGCTAACTTTACCCCCAGCGTTAGCTAGTGTTCATCCTGTTTTCCACGTATCTATGCTCAGAAGGTATGTGCGAGATCCGTCTCATGTGATTAGTCATGAGCTAGTGGAGATTCAGCCAGATTTGTCGTATGTTGAGCAACCCGTAGCTATCCTTGATCGGAAGGTTCAACACCTCAGGAACAAGAGCATTGCGTTCGTAAAGGTGTTATGGAGGAACTTCTCGCGAGAGGAGGCTACATGGGAGCTTGAGGATGCTATGATAAAGAAGTATCCCCAATTGTTTGAGTAGTGTCGTTCTAACTTCGAGGACGAAGTTTTCTTTAAGGGGGAGAGGGTGTAAGGCCCTCGAACTTGTTCTTCATTTAGATTTTGTCATATGGTGTTTAGTTACTTGTGTATAGAGCTATGTATATGTATGTATATGTTATCCTTGTACATATTATGTTTACATGATGTTGTGTATATGTATATGTTTGATAGCTATGTATATATTGTTTTACTTACATTGTACATATGATGCTTAAGTTATACAATACATTGAATGTATATATGGACATAGTGCATGTATGTTTGGACACTTCTGTATTCTGGCCAAGAGGCATGTTAACGTCAACATGCATGGTCATTTATGGGAGAGTCGACATCCAGATCGATGGACGTTGATTCCCAGTAAACGACAGAAATGTGGTTGTCTATTTCCCCAGAAATTGTGGGGTTTCAGATCTAGAAACGGCAGTGTTTCCTCCGGTCCCGATTTTGGAAACCCCCTCTAACGGTAAGAAAAACCTATGTAATGCGTACCCAAACCTCTTGGCTATATAAAAACAGCCTTTTCGGCCAGATTAGGTTCCTTTGGCTCTTGTGAAAACCCTAGAACTCTGTGCAAAAAACTGACTTTTGGGTGGCTTGATCTAGCGTTGTGGTGCATCTTCTGGCTATCTACATCGACTGGAAGAGGCTTTTGACCTAGGTGAGGCTTCCCCGACTCTGGTGTGCAACCTACATCGACTCAAAGATCGGTTTGAGGGAGGATTTGAGGACCTTCTTGGCTTGGCCGAGGAGGGCTTCAATGACTGAATTCATCCATTAGAGAATTGTTCTGTGGCAAGTGATCTATGAATCTCATCCCTAACCATGTCTTGTAGGTCTCAGGATTTTTACGGAATTTTTCTCGTGTCCTGGAAACCCCTATTCTCTATTATATGTGCGCTATGTCTGTGTTTCTGCAGACAAGAACTTAACAGCTAGCTTGCCGCCGTTAAGATCCTGAGTTAGCGACAACATCGTGTGCCGTTAACCCCTGTTGGCGGCAAGCCCTTTGCCGCCAAGTTCTTCAGATTTTGCAGAATGGTTGTTTTGATTTATGTGGTGTATTTTTCAGATTTTCGGGTATATGTGTCTGCTGAAAAAATTTTATATGGTCAGGAACAGTCAGTAGATCATGTCAGATAATCTGTCAAATTTTTATAAATAGTTTTATTTAATAATATTCTGAAATGAGACAATGAGCATGATTCGACCATGAAAATCCCTGATTAATTAGATCCATGATGCATTAGGGTTTCACAAAATTTCTACGATCATATGATGACTGTCTTCAGATGTTGGCACTGTTGAACATGACTGTTTTACTGTGAACCTGCTTAAGTGAATTTAGTGATAAAAATATCTAAAATCTATTGTAATTATCGTAATTAGTTTACAGATCCGAAAAATCTGAAAAATTGAGCATGTGACATGTTATCTGTATTGAACCTATGATAAAATTTTTGTTCTGTTTTGATGACAGTAGGTACAGTTATTAATTTAGCAATGAAAATTAACTCTGTTGAGCATATTAAATTTAATCTTGTATGAGGCAATGATTAACAACATGATTAAGACTGTGATATGAGTTATTTAGCACTGTAAACAGTAGCATCATGTTAGGTAAACTAAAACACGTGTAATTGTATAAAAGTGAATGCAATTGTGTTACGTGGTGCATGAGAAGTATGTAAACAATGTGATAAAGTAGATTGTGTAAAAACGTGCCCTTAGTGACATTGCTACCATAGAGGGCTGTGGAACCTTACTGTAGTAAAGTCCCTACGGGAAGGTTCAGTGTGTGTGATATCCTATGGGCATTAGGATGAAATCCTAGAGGTGGACAAGTACCACTGGTTAGGGTGGAGAGTGCTTCTCCCGGTTCTGCGCAGTTAACCAAGATCCGTCACGGTGTTGCCTAGGTGATGGGTATGTGTATATATGTATGTGTGTCCTTCTAGTGGTGGTTTGGACTATGTGTCACGACAATTAAGTGTAAAATATGAATATGTGTATGTGAACATGTGAATTGTGAAATGTGAAATATGAGCATGTGAAATTGTCAAGTGAATGAGTTAGCATGTGAATAAGTATAAACCATTGTGATTATACTTAATTTATGTCAAAATAGCAAGCAAAGTGTGTGTATAAGTATGATAAATGCATGAGAAAATGATTAGATTTCATGCTAAGTATGTTAGTTACTTTGTTCATAGTTCCATGCTTTAATTGTATATAGTTGCCAATGACTTGATATGATTTGAATCTTTGAACCATGTTGAGTAGAATGGTAGAAAGCATGCTATAGGTTTTACCTTTAGTTGTTTAAGTAACATGAAACAAGTACCATGTTTATTCTTAAATGCTTAAAAGACTAACACGTGGTTGTGATATGAGTAAGGTTGTATTCTTAGATTGCTTACTGGGTCTCTTTAGACTCATACTTGCTTCGACATACAGGTGAGATAGGTGTCCCCGTGCTTGACGAGTACATTGTGAGGAGCGACTCCGCGCGCTTGGAGTAGCTTCACTTATGAACTCTACTACATTGTTATTTCTTTTTCATAGTATGCAATCAGTGGAATTGTATAATTCATGTGGACAATGTATTTCATTTGAAGTTGTAATAATGTGGACTTTAGTATTTCTCTTATTGCTATTTAGACTATGGATATGATGATGATGATGGAATAAGAATGTATATTTTATTTTCGATGTACTCTTTGCTATTCCTGTGCATATCAACCTATCATTTAGTGTTGGGTCAATGTCCCACTGTGACGACACCCTTTGTACCGACGTGGATTGGAATAATCGTACGCGTATGAAAAGGGCCGTTACACATCAGCCATGTCTTCTTCTTCCCCTTTCTTCTTCTTTCTTTCCTTCCTCTGACCCTCCTCTATGTGAATAGATCCATGGAGAGGTTTTTGAGAGTGTGCTTGGTGAGGGGTGGTGTTTATCCTTGGCGTGGTGTTCTTCTCGAGCGTGGCATTCTCCTCTCCGTGGTGGTGACCTCTTCTCTGGCATGTAGGAGGTCATAGCTTACTCATGGATGGTGTGAGCGTGGAGCTTGGAGCGAGGAGGAGGTGGCCATGCACACGAGAAGACCCCAATGGTTTGGCTCTTCTATTTGAGGTAGGGACTCTTATCCTTCCCCCTAGTTCGATCATGCTAGGATCATCTGCCCTTTCTCTAGCCTTGTAGAATCCATGATAGGTGAATGTGGATGCTTGGTTTGATCCTTTGAGCATGATTGAGGGTTAGGGTTTGAGTGTTATCATGCTTGCATGTGAGGTTTTTGGAGTGTAGATGCATATCCTTGACATGCATGGGTGTGAATGAGGGTGGTTTGTGCCTATAGTATGTGTTTGGATAGTTCTACATGCTCCCCTCCCTCTATGTGCACAAGTTTTACCGTTTAGGGGTGTTTTGGAAGACCTCAGGTTAACACCCAGGTCTCTGTCAATGGTCGCGAGAAGGTTCTTGTCGCGACCCAGAATGCAATGTATTGCCCCATTGCCTTCTAGTCTTGTAGCGACGTTCTAGTCTTGTAGCGACGTTTACCCTGTCGCGTTCTGGTGGCGACACGGTGGCCGTCACCTTCTGACCTGGTTTACCTATGGGGTTGTGGGAGGTCTCGGGTGGGCACCCATACCTCTATCTATGGTCGCGACAAGGTTCTTGTCACGACCTAGATAGTGACATTTTCCCAGTGGCCTTTAGACCCAGTTCGAGATAGGCCAGGTGTCGCCTTCAGGTGGCGAAAGCCCTTGTGTCACCTCCTCTGAGAAAGTGATAGTAACCCTGTTGCCTTCTCAGACAAAGAGTGACTGGCGACCTATTCGAAGTTTTCTTTCCGTTGCGTCTCTGGTTTCTTTGCACCTGTACTATTCCTAGCACGGTCCTACACTAGCCGTTTGCCCGGTGCTAGGCACTTGTGGGCTTGTCCGTTGAGAGGTTGTTACCGTTACTTGAACCCCCCGTCCCCGCGCATCAGTTGAGGGAGTTCTCTTGGTGGCGGGAGTGCTCGTGTTGCGAACTCTGAAGCTAAGGGGAAAACGGTGGGGACAACGGCATAGAGTCATTTGCAGAGCTCTCTTAGTTGAGTCTAGTACGCCGAGGTGGTTTAGGCATTCTTTCGGTGCATATCAGCTAGTTCTTCTCACTGCCTCACTCTACGTGGTTCCGGTACCATCTAGAGGGGCCAGACGTGGTGTAGTAACTCTAAATATTTAAATATCGATAAATTAATTAAATTAAAAGAAAATGTGAATAATTAAAACCCAATAAGTAAAAATAAGTGATGGGTTATCCAAGATGGTCCATACATGGATTAATGAGCCCAAAAGCTAGAACCCAATGATGAATGGGAGATATTTTAGCCTAATTTCGTACCTAAATTATTAATAAATTAAGAAGGGTTAAGATAATTACTATTTTAACTCAAACTTATCCTAAAAGAGTCCTAGGCCGATCCTAACCCCTTGCCCACGAATCTAGAGCCCATCCCTTGTCTATTGGAAGGATAAATGCTAGGAAAAGTGGGATAATTATGGGAAATTTGGTGTTGGAGGTGAAAGAAGAGTTTAAAGTAAATATGAGATTTTAAACATATAAATAAGCCTCCATTTTGTCTCTAGCCAACCCTTGACACCTACTGGAACCTGGAGAACGAGGAGGAGGAGCATTTGGACGTGGAAATCAAAAGGAGAAGGCTAGGAACAAAAAGCTTCTCCAAGTTCTTCACCTTTCTTGCCATAGGATTCAAAGCGTTCAAACGTAGGCAATCTCTGAGGCAAAAAACAAATTAACTTCGACCATAGGGAGACCATGATCCCATCTTCGAAAGCCCCATGTTTTCCCCAATTTTATCATGCCGATTAGGAGTATTTCATGCTCCAAGTCCTGTTAAGAACATGTACCCGACTTGACATGTTCACCTTAAATCCATGTCCATACTTGATTTCGTTCCTTGAAACTTTTATCATACATGCAACATAATGTCAAGGATCGAATGACACCATTTTCCCCAATTTGTATTAAGTATCCTATTCGAATTAAATTGTTTTCCATCACTATGCATGATTTTTAGTTCATCATAATGAACCTATTAATAGTATGCCTAGATCATGATGGAAGCCTAATTACTCGTCACTGTTGATACATCTACATGTCTAGTTTCGTTTAAAACTGATTTCAAAATTTTTCTTTATGTATACGATTTGATATTGAATTTTAAAGGCCCCTATGTTAAGTCCTTGGAGGGCTAGACCGCAACCCAAGGTGACCCAAATCAATTTTGGGGTTTGGCCAGGGTCTTTGAGAATGTGACGGCCCGAGTGGTCGCGTTTTCACCCTGGTCGTGACACAAACCCACGTCACGAGATGAACACGACGGTCTGACCCATCGTGTTCTATCTGTCCTATACCGATTGTCCAGAACGCGATAAACCCCGACTTCGCGCTTATGGACCAATTGAATCAATTGGCCTGACCCAGTTCTTGTGAACGTGACTGACCTACCCGTTGCGATTTGAAGGTGACAGCTACCCCTAACACAATTTGACTGTCTTCCAGAAACCCTAATTTTGCATGCAAACCATGCAAATTAATGCTTCCTAATCTTGTTTAACCCCTATATTCATGGTTATGAATAGTACAATGTGATAAAGGATTTTTTAGAATAATCACATGATTTCATTAATTGAAATGTGTGCACAACCCCTCATGATATCGTTGATTCTCTTACACATACACACACTAAACATGAATCGTTGCCATGAGACTTTACCGGAACTACTTAATAATATATCTGGCAATCAAGAGCAATTATTCATGTAAATTTCTCTATTTTATTAAAGAAACTTGTCTTCATTTTATCACTTGAATTGAATACTGCTATTGCGACCCTCTGCCTTCGAGCACTCAAGGCATGGCGAACAATTGTTTCTATACACACGTTATCTTGGCTTGGAGGACCTCTCCGTTGGGAATACTCTTGACTGGACTAGGAACTCCTTGTCAAGGCCTCCGTAAGACTCCTTGGCTTTGAGGGACGTTCATTGCCAACGAGCGGGTTATACCATCAATACCTATTTTACCCTTAGGGATCAGCATGATCCAACGGCCTTAGATTGTTCTCTCTTACCTTGAGAACACACCGGACCTCTAGCCTGTGTTCGTAGCATGGCTATTGGGCGGTTGTGACTTCTACTGGACTGCAGGCACACAATCGTGTGTGTCGTGCAACTGTTACTATTGTCATTTATCTCCGATTTATGAATACGACCCTCTTTCTTATCTACTCTCTTTACACTCTCATCTATTCACATTCTCTCTGTACTCTCATTTATTCTTCAATTAATCTCATCTACTCTTGGTACTCTATTTGGCCATCCATTTGATTGTCTAAGATAACAAACATAATCATGCCAGGCAACATTATAAAGCGCTCGATCTGGTCCTGGGAGGTGCGCCCGAAAGGCTATAACTCGCGGGGGTTTAATGATCAGGGTATACGGCATAATACCGAAGTGCCATACTATCAAGATTTGATCGAAGAGAATCAATCACTATACTATGTTCTCTCGGTTGACAAGAAGTTCGACCAAAATATGCTATCTCGACTAGTACACTTTTGTGCAAACGTTACATTCTATTTCGTTATATGGCCAATCCATTATCATGCTAGTTGTGCTATTTTCATATGAAAGTACTATTGTTCTCTTGCTATCGATACATTACTCTTTTAACTATACTTGATCGTTCTCTATAGTTATCCTGCTTGACAAAACATTAATCACTTAAAGTGTGCCTGTTTACACGAGATATTAAGTCCTACTGGGCGATTATCGCTCATCCTGCGCTATTTATTTCACGTGTTTCAGGTGATTCTGATGGAGACTACCACACGCACGAGGATTGGGATGAGCAAGTGTAGGAGTGACTAGTCATTTCGACAACCGAAGCTTTTAGTAGTTAGTTAGATGGATAGTAGTTGCTTTATTTTAAATAAGGTACTCTGGCCCATAGCTTTGGCTATGAATTAGTGAATGTAATAGAGGATTAGTGGAATTATTAATGAAGATGGATCTTTTGGTAGTATTCCAATTTGTGTAATAGTTTGATGTTTATTTCTTACTCTATACTATTTATTTAACTGTTTATCCCTCCGATATTCTGCGTTGGGGCATTACAGTTTTGTGGTATCAGAGCCTAGGTTGTTCTTAAGTATAGGATGATCTAGGATTGACCTGCCTCGACTAAGTCAATTATCCTACCTATGTGAGATACAGGTAGAACCATGGGTGATAAGTTAAAACAAATTCACACACGCACAAACTTAGTGCAACCTCAATATCTTACATTAAATTTTCTTTTGAAGAAACTTAGAATATAGCAATGGCAGCAGAGCGTGCTCAACTCCGTGACATGCAACAAACCATCCAGTAGCTCACTCGAGCATTACTTTAAGCTCCTCAAGGCGGTGGAAATCGAGGAGCTGGGGATTTACACAGGAATTTTCGAAGCATGAACCCGCCTCGTTTCAATGGGACCACAGATCCCAATGAGGCTGAACACTGGCTGAAAGAAACTGAATGCTTTTTCCGCGTCATGTAATGCGCAGATGGTGGTAAAATGCTGCTCGCTACTTTTTAGTCAGAAAGAGACGCCCGCGCGTGGTGGGAGTCTGTTGAGGCCACCCGGGCAGATGCACAATTCACTTGGGATGAATTCAAGGAGCAGTTTAACTCCAAGTATTTTTCTGAATGAGTCTAGAAGAGGAAAGCCTCTGAATTTACTGCATTGAAACAAAAGAACCTCACAGTGGCTGAATGTGAAGCTCAATTTTCCCGATTGGCACGATATGCCAACCATCTCGTCAGCACCGAGAAAATGAAGGTAAGGCATTTCCTTAATGGGCTCAAGCCTTCTTATATCACCCAACTTGCACCACTTGACATTCACGTCTATGCCGACATGGTCAAGAAGGCCCAGTTCCTGGAAGATGCGACCGATCTCACTAATTGCATCAAAGGTAGAATTGTGAACAAGTAGCAGGTTCCTCAAGCAAACCCACCAACGACAAGAAACGGCCGTTCAGCATCACCGACGGGCCAAGCCAAGAGCGGAGGCCCAAGGTTTTCACCCCCTCTGCCCCAAACAAGCCCAGGTGCAAGCATTGTGACAAGCTTGGTCACACTGCCAAAGAATGCTGGAGAAAAGTGGGCGCATGTCTGCATTGCGGGAGTCGTGAACATCATATTCCCGACTGCCCCATGCTCAAGGAGAACGAGAAGCATCCTGTTGGACAGAAGAAGCCAGGCAGACTGCAAGCTGTGCAGGAAATAGAGACCACTGAAGAGGGTGGAGTCGTGGAAGGTACATTACAAGTCTTTTCTCAATCAACATTTGTTTTGTTTGATACTAGCGCTATCACAAACATTTTTTGATACCCTAAATGTTAAACCTACGTCTATGGGTTTTGAATTTCCTGTCACTGCACCACTAGGGGAGAAAGCCCAATTGAACAAATATTTTCTATTAGCTGATGTAATGATTGGAGGACTCAATCTGAGAGCTGACCTGGTGTGTATGCCCATGGAAGGCTATGATGTCATATTAGGAGCCGATTGGCTATCCACTTATGGGGCTAGTGTTGATTGTAGAAGAGGGAAGATTACATTTGGTGAATTCTCTAAGTTGGCCTTTACTAGACGTAGACACAAGAGGCACTTGTCTCTCATCTCTGCTATTCGGGCACAAAGCATGATTAGGAAAGGTTGTGTGGCATTCTTTTCCGCTATGATAATCGAAAAGAAAGCACCCAAGGTATCATACATACAAATAGTGCAAGAATACTCCAACGTGTTCTCCGATGAGCTGCCAGGCATTCCACCTAAACGAGATGTGAATTTCTCTACTGACTTGACCCCTAGAGTTGCACCGGTGTCACGTTAGCCCTATAGAATGTCTCTTGCTGAATTGAAAGAACTGAAGGAGCAATTGATGGAGTTTCTGGAAAAAGGTTTCATCAGACCGAGTACTTCCCCTTAGGGAGCACCCTTTCTATTTGTCAAGAAGAAGGATGGATCTATGAGGTTATGCATTCACTACAAGCAGTTGAACCAGCTGACTATCAAGAACAAATATCCTCTGCCTCGCGTCGATGAATTATTTGATCAAATATCTGAAGCTATGTATTTTTCTAAGATTGAACTTAGGTATGGATATCATCAGATGAGAATCAAAGATGCAGATATTTATAAGACGGCTTTCAAGAGCAGGTATGGACATTATGAATTTGTTGTTATGCCTTTTGGACTAACCAATGCTCCTGTAGCCTTCATGCAATTAATGAACAACATCTATCGGCCTTACCTTGACAAATTTGTCGTGGTATTTATTGATGATATTCTTATATATTCCAAGATGAAGGAAGAGCATGAGGAGCATCTAAGTATCGCTCTACAGATCTTGCGTGACAACAAGCTCTATGCAAAATTGAGCACGCGTGAATTCTGGCTCGAAGAAGTTTCATTTCTAGGCCATGTCATATCCAAGGATGGTATCACTATTGATCCTTCCAAGCTAGAAGTTGTACATAACTGAGAGAAACCTACCAATGTTACGAAGATTAGAAGCTTTTTGGGACTGGCTGGCTACTACAGGCGGTTCATAAAAGATTTCTCCAAGATTGTTGTACCCCTTACTCACCTTATGTGAAAGGAGAACCCCTATGTCTGGAGCAAGGAATGTGAGAAGAGCTTTCAGACATTGAAGAAATGCTTGACTTGTGCACTTGTCCTCGCATTACCAGTTGAGGGTGAAGAATTCTTAGTCTACACTAACACATCTGGAATCAGTCTAGGCTGTGTTTTAATGCAGAATGAGAAGGTAATAGCTTATTCATCTAGACAATTGAAGCCTTATGAGGTCAACTACCATGTCCATGACCTAGAACTAGTTGCAGTTGTATTTGCACTTAAGATCTAGAGGCAACATCTCTATGGACAACAATTCATTGTCTACTCCGATCACAAAAGCTTAAAGTATCTATTCTCTTATAAGGAGCTCAATATGAGACAAAGAAGATGGTTGGAGTATTGGAAAGATTTTGATTTCAATATTCAATATCACCCTGGCAAGGGTAATGCTGTAGTAGATGCACTTAGCAGGAAGCATGTGGTGTCCTTATCTTGCTTAGTCATGGGTGAGATGCAATTGTTAAAACAATTCGCCAGTTTGAATATAAATATTGAACAAAAGAGTGATCAGATCCAGGTTTCTAATCTTAGGGCACAACTTCACATTTTTTCGAGATCAGGGAACAATAAGAAAATGACCCATTTTTTATTCATGTCAAGGAAACCCTAGCAGATAGATCAGATTTCTCCATCATTGAGGATGGGAGACTGTTATATCAAGGCAGGACATGTGTGCTTGACAATGAAGAGTTGAAAAGGAAACTGATAGATGAAGCTCACAAAACTAAGTACAAAATCCATCCTGGTGCGACCAAGATGTACCAAGACATGAAAAAATCATTTTGGTGGCCCAACATGAAGCGTGAGGTGGCTGAGCATGCCGCACACTGCTTCACATGTCAGCAAGAGAAAGCAGAACACCAACGTCCCGCGGGTGTACTCAGTCCCCTGGACAAACTAGAGTGAAAGTGTAAAAGCATTTGTAGCGTATTGACCGTTCGGACTGTAGTTTAGTGGTTCTGGTGGCCGAAGTGTGGCCTGTGGTTTGCGTTTGAAGTGCTTCACAGGTTGTTTGGGCTTTGTGGTCCGAGAATTCGGGCCTAGGGAGCTCACTAGTTCTCTGTCTATGAGCACGACAAAGTTGGGCGTCGCATTCTGAACGCGACGGTCCAGGGTGTCACATTCATGTTGCCGCCATTTTGGGTTGTCTGACTGCATGTCCACTGCATGGCGTGCGTTGGGCAGTCGGCTGGAGTCAATGATGAGAAGGCGACGACCTAAACCGTCACGTTCTTGTCACGACAGCCAGGTGCGTTGCGTTAACCTAGGTCGGCCAAATAGAGCTGAGGAAGCTCTGCTAGGCCAGGAGAAGGTTTTTGCGGCTGTTCTTGGGCGATTCAAGGTTTTGAGGTGTTTTTTAGCGTGCTCTCTCTATGAGGATGTGGTAAGGAGTGGGGGAAACGTCGGATTATCGTCGTTCTTCATGTTCTTCGCATAGGTAGGGGGATTCCACCTTGTTTCTTGCTGTGGATTGCATGTTGTGCATGTTTACGCTATTAGTTGAGTTATAGAAGTTGGATAGAGTGCATTGGTTAGAGTGATTATAACTGCTTTATACGCATGTTTGCATGGTTTGCTTGGGGATTCCGGAGATGGAACCCCGGTTTTGGGTCGTTGTCTGTGAAGGCGATGGACCTGGGTGTCACATTCAGGCGATGGACCTACTTCAAAATGTGTCGTATCAAGGCGTCGCGTTCTAAAGGCGACTGAGGACCCTGTTGCATCCAGGCTTCTGATGGCTATGGGTTTATGCATGGTTATGTGATTATTGGTTGGCTCTATTTATTGTTCATAGCAAACGTAAGCATTGTATTGGCACTCGTTGAGATCGAGGAATGTGGTGTTCACGTGGTTTGTGTGTACGTGGCGAGTAGTACGACGCCTACCATGATTACCTCTCCAATCGGGTACCCCAGGTTTTGTGTGAGCCAGGCACGTCAGTGCTCAGGGTTTGTCCCGGTACTTGTGTACCGTCAAGGTCTGTGTCATCTTCCTGAACACCCTCACTATTATGTAGAGTTGTACGTCTGGATGAGGGAAAGACGACAGAGGGACAACGACTTTTAAGAGTTGTGTTTTATCGCTTGTAGCACACTCGTAGTTTGGGTCACATACACCAGTAGACGTACTGGTCCCCAACTAGTCCTGTTTTCCAGTGCCTCATTTTAGGGAGCTTGGGCCGGAGTCCCTAGAGGTGCCAGGCATGGACTTGCGGTAGTGTGGTCTGCAGGTGTGGTGTTGGTTGGTCTCTACAGTTTCTTGGCTTTGTTGTGGTGGAGCGGCAGTTGTACCTTTCGTCTATGGCTGCGAGACTGAGGGGTAGTCCTATGTGGTTTGTCCGAGTTAGTTTCTAGTGTCGCGAACCAGTCTTCGTGACCCGAGTGCGGCATTACCACGAACCAGTCTTTACGACCTGAGTGCGGAGTTTCTCTACTCTAGTTTGTACATTTGGTCGAGGTTTGCTGTTTATTTATTAAATGCTGATTTCGGGTAATTGCTATTTGTTAATTATTATTTACAGCTTTAACCACGTGAGTAGATAGCGTTATAAATTGCCTAGTGTAGCTTCTTGCTTCTGTACATCATGAGTTTGGTTTGTTCGGCTTTTGGGGGAGTTTCCCTACTGAGCCAGTGACTTGTGAGGCTCACCCCTACCCCTTTCAAGTGAAGGAGAGCAGGAGAGTTCTCATCCTTTGTCTAGCTCGGAGGCACATCATAGTGGAGTTGGGCCTATGCCACCAGCAATGTGATCTGTACTTTCTATTCACCTCGGGGTATGCCCCAGGTTACTATACTTTGTGTTTGACTTCAGTTGCGAACTAGCTATGTATATTTCATATAAATATTGTGAGATGTGGAATCTTATATATATTTAAACTGTTTATTTTATATTTCCACGGACATGTGCATGGTATCCCATGCGAGGCTACGGCTCGTTCGTGCGAGGCGGAGTCGGGTCAAGCTCGTTATTAGGTTAATGGGTTTGAACGGCGAGGACTGCTACAGTTGGTATCAGAGCAAGGTTCGTGTGAATATAAAGGAATTGGAAATTTACATAGCCTGGTCTCTACTCTAGTCCACTGCTGGTAGTTGGTCCTAGTTTTTGTATTGATTTGTTTGTATGTTATGTGGTTGGAATGATGTATGTGTTGGATTAGAAATGGCAGACATGAGAGATTGGGGAGGTGGTGGAGATGAGCCAGAAGAGACTACACATCAATTGATTGAGAGGTTATGAGAAAGCATTACGGAGATCCAGACGAGATTAGATCATCAGGCGCCAGTACAGCTAGCAGCGATGGCATCCCAGATTATAGAGGAGGTAGTGCTAGTACCAGTAGCACCACCCCCACCACCACCAGGAGTCGAGGTACCATCAATTGTACCCATAGTTCCCGTAGTACTAGCACGACCACCCAGTATGGAGGAGTCTACGGCACTAGTGGAGAGGTTCTTGCAGTTGCAGCCACCCACTTATTTTGGAGGCCCAAATCCTGATACTGCAGAGCACTGGGTGCATGAGATAGAGAGAGTTTTTGTTACTATGAGATGCTCACAGGCTGCTAGGGTGATTCTAGCTACCTATCAGTTGTGTGGATTTGCACAGGCGTGGTGGAGACTCAAGATGCAGATAGGTTTTTCTAGAAGAACAGAGGATACCATCACCTGGCCAGAGTTCTTGGAGGTATTTAATGATACCTTCTTTCCATTTCAGATATAGCAGGCCAAGAGAGAGCAGTTCAGGACATTACAGCAAGGGAACTTGTCAGTATTAGAATATCAGATGAGGCTTATGGCTTTGAGTAGATATGCACCTTACGTAGTCACGGATAATGATATGATGGTGGAATATTTTATTCGAGGACTGTGATCAGAGTTACAGGATGCGGTGATTCCCCTTATGTGTAGAACAGTGGAGGAAGTAGCGCAGAGGGCAGCTATACTTGAGAGGACTGTACAGACTAGGCAGTTAGGAGGATCAGGTAGCTTTCAACTTCCACAACAATCCACAGGTATTAGCAAGGGCAAGGTATCCTCGGGAGCATCATCATCATTTGGATTTGCTAAATGGGGTAACAAAATAAAGAAGATATTTAGAGGATGAGGTGGTGGTAGGCAGTAGGGTTTCCAATAGGGTGTTCAGCAAGGCCGAGGTCTCAGGCCATCTCTAGAGGAGTCACAGCAGAGCACAGTAGGTCAGCACTCAACTTTTCCAGGCATCAGGTGTTATAATTGTGGGCAACCAGGGCATTTAGCCAGAAATTGCTCGCATCCACGAGATTACAGTTATGGAAGAGGGGCACAATAGCAACAACAGCAGCAGCCATATCAACAGCCAGCAGCGGAGCGAGGTAGAGGCCCACCTTTTCCGAGAGGTTACTAGAGCTCAGGCAGAAGCATCCAACCTAATTGAAGGTATATTACCTCTCTTTGAATTTTTTGCTAGAGTATTAACTGATCTAGGTGCATCGCGTTCATTTATTTCTGAAGAATTCATGGATAGTATGGTTCATCCCTTTGAAGAGAGGTAGTGTGAGTTGGTTGTGGAGGTTCCCGCTGGTGGTTTTATGCTCACTTCTTGTTATTTAGATGAAGTTCCTATCATAGTACAAGGGAATCAGTTGCCAGCAAGGTTGTATGCACTCCAATTGAAAAAGTATGATGTGATTTTGGGAATGGATTGGCTAGAGGCCTATGGGGCAGTGGTGGACTGTAGGAAGAAGAAAGTTAGATTTTGTCGACCCAGTGGAGCTGTGTTTGAATTTCAAGGTATGCCGTTTTACACTCCTAAGTTTATTATTTCTGCACTTTGGGCTATAAGGTTGATTAATGCTGGGTGTGTGGCATATCTTGCTTCAGTCAGTTTAGTTGAGTCAGGCAAGTCTTTAGAAATGGAACCCGTGGTTAAGGAATTTGCAGATGTGTTCCCAGAGAAGTTGCCAGGGTTAGCTCCACATAGGGAGGTGGATTTCACAGTAGAATTGTAGCCAGGTAGCATGCCAATCTCAAAAGCACCTTACAGAATGGCACCAACAGAGTTGAAGGAATTGAAGAAGCAGCTGTAGGAGTTATTAGAGAAAGGTTTTATCAGACCCAGTCATTCACCATGGGGAGCACCAGTGCTATTTGTTAGAAAGAAAGATGACAGCTTGACAATGTGTATAGATTATCGACAATTAAACAAGGTCACTATCAAGAATAAGTATCCACTTCCCAGAATTGATGATTTATTTGATCAGCTACAGTCAGCCAGAGTTTTCTCTAAAATTGATTTGAGCTCAGGATATCACCAGCTGAGGATTAAAAAAGAAGATATTGAGAAGATAGCTTTTAGGACCAGATATGGGCACTATGAGTTTGTAGTTATGCCATTTGGGTTGACTAATGCACCAACAGTATTTATGAATCTGATGAATAGAATATTTCACCCTTATCTAGATCAATTTATTATGGTATTCATCGATGACATATTAGTGTATTTAGCATCAGAGTAGGAGCATGCAACACATCTGAGAATTACATTGCAGACTTTGTGGGATCACCAGTTGTATGCTAAGTTCAGTAAATGTGAGTTCTGGTTATAGGAGATTCAGTTTTTAGGCCATGTAATTTCAGGACAGGGTGTGGCAGTTGATCCAGCTAAGGTAGAAGCAGTGATGAAATGAGAAGAGCCGAAAACAGTGTAAAAAATTAGAAGTTTCCTTGGTCTGGCAGGTTACTATAGGCGATTCATTCAAGATTTCTCAAAGATTGCAGCATCTATGACTAGATTGACCAGGAAAGGAGTGCCTTTTGTGTGGTCTTCAGATTGCCGGTGAAGTTTTGCAGAATTGAAGAAGAGGCTTACTACAGCACCTATATTAGAGATACCATCTGGCAACAGAGGATTTGTGTTGTATATAGATGCATCCAGAAGAGGATTGAGAGCAGTACTAATGCAACATTGAAAGGTAGTGGCATATGCATCAAGGCAGCTGAAGAGGCATGAAGAGAATTACCCTATACATAATCTAGAGTTAGCAGTAGTGGTTTTTGCATTGAAATTATGGAGGCACTACTTGTATGGAGAGAGATTTGAAATCTTTACAGATCATAAAAGCTTGAAAGTATATTTTCTCGCAAAAAGATTTGAATTTGAAGCAGCACAGATGGATGGAGTATCTAAAAGATTATGATTTCAGCTTAGCATACCACCCGGGTAAAGCCAATGTTGTTGCAGATGCACTGAGAAGAAAAGCAGTTTTGAGCCAGATGATGATCAGATAATGGAAATTATATGAAGATGTAATAGAGAATTCACTATTTGTGCCAAATAATCAGCAACGAGCAGTGTTAGCAAACAGTGCAGTCGAGCCTTCTTTGTATTGGAAGATAGTAGAAGCACAAAGAACATATGAGAATCTGGTGGATATTGTAAAAATGGAAGAGATTACACTCGATGATGATAGTGTAGTCAGACTTAAAGGTCGATTGTATGTTCCAGTAGAAGCCAAGGTCAAACAGAAGGTATTAGAAGAGGCTCACAAATCTAGGTACACTATTCATCCAAGCAGCACAAAGATGTATCAAGATCTGAAGAAGCATTTCGGGTGGCCGAACATGTAGAAGAAAATTGCAGAATTTATATCAAGATGTCTGGTATGTCAGCAAGTAAAAGTAGAGCATTAGAGGTCAGGGGGATTATTGCAGCCATTGCCTATTCCACCATGGAAATGGGATGACATGGCTATAGATTTTGTAGTTGGTTTACCCAGAACAACAACAAGACACAATGGAATTTGGATTTTTGTGGACAGATTAACTAAAGTATGCAGATTGTTGGCTGTACGTATGTCATGGACTGTGGATAGATTAGCTAGATTATATGTGGATAGAATAGTACCATTACATGGAATTCCAGTGACTATTGTCTCAGACAGAGATCCCAGATTTACATCAGGGTTCTGAAGGAGTTTACATAGAGTAATTGGCACTAAATTGAGGTATAGTTTGGCCTATCATCCACAGACAAATGGTCAAACAGAAAGAACTATTCAAACCATAGAAGACATGTTGAGGGCTTACTGTTTAGTGTGGGGAGGTACTTGGGAGCACCACTTGGGCATGGTAGAGTTTGCTTATAATAACAGTTATCATACAAGTATTGGGATGGCACCTTATGAAGCTCCATATGAAAGACCGTGCAGGACACCATTAAATTGGCATGAGGTAGGTGAAAGGCAAGTCATGGACCAGAATTGATTCAGCAGTTTAGAGATGGTCAAATTTATTAAGGAAAAACTTCACACAGCTCAGAGCCGTCAGAAGAGTTATGCAGATACCAGACGCAGGCCATTACAATTTGAAGTTGGTGATTATGTGTTTCTGAAGGTTTCTCCTACAAAAGGTGTGGTAAGATTCAGTCGGAAAGGTAAATTGAGCCCGAGATATGTTGGTCCATTCCAAATTTTAGAAAGAATTGGTGAAACAACTTACAGAATAGATCTCCTAACAGACTTTACATATGCACATGATGTGTTCCATGTTTCTATGCTCAGAAGGTATATTCGAGATCCCTCCCGGATAGTTAGCTACACACGAGATGATTTGAAATAAGACATGTCAATGCCAGAATATCTAGTATAGATTACAAGACGCAGAACCCAGAAGCTGAGAAATAAAGAGATTGAACTAGTGAAAATCAGATGGGAAAACATATAGGGTGGAGAGGACACATGGGAATTGGCAGAGGAAATGATGAAAGTGTATCCATACTTATTTAAGTAAGCTTTTAAATTCTTTTAGGTGATAGTATCATGCTTGTTTAATTGAAAATTTTTGTGTTGAGCTTTCTTCTTAAATTTTGAGGATGAAATTTCTTTTAGGTGATAGTAATGTAGCGTATTGACCATTCGGAATGTGGTTTAGTGGTTCTGGTGGCCGGAGTGTGGCATGTGGTTTGCGTTTGAAGTGCTTCGCAGGTTGTTTGGCTTTGTGGGCCGAGAATTTGGGCCCAGGGAGCTCACTAGTTCTCTGTCTGTGAACATGACAGAGCTTGGCGTCGCGTTCTGAACGCGATGGTCTAGGGTGTCGCATTCTTGTTGCCGCCGTTTTGGGTTGGTCGGCTAATGTCCACCATGTGGCGTGCGCTGGGCAGTCGTCAGCGATGAGAAGGTGACGGCCAAAATTGTCGTATTCTGGTCGCGACAGCGAGGTGCATCGCATTCTTAACTCTAAAGAGTTAAGAACCTAGGTCGGACAAACAGAGCTGAGGAAGCTCTGCTCGGCCAAGAGAAGGTTTTTTCCGCTGTTCTTGGGCGATTGAAGTTTCTGAGGTGTTTTTCGGCGTGCTCTAGCCGCAAGGATGTGGTACGGAGCAGGGGAAACACCGAATTATCATTGTTCTTCGTGTTCTTCAAGTAGGTAGGGGGATTCCATCTTGTTTCTTGCTGTGGATTGTGTGTTGAGCATGTTTACACTATTAGTTGAGTTATAGAAGTTGGATAGCATGCTAGTGCAATGGTTAGAGTGATTGCAACTGCTTTATACGCGTGTTTGCATGGTTTGCTTGGGGATTCCGAAGATGGAACCCCGGTTTTTGGTCTTTGTCTATGAAGGCGACGGACCTGGGTGTCGCATTCAGAACGCAACAGCCCGACCCATCGTGTTCTGCTTTAGAACGCACCGTATCGAGGCGTCGCATTCTGAAGGTGACTGAGGACCCTGTCGCGTTCAGGCTTCCAATGGCTATGGGTTTATGCATGGTTATGTGAATATCGGTTGGCTTTATTTATTGTTCATAGAAAAGGTAAGCAGTGCATTGGCACTCATTGAGATCGAGGAATGCGGTGTTCACGTGGTTTGTGTGTACGTGGTGAGTAGTATGACGCCTACTGTGACCCAAGATTCACCTCTCATTTCTGGAAAGGACTTCAAACTACACTGGGTACTAAACTTAACTTTAGTACTACATTCCATCCACAAATAGATGGGTAGACAAAAAGGACAAACCAGATTGTAGAAGACATGTTGCGAGCGTGTGCCATAGATTTTGAAGGATACTGGAATGAACAATTATCACTGATGTAATTTGCCTACAACAACAACTACCAAGCCAGTATTAAGATGGCACCATTTAAAGCTCTGTATGGTAGAAGCTGTAGATCACCGGTATATAGGAATGAAGTGGGTGAACAACAATGGTTGCGACTTGACATGGTGCAAAGAACTAGCAGAGATATACAACTCATCAGAGACAGAATCAACGTAGCCCAGTCCAGGCAAAAGAGCTACACAGACAAAAGAAGAAGAGACTTAGAATTTCAGATCGGAGATCATGTGTTGCTCAAAGTATCCCCAACCAAAGGATTTGAAAGATTTAAAATCAAGGGCAAGTTAAGACCAAGGTTCATTGGTCCATTTGAAGTACTTGAAAGAGTAGGAGAAGTGGCTTATCGACTGGCTTTACCTCCACAATATTCCATTGTACACAATGTTTTCCATGTGTCTATGCTGAGGAAGTATGTGTGCGACCCATCTCATGTGATTTGCTACGACGATATAGTCCTACACAAGGATATGACCTATGAAGAGAAGCCAGTCAGAATACTAGACAAAAAGATACAACAACTACAAAATCAACCTATATCTGTGGTAAAGATACTCTGGAATAATCATGGAGTTGACGAAGCCACGTGGAAACTCGAAGTAACAATGAGACGAAATTATCCGGAACTGTTCAGTAAGTTGTTCTTCCTCTCGTGATCATATGAATTTGTGGACCAAATTCTTTTTAAAAGGGGGAGGATGTAGCAACTCTAAAAATTTAAATATCGATAAATTAAATTAAATTAAAAGAAAATGTGAATAATTAAAACCCAATAAGCAAAATCAAGTGATGGGTTATCGAAGATGGTCCATACATGGATTAATGGGCCCAAAAGCTAGAGCCCAATGATGAATGGGAGATATTTTAGCCTAATTTCATACCTAAATTATTAATGAATTAAGAAGGGTTAAGATAATCATTATTTTAACTCAAAATTATCTTAAAAAGAGTCCTAGGCCTATCCTAACCCTTTGCCCATGAATCTAGAGCCCATACCTTGTTTATTGGAATGATAGATGCTAGGAAAAGTGGAATAATTATGGGAAATTCGGTGTTGGAGGTTAAGGAAGAGTTTTAAGTAAATAGGAGACATTAAACATACAAATAACCCTCCATTTCATCTCTAGCCGACCCTAGACACCTACTGGAACCTGGAGAATGAGGAGGAGGAACATTTGGACATGGAGATCAAGGAGGAGAAGGCTAGGAATGAAAAGCTTCTCCAAGTTCTTCACCTTTCTTGCCCTAGGATTCAAAGCGTTCAAAGGTAGACAATCTCTCAAGTAAAAAACAAATTAATTTTGACCATAGGGAGACCATGATCCCATCTTCGAAAACCTCATATTTTCCCCAACTTTTATCATGCTGATTAGGAGTATTTCATGCTCCATTCCTATTAAGAACATGTACCCGACTTGACATGTTCACCTTAATCCATATCCATACTTGATTTCGTGCCTTGAAATTTTTATCATACATGCTACATGATGTCAAGAATCGAATGACACCATTTCCCTAATTTCTATCAAGTATCATGTTCGAATTAAATCATTTTCCATCATCGTGCATGATTTTTAGTTCATCATATTGAACCAATTGATAATATGCTTAGATCATGATGGAAGCCTAATTACTCATCACTGTTGATACATCTACATGTCTAGTTTTATTTAAAACTAATTTTAGAATTTTTCGTTATGTATACGATTTGATATTGAATTTTAAAGGCCCTTGTGTCAAGTCCTTGGAGGACTAGACAGCAACCCAAGGTGACCCAAATCACTTTTGGGGTTCGGCTAGGGTCTCTGAGAATGCGACAGCCTGGTGATAATTACGTAATTATTATAAATAATTATGTAATTTTATTGACAAATAATTGATAATTTCATAAGTTTCTATTATCATTTGATTACAAGTGTGATAATTGATATAAATCTCTTTTGTGTTAGGTTTATAGTACTAATGGGCCAAGAAATGAGGTTTTAAATGGGTCAATGAATAATTGGGTCAATAGAATGAGAAGAGATTCTTTTCCCTCTCTATCTTTTCAAAATTTCCTCTCATTTTTGAAATCTCCCCTCTATTTCCAAAAATCTCTCTCCTTTAATCTCTCCTCTTTCCTCTCTTCTCTCTATCTATTTTTTATAAACTCTCCCTTTCCTCCCATTTTTTCATCTTTTTTTTTACCTCTTCTCTCTCTTTTCGCTCTCCAGCAAGCACACCTCCCCCCTCCCTCTCTTCTCTTCTTCCTCTTCTTCTTTCCCCCTCTTCTTCCCTTCTTCCTCCTCTTCTCTTTCTCTTCTGCTGCTTTCCTTCTCTCTCCCTGGTGGTCTTCACTCTCTCTTGGACGCAGAAGTAACAACAGCAAGCCACCGCACCAGTCCGCCTCTTCCAGCGTGCCCCCCAGGCCTGGTCCGCCTGCGTACCCCTACAGCCGCCCTGGTCCACCCGTGCAGCCTGCCTGGTCGCCTCGCACTGCACCCCCCGCGCACACGCATAGGCGTCCTGCCACGCCAGGTCGCCCGTGCCACACCCAGTCGCCTCTGCCGCCGCCCGCCAATGCTCTTCCTACGTTCGCTCCAGGCCGCCTTTGTCCACGCCTGTGCCAGGCCCCGCGCTCGCCTGCTAGGCCAGCCACGCACACTGCCATGCCTATGCACGAGCGTGCCCGTGCCCCTACGCCTGCTGCCTCATCTCCCCCATGCAGCGCACGCTACATGGTATTGTAGCACTATAGTGTTACAGTACCCGCAGCGCTACAGTGTGCGCCCCCTCTCTCTCTTATCTCTCTTGTTATCTCTCTCTCTCTCTCTCTCTCTCTCTTCTCTCTCTCTCTCTCTCTTCTCTCGTATCTCTCACTTCTCTCTCTCGCTCTCTCTCTCTCTCACGCTCCCTCTCTCTTCTCATCCTCTCTCTCTCTTCTTATCCTCTTCTCTCTCTCTCTCCTCTCTCTCCCTCGTTCTCTCTCCTTTCTCTTTCTATTTCTCATATTTTCTTAGTGTAGTTGTTGATTTATTTTTAGTATAAAACATTCTGTTGTTAATCTTTTATATTATTTAATGAGTTGTAATTTTGAATCTCATCTCATGTTACTCTTTATCTCTCTCTCTTTATCTATTTCGCTTAGTTTAGACTTATTTTGTTTAACTTAGTTTTAATATCACCACGTTATTTTTCTAAATAGAAACTCAAGGTTTTCAAAGTTAATAATCTATTTCCCTGTGGATTCGACTCGGTCTTACGTTATTGTTAACATATTTAGTGTAGGCCGATTAATTAAGATTGATATCCACCTGTTTAATGATGCATTTATGGGCTATCAATTTTTTGCGTCGTTGCTGGGGAATTAGCTTTTTAGTTTTGATAATCTTGGTGTCTTTTTTATATATTCATGCTAACATTTTCTTTCTTTTTGTTGGTGTCAATAATCTTGGTTTTTTGGGAAAAAATCAAAAAATTGCAGAAAAAAAATCAGAAGAAAAGGTAAGTTGAGGTGAGTTTCCTTCCCTCTCCACTCTTTCTATTTATTTTAATTTCCAAAAGAACGAGGGATTGCGTTGGAGGTAAGTACCCTTAAGAGTTTCCTTTTCCTAGTCGCCATGTTTAGATAATTAAAAAAAATCAATCACTTGAGTCTAATAAAAAGATGTCATGTCAAGATTAGAAACTTCCCATCTTTTGGACATGCATCATTTAGACTTTCATCTTTAGGTATTTTTCTCTTTAAAAAGTTTCCTTTCTTGTCGAAGATTGCGGGAGGCAAGGTGAGAATTTTGCAACCTTCTTTAAAAAGCATGATCATGCATTGCCATGCTTGAATAGAACCACTTGCTTGATTTTGTGGTGTGCACATCATTTCTAAAATACTTTAAGGGCAATATCCTTAACAAGATAAGATGAAGATTTGATCACCCTTCCTTAGCCCACAAACCACAATTCCCTGCATCTTTGGCATTCCCAACCCTTAATAAAAATCAGTAGACATTGGCCTTAGGGTTCACACTGAGGTTTAGGTCCACTTGGGCCCACTATCAGGTTTTGGAAACTGGTGTCTAAGGCTAGATGTTAAAAGGCAAACGCCTAAGCAGGAAAGTGGTTCTCTAATTAGGTCCCTACGAAAGTAGGGGGAGCCTCCCACTACCCCACCTCTTACCTGGCCAGTGGATATACCTAATAGTGGACTTAAGTTGGCTCTAGGCCACTTTGTGAGAAATCTCACTTTCAAGTCTAAGATCTATAGGTCAAATAGGGTAATTGTTTGAAACTTGTTTGTCTTTGTTAAAATAAAAAAAAAACTAAAAAAAAAATTAAAAAAAAATCTCTCTCTTCTCTAATTTGGTCCTAGTGCATGCATGGTAGGAGATCACAAAAACCTAATTTACTCGGACCAATCCCAGAAATTGAGAGATTTTTTCATCTAAAGCACTACATTTTATAAAATCAAATGGCTGAAAATCAAAATGGATTGCCAAATCATAAAGGAGATAATCATGATCATCAAGAGCCTCCCAAACAAATGAAGGATTACTTCATCCCAAATCAATATCAGCCTTCATCTTGTATTCATCTCCCACAAAATCAAGCCATCCAATATGAGATTAAATCCAGCACCATCCAAATGCTCCCATCCTTTTATGGAAATACCAATGAGGACCCTTACAAACACATAGATGAATTCCTGGAAATTTGTTCCACTGTCAAAATCCAGAACTTCACTGATGATGCCCTTAGACTGACTCTTTTCCCATTCTCTCTTAAGGATAAAGCCAAATATTGGTTGGGCACTATAGGAAAAACCATTAGAACTTGGGCAGAGATGCAACAAGAATTTTTAAAAAGTTTTATCCTATATGTCGAACCAATACCATGCGAAGGGTTATTACTAGATTTTCGCAGTCACCAGAGGAATTAATTCATGAGTCATGGGAAAGGTTGAAAGAGCTTTTGAGAAAATGCCCCCACCATGGTCTCTCAAAATGGCAATTTGTCCAAGCATTTTATGAAGGGTTGACTGAGCAATATAGACAAATGGTGGTTGCTTCATGTGGAGGGACATTCATGAGTAGAAGTGAGGATGAGGCTTATGATCTCTTTGAATGTTGAGTGAAAACTCTATCAATCATGCCTCTTTATCCTCTTATGAGAGATCTGTTGGGCCATCCAAGCAGGCTGGGATATATGAAGTGAGAAATCGGGCTGAATTGGAGCCCAAATTCGAGAATAATCTCATGGCCCAAAAGTGGGAGAAAGTGGATACTATGGCCCAAACTGTTGCCTCTCTGGCTCAAAAGATGAACCAAATCTTGTCTAGGACCCATCAGATCCCTTTAGCCCATCTCCCTCAGGCCCATATGTTGGCCCAGACTTCTATCATCAGGAAGTCTGTAGTTTGTGTGCTAGTCTGGCCCACCACATTAATGAATGTCCAACTGCAGCTCAACTCCCTCCTTTCATCCAAGAACAAGTCCAAGAATAGGTCCAAGTAGCCCAAGGATTCTCCAAGCCCAATTTAGATCCATTTTCCAATTCTCACAATCCGGGCTGGAGAAATCACCCAAATTTCTCTTGGAAGAATCAACAAATGCCACCTCAAAAACCTAACCCCTCCATTCCTCAAGCATAAAAACAACCATTCCAACACCAATTCCAGGCCTAATCTAATCCTTACAATGGCACTTATGCTAGAGGGCCTCAGGCCCAATTCTCTCAAGTAGCCCAATATCCTCCTCCTCAACCCAAGCAAGTTCAGCCCACCTTTCAACAACCCCCTCAACAGAATTTTGAAGAACAATTTTGTAACGATCCCGAGAACCCGACCCTCGGCCCACGCCAAGGACCCGATTTTCACGGTCACCGCCCACGGATCCGGAGACCCGGAAGGGCTATAATATAAATCTAACAGGATATGTAACAGAAGTAAACGTCAACTGTTAAACTAGAAGTGCACACGCGGAAACAGAAAGAAGAACGAGATCGCTGCATGCCGCTCTAAGTACAGTCCCAACACAATCAACTAGTACAAGTAAAGGTAGGGGATAACAAGTCCCTTAGGGGCATACCTCGAGGGTGACGTACAATAGAGAAGGGGGACCACTGCTAGCTATAGGGACCTCCACTACCGCCCCGTCTCATCCGCCCGGCGCACGCCTTGCCGCTGTTGAGAAGTCTCACCTGGGAAAGAAAGGGATGAGCTTCACAACAGAAGCTCAGTAGGGACTACCAATATCCTACTAGATCTAACAGGCAGAAGAATATATATATCAATTGAATAACAATAGTTTATCTTTTACCTACAAAACGGAAGTGCGGAAGCAAAACTACTAACCAGCAACGATACGGAAGGTACAACACGGTCGACTGCACGTCGTGACCACCACATGGCTAGCAAACATAGACAGGGGGAAACCCCGCCTGGACAAAGAACACTAGCTATGGAAAGCACTACCACTAGTCAACCAGATCCTCGACCCAGGTCCAAACCTCCACGTCTCGTCAGAGTGAGGCAGGACACAAAGCACACAACATTAACCGTCGTAGTCTGGCCGGACTACAATCCCACACTTAGCCTCTCCAAGTGGTTCCGGGGCTACAAGGAGTGAGGCAGTGAGAAAAAGACTAGCTGGACTGTGCCGGGAAGAACTCCCAAACTGACCTCGGTGTCCCAGTCCAACCACGAGAGCTCTGTAAACAACTCAACGCCACTATCATAACCACCATTTTCCCCTCTGCTCCAGAGTCAGCCTACTCGGCTGCCAACTTGAGCACGCTCATAGCCTAGAGTACTCCCTAATAGGCTCCCGAGGACGGGGGTCCCAGGCAACACTAACAACCTCTCTACGGGACAAGCCCTCAAGTGTCAAGCACCAGGCGATGACTAGTGTAGGACCGTACTAGGGAACTAGCATAGGTGCCACGGGTACAGTAAAAGGAGCGGAAACGGTGAAGACTTAACAAAGCATGGTACTTCGCAAGACCATAACCTGTCTCTCAACTGTAGTCACGACGCATCGGGCCGTCGCGACCTTGTCGCGACGCCCTACCCTGTCGCGACAATGTTGCGGTGGCCCTAGCCGACGCGACCACGTCGCGACGCACAAAAGCATCGCGATCATGTCGCGACCGGCCAGGCCGTCGCTACAAGATCGCGACCTCTATAGTGGTCGCGCCTTCAGCCGAGGGGGATTCCGGAGCAATCCTCTCGGGAACCACCCCAAAAACCATACAAACGCATTCCATAGGGGGAGGGGAGCATGCTCAACATGTATTGAAAGTTGTAAATCACTCAAGCACCCATAAAACCTCACAAACATGGATTCACGAGAATCTACGCTCGATGGAATCCTCACTCAAGCACGAGCATGATCCTCACACTCCCACAACCCCAAACCACGAGGAAACACCGTCTCTAGGGGGAGGGGAGCATGCTTAGAGCGAGAGGATCAAGGGTCCCTACCTCCACAAGAAGAGCCGACCCGTTGGGGCCTTCACATATGAATGACCACCTCCTCCTCACTCCAAGCACCACGAGCACGTCCCTGCACGAATGGGACGACACCTCCTCAGCACGAGCGCCACGAGCACGAAGAACCGGCGAGAAACTGTAAGGGAGCTCGAGAGGGGAAGAAGAAGGGAGAAGGGGAAGAGAGAGAGCGAGAGGGGGATAATGGGGTGCATCTTTGGTTTTAAACCGACGGCCCCCAAAACACGATGGGGCGACTCGATGCGACAACAACCAAGTCGTGATGCTCATAGGCGTCGCGAAGATGTCGTGACTGCCACCCCCGGCGTGACCCCAAAAGTGGTCAAATCTCGAAAACCTGGAAAAGCAAACGCGACGGCTGACCAGGTCGCGTCAATGTTGTATGCACCTGCCACCCGACACGACTGTTCTGATAGACATGATAGCAATCACATCTGTCAGAAAAGCAGTCGCGATGCCTCCAGACGCTGCGACAAGAATGCGACGCCCGCCCCCGTCGCGACCATGTCTTGACGGCCAGGTGTGTCGCCACACAAACCATGTCGCGATGGGCACCCCTGGCGCGACCAGGCTACCTGCCGCGACCTTGAGGATAGGGCCAAGGTCCCAAGAGGGCCGGGTCTTACAAATTTAATCATCTCCAACAAATCATCTTGGCCCAACAACAACAATTGCACCACCAACAACAACACTTGGCTACAAACCAACAAACCATGGCCAGGCTAGAAGCCCAAGTGGGCCAGATGGCTGAGACCACCATGAGAAGGGAAGTGGGGCAATTGCCTAGCCAACCTATGGCCAACCCAAGGAACCAACCACCAGGCTTTGCTTCACAATCAGGCCTCCTACCTCAACCTGCCCAACAAGCCCAATCAAGAGGCCCAAAATTAGAGAATATAAAATCCATTTCAAGTCTTGGAAGTGGTGAGGTGCTAAGTGACCCACACAAGGAAAAAGAGGTTGTGAATAATCCTACACAAGAAATCCAAGATGATACTAGTGATAGTGAAGAGGAGCCCATTCAATTTAAGTTGGGGGGAGAGAACAAAGGGAAAGAGAAGGCTCATGAAGATCCAAATTCTTACCAACCAAAAGTGTCATTTCCAAGTGCTATAGAATCCAAGCCCATTAAGAAGAAGAAGAAGTCGATCCAAGATGAGGAGTTGTTGGAGTTGTTCAAACAAGTCCACATCAACATTCCACTCCATGATGCTATCAAACATGTTCCAGCTTATGCTAAATTTCTGAAAGAATTGTGCACTCCATGAAGGGAATCCAAGACTGCAATTCAGAAAATCTTGCTCTCTGAAGATGTTAGTGCAGTCTTGACAAACCACCTCCCTAGGAAGCTGAAGGACCCTGGTGCTCCCCTCATTTCATGTGATATAGGTGGTATAACCTTCGATTGTGCCCTTCTTGATTTAGGGGTGAGTGTCAATCTTCTCCCTACCTTCATTATGAACAATTCAACATTGGAAAACTTAAGCCCACTTCCATCATTCTGCAGCTGGCTGATTGTTCAGTCAAGACTCCACGAGGATTGATAGAGGATGTGATTGTTAAAGTCAATGATTGTTATTTCACCGTGGACTTTCTCATCCTTGATATGTCCACCAACCAGGAGTTGAGACACACTCCTATCATTCTTGGTCGTCCCTTCCTCGCCACTGCCAAAGCCAACATCAACTGCGCTACGGGGATGATGGACATTTGATTTGGGGGACAAAAGGTGTAACGTCGCTTATTTTCGGAACCTTTTTGGATCGTGTGTGTTGTGATTGTGATGGCTGTGGTAAGGCCAGTGTGGTGTAGGCGCGTGGTGTGTGTAGGTATGGTGCAGGTTAGGTCCCGAAATGAAATAGGACCTGCTGCAGTTGAGTAGGAGTTGGCGGCCAGGGGTGGTCGTTGACTTGTTGGCGTCCAGATAGGTTGTCGTTGACTGCATGATCTTGGCGGCAGTGGATGTGAACGCTGAGGGTGGCGGTTGCTGTTGGCGGCATAGGGGTTGACGCCAACCTGAGAATTCTGCAGGTTATAGGGTCACCCGAGAGCAGGTTTCTCACCTGCCTCTCTCTTCCCCTTGCCCTAGCTTCGCGTCCCAGTGTCTCTAGAGCTTCCAACAGGTTCTGAAGGATGCTTGGAGGACCGTGGAATGTGTGGCGGTGACGAATCGCGCGAGGAAACGCTGTGGCGTGGTGCAATTCCCGTGGGAGTTCGCGGAGGGTTCGGTGTGAACCAGGAGATTGCGGGAGGTTTGAGCGTGTTCTGAGGTAGGGGTCGAGCCCTGTTAGTTTGTTAGAACATTAAAACACGATTTAACCAATTGAATCAGTATGATAATGCATTTTCGGATTAAGTTGCACCATGAAGGGATAATGGGTGGTTTGAGTAATTTAATGTATGTAGCATGCTGTGTTGGGTTGTTTTGGGTTCATGCATGTTTAAAGAACCGTTCCAGTACATTTTCTTGTAGTTTTAACGGTTGGAAAACCTGTAGAGCTGGATTAGGGTTTCTGCAGGGTTTAAGGCCGGAGAACTTGGCGTCAAGATCGCTTGTCACCAAGCTCATCAGCTGGGATATAAACGGCTAGATCACTTGCCGTCTATTTCTTATAAGCGGCAGTCGATGTTGCCGCCAACTTGTGCATGTACTCATGCAGTGTGGTTTACGTAGCTTTTCTGGTTATGAGTATTGTGTGTTTGTGTGTGCATGGCGATGACCGGTGTGAGCCAATGCACTTGTTATGCTCTTGGAGCATACTGCTCATGTAATGGGCATGTTCTACGTGAATGATGTGTGATGTGTGTAACTGCTTTACGCAGTATGTGTGGTGCGTTGGCACCCGTGGCACTCTTGGAGTGCGTTGTCCATGTGTTGGACATCTGGTTTATGTGGAAGACGTGTGATACACCAATCAGGGTGTAATATACACGTGTTGTTTACGTGGTTTGAGTGTGTGTATACTACACACTTTGTTGTAATGTAATTCATATGATTTGTCGTAGTAACTGGGCAGTGAGGTTCCTGTGTGAGCCTAGCCATGACTTTGTGGTGTTTGGGCACTGAAGGTCTATACCGACCTAGCCCTGGTTCGTTGTTGTCTTTCGAATAATATTATATTGATTTATGAAGTAAGTGGTGTGTGTGTTGCCTCGGTGGTCATGAGATGACCAATGATAGGCAAGTTTGTGGTTCAGGTCTGTGTTGGTGTGGGATAGCTTTGGGGTCACACGGTGACCGATGTTAAGCTAATCCTAACACTTGTATATTGTGAATTTTAAGTAAAGGCTGTATGTGTAAGTATCGTGGTTTGTGCTAGCCGAGTGTGGTGGTCCGGCGCCTATTCCGGAATGCCTCTCTAGTCGGGTACCCCAGGTTCTTTGTGAGCCAGGTACGTGTGTTTGTTGTGCTCGGGGTTTTGTCCCGGTACTTGTGTTGTACCGTTGAGGTCTGTGTCGTCTTCCTGGACACCCTCACTCCTCAGTTTGAGTTGTACGTCCGGCTGAGGGAAAGACGGCAGTGGGGCAGCGACTTCCCAGAGTTTGTTCTTTAGTCGCTTGTAGCGCGCTCGTAGTTGGGGGTACGGACACCAATAGACGTCACTGGTCCCCAGCTAGTCCTGTTTTCCAGTGCCTCACTTTAGGGTGCTCCGGCCAGAGACCCTAGAGGTGCCAGGCATGGGCCTGCAGTTGTGTGTCTGCAGGTGTGGTGTTGGTTGGTCTCCACAGTTGTTTGACTTCTTCCTTGTGGAGCGGCAGTTGGACCTTTCGTCCGTGACTGCAAGGCTAAGAGGTAGTTCTTGTGTTTTGTTGTCCGGGTTGGATATTGGCCTGATCAGCCAGTAGTCTGTTCCCGTGTGGTGGCGTCGTTCCCTTCCGACTCGTGCTTTGCTACTTGTCGTGGTTCATGAGTTTGTGACTCGTGGTCGAGGTTTGACCAGTTCGAGGTGTGCCCTGGTATTGGCACAATTGTGGTTGAGTTGTAGTTTATGTGATTGCCGGTTGAGGTTTTACCTGTAATGTTGTGCTTAAATGATGGCACAATATAATTGTGGTCCAGTATGGTGTTTACCACCTTCCTGTACCCTTTGTTCGGGTGTTTGTGTTGTGGTACCTCAGAGTAGCAGGTACATGTTCCCTTTGTGGGTTACTTTGTAGTTTTGTGGTGGTACATTGTGTACCAACCTTTTCAGGCTCTCGTGTGTGGTGGAGGTCTTGTGGTTTGACCTGCCACTTGTTGTATCCTAACTGTTTTAAGTAGATCTTGGTTTATATTTTATTATGGATTAGTTTGTGATTATTAATTATGTTACCTTTGTGGGTATTTTGCCGATGAGGCTTGTGGCTTAGGCATATTGTGGTTTAGTAGAGCTATGCTCCATGGAGGCCGTGTGAGACCTTCCACTTGTTGAGTTTTACTCTTCTTGGGTATGATTCCAATTATAGTTTTAGTGTGTTATGGATTGGCTTCGTGGTAGCCAGTTCTGTTACCTTATATGTAGTATCTGATGTAGTGTGATTTGGAGTATAAAGGACCAGCTCTTTGTTAGCAGTCCTGTTATTCAAGTGTTTGAGGTTTACCTGTGAAGCTTGCAGCTTAGGCAGTGACCTGCCTGTGTGGTTTATAGTTTAGGCAACCAGTTGTTGTAGCAGTGTGCCAGTGAGACTGTGGTTTAGGCACTTTAGTAGTTGGGCTGACTAATGATATTATGTTAGTCCTGTAGTCCTACTTTCCTTCTGAGGACTTTGTGTTTATTATCTTGAGTATGTTTAATTGTTATTTATTGTCATGATGTGAGCATGAAATGGTTTGGCCATTGATGTTGCCAGTGAGACCCATTGGGGTTGAGGTGTTCGTGGTTACGGTGTTGTTTTGGGTAGCCCCTACTGAGCCAGTGACTTGTTGAGGCTCACTCCCCTACAGTTCTTTTCAGTGCTTGCCGTGTGTTTGGCTTGCAGCGGCGTTGTGTCAGACTTGTACCACCAGCAGTTGTTTAGTAGTTAGTGTTGTGTGAGCTTGTGCTCCCTCGGGGTATGCCCCAGGTAGTTGTACTCTTTTAATTGGACATGTATTAATGTAATGGGACAGTTGTACAAATTTATGAACATATATGAGCACATGTACTTTCTTGTGACTTATGTTCTTGTGGTTTGTCTTTTATACTCTTACTGGACACGTGTGTGAGATATCCCTTGCGAGACTTCGATCCGTTCGCGGGAGGCGGATCTGGATATGGAGCCTTAATGGGCATAAATACCCCGGTCCGTCACAAAAGGTCTCTCTTAATGTGTACAAAGCCTCTAAATATCTAGATCAAGAAGAAGGATGTCATTCTATTGACATTTTGACTGAGTCTATTGATAATGATCTGGATGTTGACCAACTTGAGGAGACCAATGCTTTATATGATTCACCACTCCACTCTACTCTTTGGCCCAAAGTTGAACTTTTACCGGCCTTGCAATCTGAACCTGCTCTTCCATCACTTCAAACCCCTCCAGATCTTGAGCTTGCACCTCTTCCAGACTCCCTCAAGTATGTATTCCTAGGCCCAAACCAAACTTTGCATGTTATCATTGCCTTCAACCTAAGCCCTACCCAAGAAGCCCATTGATAGAAGTCTTAGGGGAACATAAGGGTGCCATAGGTTGGACAGTGGCCGACCTTAAAGGGATCAGTCCAACTATTTGTATACACCACATCTACTTGGAGGACAATGCTAAACCAAGTTGGGAGACACAAAGGAGGTTAAATCCTAACATGAAGGAAGTTGTGAAGAAGGAAGTAGTGAAGTGGCTAGATGCTAGAATTGCTTATCCAATATCAGATAGCCAGTGGGTTGGCTCAACCCAAGTGGTTCCCAAGAAGTCTAGGCTAATAGTTGTGAAAAATGAACAAGGGGAGGAAATACCCACTAGATTGACCATGGGGTGGAGAGTGTGCATAGACTATAGAAAGCTCAATGCCATGACCAAGAAAGATCACTTTCCACTCCCATTCATGGATCAAATTCTTGAGAGACTAGTGGGCCAGCAATTCTTCTACTTTTTGGATGGTTATTCTGGGTACAATCAAGTGGCATTTTACCCAAAAGATCAAGAAAAGACTACTTTCACTTGTCCTTATGGCAGATTTGCTTTTAGGAGAATGTCATTCGGACTTTGCAATGCACCAGCCACTTTTCAAATGTGTATGATGGCAATCTTCTCTGATATGGTGGGAGAATTCCTTGAGGTATTCATGGATGATTTTTCTATATATGGGGATTCATTTGAAAAATGTCTGAAAAATCTGGAGAAAGTATTGGCTAGATGTGTGGAAATGAACTTGGTGCTCAGTTGGGAGAAGAGCCACTTCGAGAGGGCATAGTCTTGGGCCACATTGTGTCTGAGCGGGGTATAGAAGTAGATAGGGCCAAAGTTGGCCTCATTGCTGATCTTCCTCCTCCACCTCTGTGAGACAGATTCGTTCATTTCTTGGCCATGCCGGCTTCTATCGCCGATTCATTCAAAACTTTTCCAAAATTGCCCGCCCCTTAACTCTTCTCCTAGCAAAGGATGTCCCATTTCACTTTGATGATGCTTGTTTAGAGGCATTCACTACTTTGAAACAGGCTTTGACTAAAGCTCTCATTCTTCAAACTCCTGATTGGTCATTGCCCTTTGAGATCATGTGTGATGGCTCTAACTATGCCATAGGTGTTGTTTTGGGACAAAGAATTGATAAGCGTCCCATGGTGATCTATTATGCGAGTTGCACCCTCGCCGATGCTCAATTGCATTACACCACCACAGAAAAAGAACTTTTTGCTATTGTTTTTTCCCTTGAAAAATTTGAATCTTATCTTTTAGGGGCAAAGGTCATCATCTACTCATATCACTCTACTTTGAAATATCTCTTAGCTAAGAAGGACTCCAACCAAGACTCATCAGATGGATCCTTCTTCTTCAAGAGTTTGATTTGGAAATTCGGGACAAGAAAGGAAGTGAAAATGTTGTTGCTGATCACCTATCTCGAATTCTCATCCCTGAAAGTGCTCCAATGCATGATTCTTTCCCTGATGAACACCTCCTTGCAATTTCTCATAGGACAGCCCCTTAGTATGCTCACATTGTCAACTATCTTGCTGTGGGTCAAATTCCTGAAGGATGGTCAAAGAATGAAGGGGACCATTTTTTCTCCAATGTCGAACACTATTTCTGGGATGACCCTGAATTATTTTTTATGGGTCCTGATCAAGTCATTAGGAGGTGTGTCCCCGAGGAAGAGCAACAAAGCATCTTAAATTTCTGTCACACTCTAGCTTGTGGGGGACACTTCTCGGGGAAGAAAACTGTCGCTAAAGTCTTGCAAAGTGGGTTTTACTGGCCCACATTGTTCAAAAATACTTATGAATTCAGCAACACACGTCTTAGATGCCAAGTTGTGGGCAACAATTCTAGGAGAGACATGATGCCACTTAACCCCATTTTTGTGGTGGAAATTTTTGATGTCTGGGGAATAGATTTCATGGGCCCATTCTGTCATCTTTTAGTAATGAGTACATCTTAGTGGCAGTTGATTAAGTGTCCAAGTGGATCAAAGCCATTGCCACCCGAACTAATGATCACAAAGTTGTCATGAAGTTTGTGCGTCGAAACATCTTCTCTAGGTTTGGGTGTCCTCGGGCTATTACAAGTGATGGGGGATCTTATTTCACTCATTCCCAATTTCGAGCTTTGCTTAAAAGATATGGGATAACTCACAAAATTGCCACCCCCTACCATCCCCAGAAGAGTGTCCAGGTGGAAGTGTCCAATAGGGAGATCAAGAACATTCTCCAAAAGACCGTAAGGCCCGATAGGAAAGAATGGTCAGAAAGATTGGATGATGCTTTGTGGGCCTATCGGACTGCATATAAGACTCCCATTGGCATGTCTCTCTATAGGTTGATTTTTGGTAAATCCTGTCACCTTCCTATTGAGTAAGAGCATAGGGCTTATTGGGCCATTAAACAATTCAATCTTGACTTAGCTCAAGCTAGATCACATAGAGCCCTCCAACTGCATGAGCTTGAGGAATTGCGCAATGAAGCCTATGAGAATTCCAAGATATATAAAGCCAAGACCAAAATCTTTCATGACAAACACATTTTGAGGAAATCCTTCCATCCTAACCAAAAGGTCTAGCTCTTTAACTCTAGGTTTGCTTATTTCCAGGTAATTGAAATCTCGATAGGACGGACCGTTCATTGTTGTCAAAGCTTTTGACCATGGTGCTGTTAAAATTCTTGATCCTAAAAATGGTCAAACTTTCATTGTTAATGGCCAATGTCTCAAACCTTACTTGGAAAACATGCACCTCACACCTAAAGAATCCATTCCTCTAAATGACCCTAAATAGATGCATAAGGACTTCATTGTGTCTGGCTGAAGACATTAAACCTAGCGCTTGTTGGGAGGCAACCCAATATTTTTAGGAGATTTAACTTATTTATTTTTTTCTTTTCTATTGTGTTCTAGGTCTTTGGAGGCCCATTATCCTTGATGAATCAATTGAGCCACCCGCCTTCATTAAAGATATCAGGTGTATCTCTCCTTTCCTAACTTCTGATGGCTTTATTATCTGTTGCCATTGAGGACAATGTCATTCAAGTTGGGGGGGGGGGGGGTGGGGGGGGGGGGGGGTGGGGGGGGGGGGGGAATTGTGAAAATCTTTCAAATTTTAAAATCCTGTTAACATCCCGAACATTATACTTCATGTATCATTTTTCATACAGAAAAGAATGCCTCGTTTTAGAATGATTGTACTTTGAGTATATACTTGTGGTAGTGGTAAGTTAAGGATGAGTTTTGTGGTTATGTTCTTAGCATTTTCCTAAAAATATGTCTGAAATTTTATTGAACTTACATACATGAATTAATGATGAATAAGTGTCATTCATGAGGGTGATGAGAGTTTTACCTATACTCAGGTTGATGATTGATATTCTACACTCTTATTGAAGACTAATCGTAGGGAAAGCTACCTGTCTGCAAGTTAAAAAAAAAGAAATGAAGAAGGAAATCCCTAGCCTAGTAACCGGCTTCGGCACCTCAAGAGTGTAGAAGTTCACGTCAAACGGTGAAGGGTATCCAAGTTTACAAAATATATAAAAAAAAAAGAGAAGGAAAAGGCAGAGTGAGAGCTACCTATAATTCGAGGATTGGATTTAAGGAGTGTAGAGTTGATATCATCTCTAAGTAATAGGTAAAAATCCATGCACCATCTTACTAAGCACATTCACAAAGGAAACGATAATTTCAAGTGTATTATGAGGAACTTTCTAATAACATGAACTGACATGCAAGAAATCTTGCTAAACATCGTGAAAATATTTCAAATTTTAAAATCCTGCTAAACATCCCGAACATTATGCTTCATGTATCATTTTTCATGCAAGAAAAGAATGCCTCGTTTTAGAATGATTGTACTTTGAGTATATACTTGTGCTAGTGGTAAGTTAAAGGATGAGTTTTGTGGTTATGTTCTTAGCATTTTCCTCAAAATATGTTTGAAATTTTATTGAACTTACATGCATGAATTAAATGATGAATAAGTGTCGTTCATGAGGGTGATGAGAGTTTTACCTAATACTCAGGTTGATGATTGATATTCTACACTCTTATTGAAGACTAATCGTAGGGAAAAAGCTACCTGTCTGCAAGTTAAAAAAAAATTAAATGAAAATGAAGAAGGAAATCCCTAGCCTAGTAACCGGGCTTCGGCACCTCAAGAAGTGTAGAAGTTCGCGTCAAACGGTGAAAGGGTATCTAAGTTTACAAAATATATATAAAAAAAAGAGAAGGAAAAGGCAGAGTGAAAACTACCTATAATTCGAGGATTGGATTTAAGGAGTGTAGAGTTGATATCATCTATAAGTAATAGGTAAAAGTCCATGCACCATCTTACTAAGCACATTCACAAAGGAAATGATAATTTCAAGTGTATTATGAGGAACTTTCTAATAACATGAACTGACATGTTTATCTTTGACACTTGTCACTAGACTGGAAATACATATGGTTGATCAATCTCATCTTTGCTTTCTTGTCATGAAATGATGTTTTGAGTTCTTGTTTGTCCCAATTATTCACTTGTGTGCATTGCTAAGAGACTAGCAATGAGTAAGTTGGGGGATGTAATAAATACGTAATTGTTATAAATAATTGTGTAATTTTATTGACAAATAATTGATAATTTCATAAGTTTCTATTATCATTTGATTAAAAGTGCGATAATTGATTAAATCTCTTTTGTGTTGGGTTTACAGAACTAATGGGCCAAGAAATGAGGTTTTAAATGGGCCAATGAATAATTGGGTCAAGAGAATGAGGAGAGATTCTTTTGCCTCTCTATCTTTTCAAAATTTCCTCTCATTTTTAAAATCTCCCCTCTATTTTCCAAAAATCTCTCTCCTTTAATCTCTCCTCTTTCTTCTCTTCTCTCTATCTATTTTTTTATAAACTCTCTATTCCTCCCATTTTTTCATCTTTTTTTTTTTACCTCTTCTCTCTCTTTTCCCTCTCCAGCTAGCACACCTCCCCCCCTTCTCTTCTCTTCTTCCTCTTCTTCTTTCCCCTCTCTTCTTCTTCCCTTCTTCCTCCTCTATCTTTTCTCTCTACTGCTTTCCTTCTCTCTCCCTGGTGGTCTTCTCTCTCTCTTGGACACAGAAGCAGCAGCAGCAAGCCACTGCACCAGTCCGCCTCTTCCAGCATGCCCGCGCACCCCTGCAGCCGCCCTGGTCTGCCCGCAGAGCCTGTCTGGTTGCCTCGTGCTGCACCCCGCGCGCACACGCACAGGCGTCCTGCCATGCCAGGTCGCCTGCGCCGCACCCAGTTGCCTCTGCCGCCGCCCGCCAGTGCTCTTCCTGCATCCGCGCCAGGCCGCCTTTGCCCATGCCTGCGCCAGGCCCCGCGCTCGCCCGCTAGGCCAGCCACGCGCCCTGCCATGCCCATGCACGCGCGTGCCCGCGCCCCTGCGCCTGCTACCTCATCTCCCTCATGCAGCGCACACTGCATGGTACTGTAGCACTGTAGTGCTAGAGTACCCGCAGTGCTACAGTTTGTGCCCCTCTCTTTCTCTTATCTCTTTTGTTATCACTCTCGCTCTCTCTCTCTCTCTCTTCTCTCCTCTCTCTCTCTTCTTATCCTCGTCTCTCTCTCTCTCTTCTTATCCTCTTCTCTCTCTTTCCTCTCTCTCCCTCATTCTCTCTCCTTTCTCTTTCTATTTCTCATATTTTCTTAGTGTAGTTATTGATTTATTTTTAGTATAAAACATTCTGTTGCTAATCTTCTTTATTATTTAATGGATTGTAATTTTGAATCTCATCTCATGTTACTCTTTATCTCTCTCTCTTTATCTATTTCTCTTAGTTTAGATTTATTTTGTTTAACTTAGTTTTAATATCACCACGTTATTTTTCTAAATAGAAACTCAAGGTTTTCAAAGTTAATAATCTTTTACCCCGTGGATTCAACTCGGTCTCACCACTTAACTATTGTTAAAATATTTAGTGTAGGCCGATTAATTTAAGATTGATATCCATGTATTTAACGACGCATTTGTGGGCTATCACCTGACTGGTTGCGTTTTCACCCTAGTCGCGACACAGGCCCACGTCGCGACATGAACACGACGGTCTGACCCGTCACGTTCTGTCTGTCCTATACCGATTATCTAGAACGTGACAAACTCGGACGTCGCACTTATGGACCGATTGAATCAATTGACCTGACCCAGCTCTTGTGAACGCGACCAACCTACTCGTCACGATTTGAATGCGATAGGTACCCCTGTCGTAATTTGACTGTCTTCCAGAAACCCTAATTTTTCATGCAAACCATGATAAATAATGCTCCCTAACCATGTTTAACCCATGTATTCATAGTTATGAACAATACAACATGATAAAGGATTTTTGAGAATAATCACATGATTTCATTAATTAAAATGTGTGCACAACCCCTCATGATATCGTTGATTCTCTTACACATGCACACACTAAACATGAATCGTTGCCATGAGACTTTACCGGAACTACTTAATAATATATCTGGTAATCAAGAGCAATTATTCATGTAAATTTCTCTATTTTATTAAAGAAACTTGTTTTCATTTAATCACTTGAATTGAATACTGCTATTGCGACCCTCTGCCTTTGAGCACTCAAGGCATGACGAACAATTGTTTCAATATACACGTTATCTTGGCTTGGATGACCTCTTCATTGGGAATACTCCTGACTGGACTAGGAACTACTTATCAAGGCCTCTGTAAGACTTCTTGCCTTTGACGGACGTTCATTGCCGAGAGCGGGTTGTACCATCAATACCTATTTTACCTTAAGGGATCAACATGATCCAACGATCTTAGATTGTTCTCTCTTACCTTGAGATCACGCCGGACCTCTAGCTTGTGTTCGTAGCACGTCTATTGGGCAGTTGCGACTTCTACCAGACTGCAGGCACACAATCATGTGTGTCGTTGTAACGACCCCGGCGCCCGGATCCCCGGCTCTCATCAAGAATCCGAACATCGGGACCACCGCCCATGGGTCCGAAGACCCGGAAGGGCTAACGGATCGGTCTAACAAGATATGTAACAGAAATAAATAACAACAAACGTACTAAAGTGCGCCACAAGTGAACGAAAAGTGTCCAACACTAAGTAACAGTCTAGTACAGTCCCAAAGTAAATAAAGTACAAGCGCTAAAATAACGGGAAGGAACACGTCCCTTAGGGGCATACCTCGAGGGTGAAGTACACTACTAGGGGAACACTGCCACTATAGACGCCGACTACTGCGGGCCCGTCTCCTCAGTCTGCCGCGGAGGGAGCTGTTGTGAAGTCTCACCTACAAATAGGGAGTGAGCTTCACGAAGAAGCCTAGTAGGGACTACCACTCTCCACTGGTTCTAACAGCAGAAAAGAACTAAGTGCAATAAATAATAAAGCAGTAAAGTCTATTCTATTAAACAGAGTCAAGTGCAGAAGCGTGAAAGAAACTACATAGTCGTCGGTCTAGGCTACACAGCGGAACCAGAAAACCCGTGTAAACCAAGGCACCACAAGAACCCAGCTGTGATGCAGACAGTAGACACCGCCTGGACAAACACACTAGCTACAGAACACCGCACTAGTCAGCCGGTGAGGTGCGCCACGCGCCTTACCCTCGACCAACGGTCCATGTCTAGCACCTCCCGTCGGAGTGAGACGCGGAACAAGAACAACCACAACTGCCGTAGTCTGGCCGGACTACGGTCTCACGCCTGACTCCTCTAAATGGTTCCGGAACCATGTAGAGTGAGGTAGTGAGAAAGGGACTAGCTGATCTGCGCCGTACGAGCTACCTACCACCAGCATCCCAGACTCAGCTAAGAGAGCTCTACAAACGACTCATGCCGCTGTCCCACGGTTTTCCCCTACTGCTACCAGAGTCAACGACTCGAGCAAACCCGCCGCCCGGAGCAACACCCTCTGACACAGGTGCGCGGGGACCGGGGGTCCCAGGTAACAGTAACAACCTGTCTCGTGGACAAGCCCTCAAGTTCCTAGCACCGGGCGAAGAGAGACTAGTAGTAGCACTGCACTAGGAATAGCACAGGTTCCAAGAAAAACCGAGTCGCAGCGGAAGCGGAAACACAACAGGTTGACAGTCTGCTCTCGGTCAGAGAGGTGACGTATCGACCCGTCGCGACCAGAACGCGACGGTTCTGCCAGTCGCGACAAGGAAAATAGAAGGCGACCTGTAAGTGCGTCGCGATAAGGTCGCGGCAGCTAAAGAGTACTGCAACAATCACGAGTCGACTGATTACAACACGTACCCCATCGCGATCTCATCATAATGGAGACGGAGGTCGTAATCGAGAAAACTCCGAACACTTGAACGCCATCCACGTACCCATCACGTTAGCATGATGCAGCGGGGTCGGAGCGCTTTCAAGAGAACGCGACGCCCCGATACGTCGCGACCTAGTCGCGACTGAAAAACCCATCGCGACCACAGCCCAGTGCTCAACAAGAGCAACCCTTACACCCCAAAAGCCTCAAAAGTGGTACACAAAGGGGAGGGGGTCAAGGAGACAATGGAAACACTTCAATTATAGCACAAACCACCCAAGGAAACCCCTTGTATGCTTGAAAAGTCAAGGAAACATTCACTTCACTCACATGCAAATAAGTTACTCCCCACATGCACAACCCAAGAAACATAGATTCATGCAAACCAACACCACATAATCATCACACATGGATCATGGGACGAAAGCAACTCCTAAAACAAGGATTCTAGGCTTGGAATTGGGGTTGGGACCTAGCATGGAGTTGGGCCCCTACCTCAATTCAAGCCACAATGGTCATCCAAGCTCCCCACGGAGATCAACACACAGGGAAAATGCACAGAGGGGAAGAAGACAGCAAAAAGGCCAAATGGGACTTCTGCTCTCAGGGTGAGCAATTTTAACACAGACGTTAAGAACGCGACGTCCCTAGTCATCGCGTTAGCAATGCTAACGCGACACCCTCATACGTTGAGATCTTAAAGTCTGCGACCTAGACTGCCAAACCCAACACGTGGTATGCATGCAACGCTGACACCTGATCGCAACGGGTCAGTATGTCACGTTCAAGCATGCAACCTACACGTGTCTCCACCGTCCAAACAGCAAAACGACAAATGAACTATCTGCTTGTCAGAACTAGATCGCGACAGGGGCGGCCGGCGCATTCCCAACCTAAACGCGACGGCTACCTCCGTCGCCTTCAGAAGGCGACGGCCCTGCATGTCGCGATCCCAACCGAGAGCTCATGACCCACAAGTAACAGGGATGTTACAATCTAACCAACAAAAAAAAAAAACAATTTTGTCCTCAAAATTAAGGGCGAAACTAGGGAAACAAGGGTAAACAAAGTACCTGTCACTCGAACAAGTAGGGAAACTACTCCCGCATCTCGTCCTCACGCTCCCAAGTGGCCTCGTCACCGGCGCGGTGCTCCCAAACCACCTTGATGAGCGGGATCTGCTTCCTGTGAAGCTGCTGCACCCTGCGGTCCACCACACTGACTGGGTACTCCGGTACGGACAGGTCGGGAGCGACCTCTAGCTGTGAGTAGTCGAGTACATGCGCTGGGTCTGGCATGTACTTCCTCAGCTGCGACATGTGGAAGACGTCGTGGACATCTGCCAACTCGGACGGAAGAGCTAACCAGTAAGCGACCTCGCCCACTCGCTCCAGGATGGGAAAGGGGCCAACAAACCTCGGGCTGAGCTTGCTCCTCTTCCCAAACCTGAGAACGCCCTTGGTGGGCGAGATCCGAAGGAACACACTGTCGCCGACCTCGAACTCAAGCGGCCTCCTGCAGACATCGACGTAGCTCTTCTGCCTGCTCTGCACTGTTTGCAACCTCTGCCTAACCAGTCGCACAATGTCTGTACACTGCTGCACCAACTCTGGACCCAGCAACTTCCTCTCGCCAACCTCGTGCCAGTGCAATGGTGTCCTGCACGGTCGACCATACAGAGCCTCGTAGGGCGCCATCCCAATACTGGAGTGAAAGCTGTTATTATACAAAAACTCCACCATGGGAAGGTGCGACTCCCACGTGCCGCCCCAATCTAGGCAACACGCTCTCAACAAGTCCTCGAGGGTCTGAATGGTCCGCTCCGACTGCCCGTTTGTCTGTGGGTGGTAGGCCGTACTCAACCTCAGCTCAGTGCCAAGTGCCCGCTGTAAGCTGCGCCAGAAACGAGAGGTGAACCTCGGATCTCTATTTGAGACAATAGAGACCGGTTCTGTGCAAAGGTACTACCCTGTCCATAAACAACCGAGCCAGTCTGTCTACTGACTATGTTGCTCTGACTAGAAGGAAGCGAGCGGTCTTCATCAGCCTGTCGACGATGACCCAAACACTGTCGTGCCCCTTAGAAGTGTGAGGTAAGCCAGAAACAAAGTCCATGGTGACGTGCTCCCACTTCCACACAAGAATGGGAAGCGACTGCAGCTCACCACCAGGACGCTGGTGCTCTGCCTACACCTGCTGACAGGTAAGGCAGCGCGAAACAAACTCAGCGATATCTCTCTTCATCCCAGGCCACCAAAAGAGTACCCTCAAGTCATGGTACATCTTTGTGGAGCCAGGATGAATAGAGTATTGCGACCGGTGCGCCTCAGCAAGTACCTCCTCTCTGACGTCCTCTAGAACGTAGAGTCTGTCCCAGAACCGAACCTTGCTATCCTCATCCAGTGCTACCTTGGGCAACTGCAACACGTCTGCTTAGTCCTCATCTACACTCTGTGCCTCAAGCACCTGCTGGTATATCGACGGACGAACTGTCATGCTAGCCAACACTGCTCTCTCTCGGAGGCTAGACGGTGTGAATGCACCCTGAGTGGCGTCCTCCAGAAGTCTCCAGTGTCTAACCAACAAAGAACTCAAGTGGGCTCTCCTACTCGAAGCGTCTTCTATGACATTAGCCTTTCCCAGGTGATAGGAAAGAGTAAAGTCGTAGTCCCTCAAGTACTCGAGCCACCAGCACTGCCTGAGGTTGAGATCTCTCTGTATGAAGACGTACTGTAAGTTGTGGTGATCTGTGAAAACCTCGAACACCTCACCGTACAAGTAGTGTCTCCACAACCTCAAGGCAAACACGATCGCTACTCATGCTTCATCAGTTGACGAGAAGTATAAGCAACTACTCGACTGTGCTGCATCAACACAGCACCCAAACCAATACCTGACGCGTCTGTGAAGACAACAAAGCCGCCGCTGCCAGAAGGTACCACAAGGATTGGAGCTGAAGTCAGCTGGCTCTTCAGCTCCTGAAAACTGTGCTCGCACTCTGCTGTCCACACAAACCGAGTCTCCCGCCTGGTCAACTGGGTCAAAGGCTCTGCAACTCTGGCGAAGTCCTGCACGAACCTCCTGTAGTACCCTGCCAGCCCCAGAAAATTGTGAACCTCTGCAAGTGTAGTGGGCTGGCCCCAAGAAACCAAGACCTCAACCTTGGCGGGATCAACAGCCACACCTGCACCAGAAACCACGTGCCCCAAGAAGTGCACCTCCTTTAGCCAAAATTCATACTTTCTGAATTTGGCGTAAAGTTGGTGACTCCTCAACACCTGCAACACCAACCTCAGGTGAACCTTGTGCTCCTCCTCTGTCACTGAGTACACCAGGATGTCGTCGATGAACACCACCATGAACCGGTCCAAGTATTCTCGGAAAACACTGTGCATCAGCTCCATGAATGCTGCAGGTGCATTCGTGAGCCCAAAAGGCATCACGACAAACTCGAAGTGGTCGTAGCGGGTGCGAAAAGCTGATCTGGCAATGTCTGACTCGCGGATCCGCAACTGGTAGTAACCCGACCTCAAGTCAATCTTCGAGAACACTGAAGCTGACTGCAACTGGTCGAACAAGTCGTCGATCCTAGGCAAAGGATACTTGTTCTTCACGGTCACCTAATTCAGCTGCTGATAATCAATGCACATCCTGAGGCTGCCATCCTTTTTCCTCACAAACAGAATAGGTGCTCCCCACGGCGAACGGCTAGGACGAATGAAGCCCAACGCAAGCAACTCCTCTAGTTGGCGCTTCAACTCCCACAGCTCCACCGGCGCCATCCGGTACGGTGCCTTGGAAGCAGGCATCGTCCCTAGAAGCAACTCAATGGAGAAATATACCTCCCGCTCAGGCGGCAGGCTAGGTAGATCCTCCGGAAACATGTCGAAAAACTTACAAACAACTGGCACGTCTGAAACAGTCAACTCACCAGAGTCCGAGACACACACAGAAGCTAGAAAAGCAACACAACCATCTTGGATGAGGCGCTAAGCTCGACAGAAGGAAACAAAGGGTCGACAGACAGACTGGGTAACTCGGAAGCAAAGCACAGGTGCTCCAGGTATCTCAAACCTCACGGTCTTCCGTTGAAAATCTACCAGTGCAGAGTGCGCCTGCAACCAGTCCATGCCAAGAATGGCATCATAGTCGTAGAACTGCAAGGCAAACAGTCTAGCTGGTAGCTGGTGGCCCTGTATCTCGACGGTGACACCCTCCAAGTAACCAAGGGTACGCACAAAGTCACCCATCGGCAGCTCAACTGCAAGGTCACAGGCCCGCTCTAGAGCAAACTCAGACAAGGAAGCAAAGAACTCCTCAGAAGCAAAACAGTGTGTGACACCCGGGTCAATGAAAACTCTAGCAGCTCTAACAAGGATGGGAACCGTACCGACGACCAGATTAGAGGCCTCCGCCTCCTCTCTGATGATGTTCATCACCCGACCGTGACCACGTCCTCGCTGAGGCTGCTACTGCTGACGCTGCTGCTGCTGCTGCGCTTGCTGGTACTGACCCTGGTACTGCTGCTGGCACTGCGCTGGATGGGGTGGACGGTACTGAGTCTGAGGTGCCTGCTGCTGCTGCTCCTACTGCTGCCTCAACAAACAATCTCGCCCGAAGTGTCCCTGATGCCCGCAGTGGTAACAACCTGCGTCCTGCTGGCTCTGCTCCGCTCCCTGCTGAACGGACTGCTCCACTGGGTACTGCTCTAGCTGACGACGCTGCTACTGCTGGTGACGCCTACCTCCACGAGTGAACAACTTCTTCAACCTTGAGGTCAGGCCAGCACCGCCTGTCCCTGAAGAAGAAGAAGAAGAAACACTCCCTCGGCTGCCCGCGGGGCGCTGGTACGGAGAAGACCTCCCTGAGCCTCCACTCTGTTGCGGCTGAAAACGACACTCCCACTCCATGGTCATAGCTCTCGCTACTGCCACCGCCAAGGTGTCACAGAGGTGACCAGCCATGGCCCACCTCAAGTCCGAGCGTAGCCCACTACTGAACCACTCAGTACGAGCCTGCTCACTAGCGGCCACATGGGGAACGTGTCGAAGAAGCTACAGAAAATGCTGGTGGTACTACGCCACGGTCAAGTCTCCCTGTACCAACGTGGAACTAGTCCCTCCTCTCACGGCAAGCGTAGTCGGGGAGGAACTCGCCGTGAAAGGCCACTAGGAACTCCTGCCAAGTGATCTGGACCAACCTCTTGCCCTGAAAACTGGTCTGCCTCACTGCCCTCCACCACTCGTGGGCTGACCCCTTCAGCTGATATACTGCCAACCTGACATGATCCTGCTCTGCACAGTCCATGGCCTCGAAGGTGCTCTCGAGCTCATGGACCCAACTCTCTGCCCTATCAGGATCACGGTCACCAAAAAAAGTAGGAGGTCGAAGATGAAGAAACCTATCAAAAGCACTGTGCGGTCCTCAGGTGCTGCTGTTGCTACTGGAGTCTGCTGCCGTACCACTGGGGGTACCTCTAGCTGGACTGGCGCTGCCTGTGGGGACGGTGGTTGCTGCTCCTCTACTACCATCTCTGCGAACTGCTAACCTCCTGCCGGCATCTATTGGTACAGCTAGTACTAAGGGTACTAGGGGTACTGCTGGCACTGCAGGTACTGCGGGTACTACCAAGGACCCTGAAACATCGCTCTCCACCACTGCTCCATGACAGCCGGTGGGGGCTGGGGCGGAAACCACTGTTGCTGCTGCTGCTGTGGATCTCCCTGTCGCAAAGGAACACCCTGCGGCAACGGGTCCCCAAGCTGCTCGAACTGCGAGGGCTGAGCGTCGATCGGCACGTGCTCAACTGCAATCGACCCGTCCGACTCGAACTCTTGACGCTCCACCAGCTCACGAACCTGCCTGCGAGTGCGTGGAGGCATGTTCTGCAAACAGACACACTAAGAAGTTAACAGATAAACTCCAGTGGCATAGCAGTGTTACTTATACTTCCTAATGAACTTTACGTTATTACTTATTTCCACTACAAGTCTTGATAGACCCCTTGCTCTGATACCACTGTAACGACCCCGGTGCCCGGATCCCAGCTCCCACCAAGAATCCGAACATCAGGACCGCCGCCCACGGGTCCGGAGACCCAGAAGGCTAACGGATCGGTCTAATAAGATATGTAACAGAAATAAATAACACAACCGTACTAAAGTGCACCACAAGTGAACGAAAAGTGTCTAACACTAAGTAACAGTCTAGTACAGTCCCAAAGTAAATAAAGTACAAGTGCTGAAATAAACGGGAAGGAACACGTCCCTTAGGGGCATACCCCGAGGGTGAAGTACAACTACTGGGGGAACACTGCCACTAGAGACGCTGACTACTGTGGGCTCGGCTCCTCAGTCCGCCACAGAGGGAGCTGCTATGAAGTCTCACCTACAAAACAAGGAGTGAGCTTCACGAAGAAGCCCAGTAGGGACTACCAATCTCCCACTGGTTCTAACAGCAGAAAAGAAGTAAGTGCAGTAAATAAATAAAGCAGTAAAGTCTATTCTATTAACAGAGTCAAGTGCGGAAGTGTGAAAGAAACTACACCTCGTCGGCCAAGGCTACACAGCGGAACCGAAAACCCATGTAAACCAAGGACCACAAGAACCCAGCTGTAATGCAGATAGTAGACACACCGCTTGGACAACACACTAGCTACGACACCCACCTAGTCAGCCAGTCAGGTGCGCTACGTGCCTTACCCTCGACCAATTGTCCCTCTAGCCCTCCCATCGTCATGACGCGGAACAAGAACAACACACTACCGCTAGTCTGGCCGGATACGGTCCCACGCCTGACCCCTCTAAATGGTTCCGAAACACGTAGAGTGAGACAGTGAGAAAAGGACTAGCTAATCTGTGCCGTATGAGCTACCAAACATCGGCGTCCAGGACTCGCTAGAGAGCTTTACAAACCACCTCACGTCGTTGTCCCACCGTTTCCCCTACTGCTCCAGAGTCACGACTTGAGCAACCCGCCGCCCGGAGCAACCCCTCTGACACAGGCGCGCGGAAACCGGGGCTCCCAGGTAACGGTAACAACATGTCTCTCGGGACAAGCCTCATGTAGCACCCTGGATTTTTAAAATCCAAATAAATAAATTTTTATTTAAATAAATGAATAAATTGATTAAGTGGAATAAAGGGAGAATGCATTGTATAAATGGGAATTAAAGCAATCCCCATTAATTAATTAGTAATGGGTTACTCTAATACCCAAACCCAATGGAATGGACCCAATAGGGATAGCCCATGTTGGAATGAGAATTAAATTATGAAATTCGTATCTAAATAATTAATAAATAGTAAAGGGTTAAGATAATGTTAAATAACCCTTATATATCTAAATAAAGAGTCCTAACCCATCCTAACTCATTAACCACGAAATTAAACTCTCCCCTACCCATTAGATGGATAAATGAGAGAAAATAGAGAGATAAATGTGAATTTTCGTAATTAAAGGAGGAGAGAAGATTTGGGGTTGTATGGACTCTATAGGAAGCTTAAACACTTCAAATCTCCTCCCTATCTCCCCATTTTCGTGGCTGGAACCCTAGAGAAGGAGGAGAAAGGTTGGAGACCAAGGAGCAAGGAGGAGAAGGCTTGGAGCAAGAAGTTTCCCCGTTTTCGTCTTCAACCTAGGGTTTTCTTGGACTCGACAAAAAGTAGGCAATCTCTCAAGAGCAAAATCGTGAAATAATTACCCTAGGTAGTCTTCATGTACCTCTTCAAAAGCCTATGGTTTCGTTGTATTTCGTTCATCCATTTGGACGAATTTAATTCGTGAAATCCTGCTGTTCTCATGAACTGAGGTCTCATGTTTTCTCTAATTCCGGATATTTACTTGTTCCCATGACAGATAAAATTCTCAGTTATACTACATCACACAAGCTTTCAAACGCCCCTGGTCTTGCTCGATTTCGATCTCCCATGAGGGAGAATAAATCTTTGAATCTCAGTCCTATGCCTCGACCCCTCTTGTTTCTTCTTTTTTTACCTCGTGCATAATTGATATCATTCCATGATAAATTTCTCAAAATACTACTACATGTTAGCTTTCAAACGCCGCTGGTTTCATAATTTTTCATCAAGTATCATCTCCAATAAATTCGTTGAATCTGACTGCGCCTGTTTAGGTCACCGAAAAGTACCTGATCAATGCATGTCTAAACCTTGTCTATTTTCAAATTAATCGTGCATGTTGATAGATATACATGTCTACTTTCGTTTAAAACTAGTTTTGTGCTTTTTGGATCACCATACTATTTTATATGTAATTTAGAACATCCATGTATCACAGGAGCTCGCCCTGGGAAAAAAGGAAAAAGAGCAAACCCACCTGTTATCGCGACGGCGCGACCCGCCGCGATAACAGTGGGGTCGCGCCCGGCCGATGGCGTCGCGTCAAGAACGCGGCGGCGCGGGCCGCCGCGATTCACCCCGACCGGGCCAGACCGGCCAGGCCCGTGTCGCGCCCGCCCCCCCCCCCAGCTCTGTCGCGCTTGAAACGCGACGGGTAGGTCCGCCGCGTTTCAAGAAATCAGCCAAATTTAATTGTGACTATACCCTGTTGTTTAAGCTATATACCCTTTAATTAGCCATGATTAACTCATGTTATAGTTAATTCGACTTGGTAAATTAAAAAGGACATTAATGATAAATCTAATTATTTAAAATGACATTTGCACGACTTGTCATATCCTCAAGATTTCTTTACACTTACACACACACAACTTTATTAATGCCATTTGACCTTGATAAATTATGCAATAATGTATTCAAATTATCGAAATAAATGACTAAATTACCCTATTTTGTTAAATACAATTGTTTCCGTTTTTACTCGCGCATTTTATCTACCGTTACCCGTTTTCCCTCGGCCTTCGAGCACTCGAGGCACGACGGACCCGTTTTTACACACTTTCCCTTGACTTGGACCACCTCTCCACCGGAATACTCTCGATTGGACCAGGGACTCCTTGTCAAGACCTCCGTAAGTCTTCTTGGCTTTGGCGCACGTCCTTAGTCAACGAGCTGGTTGTACCTCAAAACCCGTTACACCTCAGGGATCAGTACGATCCAAGCCTTAGTGTTCCTTCTCGTCTTGAGTTCACACCGGACCACCTGACCCGTGTACACAGCACGGCTAAGGGGCGGTTGTGACTTCTACCAGACTGCCGGCACCCGACCTGGTGCTGTGCACCGTTACTATCGTGTTTTCACGTTGTTTTACGAAATTGTCCCCTATCTCATCTACTATCTTTATCCTCTCATCTGTTCACGTTCTCTCTACACTCTCATCTATCTCGTCTAGTACTCTCTTATCTCTTCTTGGTACTCTATTGGCCATTCGTGTGATTGTCTAAGATAAAAGAAATGACTAATGCAGCGCAATAGGGCCCGATCAGGTCCTGGAGGAGCGCCCGAAAAGTGCCAGTGCCCATGGGAGTTAAAATGATCATAGGATGTGTTACGGCATGCATCCAGCGCCATTTTACTATCTAGATTAATCTATGACAATCAAAGTGCTATCTCTACAAGTGCAAGCGTGATCGTTACTAGTGCACCGTTGTGCAATTTACATTTATATCGTTACATGGCCATTCTATTGTCGTTCTCGTTGTACTATTTTCCCTGTGCCAGTTGCAATTGTTCTCTCGTTATCGTGACATGCTCTACATGACTTGACTCTCTAGTTAACCTGCCATTAAACATTAACTATTTAAAGCATGCTTGTGTTCATGAGATATTAAGTCCTACTGGGCGTTATTCGCTCATCCTGCGTATTTATTTAATGTGTTCAGGTGAGTCGGATGGAGACGACCACACATACGAGGACGGGACTGAGGGAGATGCTCAGAGTGACCATTCAGCCACCAGTGCTATCTATAGTAGTTAGTAGTTATGAGTTAGTGAGTCAGTTAGTCATATGTAATAGTTTGATTTTGAATAAAGTACTCTGGGCCCTAGTTTTGGCTCTGATACGATGATGTAATGATGACTGAGAATTATTAATGAAATTGGAGTTTATTTGGTGTTATCCAATTGTGCAATGGTTTTTTATTTATTTCTCGCTCTGTACTATTTAATAACTGTAATCCCGCTCCGATATTCCGCGTCGGGGCGTTACAGTTTTGTGGTATCAGAGCCTAGGTTATTCTTAAGTATAGGATGATCTAGGTTTGACCTGACTTGACTTAGAGTCTAATTCCATACCTATGAGAGATGGGTAGAACCGTGGGTAATGAGATAAAATAAACTCACACACGCACGAACTTAGTGCAAACCCAACGACTTACATTTTAAATTCTCTTTTGAAGGAACTTAACATCAACAATGGCAGCGGAGCGTGCTCAACTCCGTGATATGCACACACTACCCAACAGCTTACCCAAGCTTTACTTCAGGCTGCCGGAGCCAACAACAACAATAACAACAACCGAGCAGCTGGTGATTTACATAGAAATTTCCGCAACCTGAATCCGCCTCGATTCAGTGGTACCACAGACCCTGATGAGGCCGAGAACTGGCTCAAGGAGATTGAGCGCATCTTCCGTGTCATGCAATGCGCGGATGGAGATAAGCTTTTACTTGCCACATTCCAGCTTGAAAGGGACGCCCGTGCGTGGTGGGAGTCCATTGAGCCACACGGGAATGCTCAGTTTACGTGGAATGAGTTTAAGGAGCAATTCAACTCCAAATATTTTTCAGAAAGAGTTCAAGAAAGGAAAGCCGCCGAGTTCGCCGCTCTGAAACAGAGAAACCTGACGGTTGCTGAATATGAGGCACAGTTCTCTCGATTGGCTCGCTACGCCAATCATCTAGTTAGTACCCAGAGGATGAAGGCAAAGAGATTCCTCAACGGCTTAGACCCGCATATATTACACAGCTGGCACCATTTGATATTCAGACCTACCCAGAGATGGTCAGGAGAGCACAATGCCTGGAAGATGCGACTGAACTCACTGAGCGCATCAAGGGTAGAATGTTCAGGAAGAGCAAACTTCCGGAGTATTGAGCAAGCCTACTAATGCAAGAAAAGGCCATTAAGTATCACTGACGGGCCAAGCCAGGAGCGGAAGCCCAAAGTCCCCACTACTACTACTGCTCCGAACAACAAGCCCAGATGCAAACCTGTGACAAGCTTGGTCACACGACAGAAGAATGCTGGAGGAAGGCAGGTGCATGCCTTCGCTGTGGGAGCCGAGAGCATCGGATCCCTGAATGCCCGTTACTGAAGAAAAGAGAAGCGTCCTGCGGGACCAAAGAAGCCAGGCAGACTTCAAGCCCTGCAAGAGGTAGAGACCACCGAGGAAGGTGGGTGTGGAAGGTACACTACCAGTCTTTTCTCATTCAGCATTTGTTTTGTTCGATACTGGCGCAACGCATTCGTTCATATCACAAGCATTTGCTGATACCCTAAATGAGAAACCTGCATCTATGACATTTGAATTATCTGTCACAACACCACTAGAGAAAAGCTCAATTAATAAATATTTCCATTAGCTGATGTTAAGGTTGGTGAACTTAACCTTAGAGCTGACTTGATCTGTATGCCCATGGAGGGCTACGATGTCATTCTGGGAGCCGATTGGCTATCCACGTATGGGGCTATCGTGGATTGTAGAAGAGGAAAATTTCTTTTAGTGAATTCCCTAAGTTGATCTTCACAGGACGTAGACACAAGAGGCACTTGTCCTCGTCTCTGCTATAAAGGCACATAACATGATAAGAAGGGTTGTGTGGCATTTCTCGCCGCAATTGTAGTTGAGAAGAAAGCAACTAAGATATCAGACATCCACATAGTGCAAGAATATCCAGACGTGTTTCCCGATGAGCTGCCAGGCATTCCACCCGAGAGAGATGTAAATTTCTCAATTGATCTTGTACCTGGAGCTGCACCGGTTTTCACGCCAACCCTACAGGATGTCCCCTGCTGAATTGAAAGAGTTGAAAGAGCAATTGATGGAACTTCTAGAAAAGGGTTTCATTAGGCCAAGTACTTCTCCTTGGGGAGCACCAGTGCTGTTCGTCAAGAAGAAGGACGGATCCATGAGGTTATGCATCGATTACAGGCAGTTGAACAATCTCACTATCAAGAACAAGTACCCTCTGCCGCGTGTCGATGAACTATTTGATCAGATATCAGGCAAAGTACTTTTCTAAGATTGACCTTAGATCGGGATATCATCAATGAGGATTAAAGATGCAGATATCTACAAGACAGCTTTCAGGAGCAGGTACGGTCATTACGAATTTGTAGTCATGCCTTTTGGACTAACCAATGCTCCTGCAGCTTTTATGCAATTAATGAACAGCATCTACCGGCCCTACCTCGACAAGTTCGTCGTGGTATTCATGATGATATTCTCATATACTCCAAGACCAAGAAGAGCACGAGGAGCATCTGAGGATCGCTCTGCAATCTTGCGGGACAACCAACTCTACGCCAAATTGAGCAGTGTGAATTCTGGCTCGAGGAGGTGTCGTTCCTAGGCCATGTCATTTCCAAGGATGGTATCGCTGTCGACCCTTCCAAGGTAGAGCTGTCTGAACTGGGAAAGGCCGACCAATGTCACGAGATCAGAAGCTTTCTTGGACTGGCTGGATATTACAGACGTTCATAAAAGACTTCTCCAAGATAGCTGTACCTCTTACGCGTCTTACGCGGAAGGAAAACCCTATGTCTGGAGCAAGGAGTGCGAGAAGAGCTTTCAGACACTCAAGCAATTGTTGACATCTGCACCTGTCCTCGCATTACCAGTAGAGGCGCAGGATTCTCAGTCTACACTGATGCATCTGGAATCGGTCTAGGCTGCGTATTAATGCAGAATGAGAAAGTGATAGCCTATTCATCAAGGCAATTGAAGCAACATGAGGTTAACTATCCTGTCCATGACTTAGAGCTAGCTGCTGTGGTATTTGCACTCAAGATTGGAGGCATTACCTGTATGGAGAGCAATTTATTGTCTACTCCGACCACAAGAGTTTTGAAGTACTTATTTTCTCAAAAGGAGCTCAATATGCGACAACGGAGATGGCTGGAGTACTTGAAGGATTTTGATTTCAACATTCAATATCACCCAGGCAAAGGTAATGCAGTAGCTGATGCACTTAGCAGAAAGCCAGTAGCTTCGATATCTTGTCTAGTCATGGGCGAGATGCAATTGTTAGAGCAATTCGCCAGTCTAGATCTGAATATTGAAAGAGAAGTGATAAGATGTTAGTGGCTAATCTTAAAGCTCAACCCGACATCTTTGTCGAGATCAGAGAGCAACAGGCTAATGATCCGTTTCTGATCAGAGTAAGGGAGACCATAGCTGACAAACCAGAATTCCCATCGCTGAAGATGGAAGAATATTATTCCAAGCCAGGACATGTGTGCCTGACAATGAAGAGCTGAAAAGGAACTGATGGATGAAGCCCACAAAGACCAAGTACACATACATCCTGGTGCAACCAAGATGTACCAAGACATGAAGAGGTCATTTTGGTGGCCAAACATGAAGCGTGAGGTAGCTGAGCATGCCGCGCACTGCCTCACTTGTCAACAGGTAAAAGCAGAACACCGGCGTCCTGCGGGGGTACTTAGACCCCTGGACATACCTGAATGGAAGTGGGAAAGCATCGGAATGGATTTCATCATGGGTTTACCCCGAACTCGTGGTGGACTCGATGCAATGGGTCATAGTGGACCGATTGACCAAGTCCGCACATTTTCTAGCAGTTAAAAGCACTTGGAGTGTTGATGTGCTTGCAGCAGCGTTATATGTAAAGAGATAGTCACTACATGGAGTTCCAGTATCCATTGTCTCAGATCGTGACCCTAGGTTCACTTCTAGATTCTGGAAGGGACTCCAAACTGCCTTAGGCACTAAACTCAATTTTAGTACTGCTTTCCACCCACAGACGGATGGACAGACAGAAAGGACCACCAGATAGTGAGGACATGCTACGTGCCTGCACTATAGATTTTGAAGGTTATTGGAATGAACAACTATCACTAATAGAATTCGCCTACAACAACAGTTATCAGGCCAGCATTAAGATGGCACCATTCGAAGCTCTGTATGGCAGAAGCTGTAGATCGCCAGTGTGCTGGAATGAAGTAGGTGAGCAGCAATGGCTGGGACCAGACATGGTACAAAATACTAGCAGAGACATACAAATTATCAGAGACAGAATTAAGGTAGCTCAGTCCAGGCAGAAGAGCTATGCTGATAAAAGAAGAAGAGACTTAGAATTTCAGACTGGAGACCATGTGATGCTCAAAGTATCCCCGACCCGAGGATTTCAACGTTTGGGATGAAAGGCAAGCTAAGACCAAGATTCATAGGTCCATTTGAGGTATTAGATAGAGTTGGCGAGGTGGCGTACCGACTAGCACTACCTCCCCAGTTCTCTACAGTACACAATGTATTCCATGTGTCAATGCTAAGGAAATACGTGTATGATCCATCTCACGTAATTAGCTATGATGATATCACTCTGAACAAAGATATGACCTATGAGAAAGGCCAGTGAAGATTCTGGACAAGAAGATGCAACAGCTTCGGAATCGAGCCATACCCGTGGTGAAGATATTATGGAGAAATCACGAAGTTGAAGAGGCCACGTGGGAGCCTGAAGCTACAATGCGCCGAATTATCCGGAATTATTCAGTAAGTCATACTTCCTCTTACGATTATATGAATTTGGGGACCAAATTCTTTTTAAGAGGGGGAGGATGTAGCACCCCTGGATTTTTAAAATCCAAATAAATAAATTTTTATTAAATAAATGAAATAAATGATTTAAGTGGAATAAAGGAGAATGCATTGTATAAATGGGAATTAAGCAATCCCCATTAAATTAATTAGTAATGGGTTACTCTAATAACCCAAACCCAATGGAATGGGCCCAAATAGGGATAGCCCATGTTGGAATGAGAATTAATTAATGAATTCGTATCTAAATAATTAAATAAATAGTAAAGGGTTAAGATAAATGTTAAATAACCCTTATATATCTAATAAAGAGTCCTAAACCCATCCTAACTCCTTAACCACGAAATTAAACTCTCCCTACCCATTAGATGGATAACTAGGAAAATAGAGAGATAAATGTGGAATTTTCGTAATTAAAGGAGGAGAGAAGAGTTTTTGGGTTGTATGGACTCTATAGGAAGCTTAAACACTTCAATCTCCTCCCTACTCCATCTCCCCATTTTCGTGGCTGGAACCCTAGAGAAGGAGGAGAAGGTTGGAGACCAAGGAGCAAGGAGGAGAAGGCTTGGAGCAAAGGTTTTCCCCGTTTTTTTCGTCTTCAACCTAGGTTTTCTTGGACTCGACAAAAGTAGGCAATCTCTCAAGCAAAATCATGAATAATTACCCTAGGTAGTCTTTATGTACCTCTTCAAAAGCCCTATGGTTTCGTGGTATTTCGTTCATCCATTTGGACAATTTAATTCGTGAAATCCTGCTTTCTCATGAACTGAGGTCTCATGTTTTCTCTAATTCCTGATATTTACTTGTTCCCATGACATGATAAAATTCTCAGTTATACTACATGATACTAGCTTTCAACGCCCCTGGTCTTGCTTATTTCGATCTCCCATGAGGGATATTAAATCATTGAATATCTATCAGTCCTGTGCACTCGACCCTCATGTTTCTTTTTTTAACCTCGTGCAAACTTGACATCATTCCATGATAAATTTTATCATAAATACTAATACATGTTAGCTTTCAAACGCCGCTGGTGTCATAATTTTTCATCAAGTATTCATCTCCAATAATTCGTTGAACCCTACTGCGCTGCCTGTTTAGGTCACGAAAAGTAACTGATCAATGCATGTCTAAACCTTGTCTATTTTTGAATTAATCGTGCATGTTGATAGATATACATGTCTACTTTCGTTTAAACTAGTTTCGTGCTTTTTTGGATCACCATACTATTTTATATGCAATTTAGAACGTCATGTATCACAGAGAGCTCGCCCTGGGAAAAAAGGAAAAAGAGCAAACCCACCTGTTATCGCGACGGCGCGACCCGCCGCGATAACAGTGGGGTCGCGCCGGCCGATGGCGTCGCGTCAAGAACGCGGCGGCGCGGGCCGCCGCGATTCACCCCGACCGGCGCAGACCGGCCAGCCCTGTGTCGCGCCCCACGCACGCCGCCCCTGTCGCGACTTGAACCGCGACGGGTAGGTCCGCCGCGTTTTCAAGAAATCCAGCCAAAATTGAAAATTGTGCATATACCTAATGTTGTTTAAGCTATATACCCTTTAATTAGCCATGATTCCTCATGTTATATGTTAATTCGACTTGGTAAATTAATAAATGACATTAATGATAAAACTAATTATTTAAAATGACATTTGCAGACTTGTCATATCCTCAAGATTTCTTTACACTTACACACACAACATTATTAAAAGCCTTTGACTTGATAATTATGCAATAATGTATTCGGTAAATTATCGAAATAAATGACTAAATTACCCTATTTTGTTAAATACATTGTTTCCGTTTTTACTCGCGCATTTTATCTACCGTTACGTTTTCCCTCGCCTTCGAGCACTCGAGGCCGATGGACCCGTTTTTACACACTTCCCTTGACTTGGACCACCTCTCCACCGGGAATACTCTCGATTGGACCCAGGGACTCCTTGTCACGACCTCCGTAAGTCTTCTTGGCTTTGGCGCACGTCCTAGTCAACGAGCTGGTGTTTACCTCAAAACCCGTTACCCCTCAGGGATCAGTACGATCCAAGCCTTAGTGTTCCTTCTCTTGTCTTGAGTTCACACCGGACCACCTGACCCGTGTACACAGCACGGCTAAGGGCGGTTGTGACTTCTACCCAGACTGCCGGCACCCGACCTGGTGTGTGCAACCGTTACTATCGGAATTTCACGTTGTTTTACGAAATTGTCCCCATCTCATCTACATCTCTTCCCTCTCATCTGTTTCACGTTCTCTCTACACTCTCATCTATCTCGTCTAGTACTCTCTTATCTCTTCTTGTACTCTATTGGCCATATCGTGTGATTGTCAAGATAAAAGAATGACTATTGCCAGCGCAATAGGGCCCGATCAGGTCCTGGGAGGAGCGCCCCAAAAGTGCCAGTTGCCATGGGAGTTAAAATGATCATAGGATGTGTTACGGCATGCATCCAGCGCCATTTTACTATCTAGATTATCTATGACAATCAAAGTGCTATCTCTACAAGTGCAAGCGTGATCGTTACTAGTGCACCGTTGTGCAATTTACATGTTATATCGTTACACGGCCATTCTATTGTCGTTCTCATTGTACTATTTTCCCTGTGCCAGTTGCAATTGTTCTCTCGTTATCGTGACATGCTCTACATGACTTGACTCTCTAGTTAACCTGCCATTAAGACATTAATTATTTAAAGCATGCTTGTGTTCATGAGATATTAAGTCCTACTGGGCGTCATTCGCTCATCCTGCGTATTTATTTAATGTGTTCAGGTGAGTCAGATGGAGACGACCACACATACGAGGACGGGACTGAGGAGATGCTCAAGAGTGACCATTCAGCCACCAGTGCTATCTAGTAGTAGTTAGTGTAGTTATGAGCTAGTGAGTCAGTTAGTCATAATGTAATATTTTGATTTTGAATAAAGTACTCTGGGCCCTAGTTTGGCTCTGATACGATGATGTAATGATGACTGGAGAATTATTAATGAAATTGGAGTTTATTTGGTGTTATCCAATTGTGCAATAGTTTGTTATTTATTTCTCGCTCTGTACTATTTAATAACTGTAATCCTGCTCCGATATTCCGTGTCAAGGCATTACACCTCAAGTGCCTAGCACCGGGTGAAGAGAGACTAGTAGTAGCACTACACTAGGAACAACACAGGTGCCAAGAAAAGGCGAGTCGCAGTGGAAGCGGAAACACAACAGGTCGACAGTCAGCTCTCGGTCAGAGAGGCGACGTATCGACCCTTCGCGACCAGAACGTGACGGTTCTGCCTGTCATGAAAAGGAAAACGGAAGGAGACCCGTAAGCACGTCACAATAAGGTCACGGCGGCGAAGAGTACTTCAGCAATCCCGAGTCGACTGATTGCGACACGTACCTCGTCGCGATCTCATCACGATGGAGACGGAGGTCGCAATCAGGAAGACTCCGAACACTTGAACGCCAACCATGTACCCGTCGCGTTAGCATGACGCGGCGGGGCCGGGGCTTGTTCAAGAGAATGCGACGCCCTGATACGTCGCGACCTGGTTGCGACTGGAAAACCCATCGCGACCACAGTCGAGTGCTCAACAAGAGCAACCCTTACACCCCAAAAGCCTCAAAAGTGGTACACAAAGGGGGGGGGGTCAAGGAGACGATGGAAACACTTCAATTATAGCACAAACCACCCAAGGAAACCCCTTGCATGCATGAAAAGTCAAGGAAACACTCACTTCATTCACATGCAAATAAGTTACTCCCCATATGCACAACACAAGAAACATAGATTCATGTAAACCAACACCACATAATCATCACACATGGATCATGGGACGAAAGCAACTCCTAGAACAAGGATTCTAGGCTTGGAATTGGGGTTGGGACCTAGCATGGAGAACTAGGTGGAGGTTTGAGTACCTACCTCAACTTGAAGAACCACCCTAGATGGGCCTTCTCGTAGGATTGCACCCCTCCACCTTCGAGCTCCAACGCTCCACGACCGAGCTCGATCTCCTCCTTCAGGTCGATGGAGAGAAAACGCCACCAAGCAAGAAGAACACAGAGAATGAGGAGAAGAAGAAGAAGAAGAATACAAAGTGAAGGTGCAATCTAAACAAACTTACCAATTCAAGCCACAATGGTCATCCAAGCTCCCCACGGAGCTCAACACAGGGAAAACACCACAGAGGGGAAGAAGATAGCAAAAAGGCCAAATGGGACTTCTGCTCTCGGGCTTAGCAGTTTTAACACAGACGTTAAGAATGCGACGTCCCTGGTCGTCGCGTTAGCAACGCTAATGTGACACCCTCATACGTCGCGATCTTAAAGTCTACGACCCAGACTGCCAAATCCAACACGTGGTATGCATGCAACGCTGACACCTGTTCGTGACGGGTCAGTATGTCGCGTTCAAGCATGCATGCCCACACGTGTCTCCACCGTCTAGATAGCAAAATGACAAATGAACTGTCTGCTTGTCAGAACTAGATCACGACAGGGGCGGCCGGCGCATTCCCAACCTAAACGCGACGGCTACCTCCTTCACCTTCAGAAGGCGATGGCCCTGCATGTCGCGATCCCAACCAAGAGCTCCTGACCCACAAGGTAACAGGGATGTTACAGTCATGCAACTGTTACTATTGTCATTTATAGCCGATTTACGATTACGACCCTCTTTCTTATCTACTCTCTTTACACTCTCATCAATTCACATTCTCTCTGTACTCTCATCTATTCTTCAATTAATCTCATCTATTCTTGGTACTCTATATTGCCATCCATTTGATTGTCTAAGATAACAAACATAATCATGCTAGGCAACATTACAAAGGGCTCGATCTGGTCCTGGGAGGTGCACCCGAAAGGCTATAACTTGCAGGGGTTTAATGATCAGGGTATACAGCATAATACCCAAGTTCCATACTATCAAGATTTGATCGAAGACAATGAATCACTATACTATGTTCTCTCGGTTGACAAGAAGGTCGACCAAAATATGTTGTCTCGACTAGTGCACTTTTGTGCAAACGTTACATACTATTTCATTATATGGCCAATCCGTTATCATGCTAGTTGTGCTATTTCCATGTGAAAGTACTATTGTTCTCTTGCTATCGATACATTACTCTCTTAACTATACTTGATCGTTCTCTATAGTTATCCTGCTTGACAACACATTAATCTCTTAAAGCATGCCTATTTACATGAAATATTAAGTCCTACTGAGCAATTATCGCTCATCCTGCGCTATTTATCACCACAAGAAAATGCGCTTTTTCCGACGGAACTAATCCGTCGGAAATCCGACGGTCATCCGTCAGAAATAGTACCTTCCGACCGCTTTCCGTCGATAGTTCGTCGGAAACTGTCTGTCGGAAATCATTGGTCAGAAATTACCGACGAATAATAATTTTGTCGAAAAATCTGTCGGTAAGGCCGACGAATAGATCCGTCGGAACTACGGTCCGTATTTACCGACCACAATTCCATCGGTAAATCCGTCGGAATATCTGTCGGTAAATACTGACACACAATCTGTCGAAAATTTTCGTCAACAATATAGACGGATATACCGACGGATTTACCGACCGATTTATCAGTCAGTAATCTTTATTTTTCGACGGATATTAATCCGTCGGCAAATCCGTCGGAATTTGCAATTTATTTATTTTTTATATAAATGACAAATGAAAATGTATTTTTAAACCTACTACATATTCATAAAATTCACAAATAATCAACATCAAACATAAATCATAAAATACAATAAATATAACATCATACAGAATAATAAATACAAAAAAATCAAGATAGATGAGCTGGATCGTCTGCTGTCCCTGCCTCGTCATCGTCTGCTGGCGGAGGTGGATCCTATAATAAATAAAATTAATATGACAAACATTAATAAAATTAAAAGACATATATTATTGTCAAAAATTAAATTTAAAATATGTGATTATTTTTCAAATTTAATTAGATACTATTTTTAGATCCACATGTACTTGATTATTTTTTAGATCCGTCAATTGAATGCCCGACCCAATCCGGGAATCCAAATTGGAATCCGTCAGTTCGCACACGTCACGTTAACCCACCCAGTCGTGTGGGAGAAAACGGCACGCCGATCAGATCCCTATTTGGGATTTTGGACCCCCAGGTTGTTGGTTTTAGCTCTTTATATGTAATTTGTTGTTTTTTAGATCCGTCAATTGAACGCCCGACCCCATCCGGGAATCCAAATTAGAATCTGTCAGTTCGCACACGTCACGTTAACCCACCCGGTCGTGTGGGAGAAAACGGCACACCGATTAGATCCCTATTTGGGATTTTGGACCCCCGGGTTGTGTGTTTTAACCCTTTATATGTAATTTGTTATTTTTTAGATCCGTCAATTGAACGCCCGACCCAATTCGGGAATCCAAATTGGAATCCGTCAGTTCGCACACGTCATGTTAACTCACCCAGTCGTGTGGGAGAAAACGGCACACCGATCAGATCCCTATTTGGGATTTTGGACCCCCGGGTTGTGTGTTTTAACCCATTATATGTAATTCATTGTTTTTTAGATCCGTCAATTGAACGCCCGACCCCATCCGGGAATCCAAATTGGAATCTGTCAGTTCGCACACATCACGTTAACCCACCCGGTCGTGTGGGTGAAAACGGCATGCCGATCAGATCCCTATTTGGGATTTTGGACCCCCGGGTTGTGTGTTTTAACCCTTTATATGTAATTTGTTGTTTTTTAGATCCGTCAATTGAACGCCCGACCCAATCCGAGAATCCAAATTGGAATCCGTCAGTTCGCACACGTCACGTTAACTCACCCGGTCGTGTGGAAGAAAACGGCACGCCGATCAGATCCCTATTTGGGATTTTGGACCCCCGAGTTGTGTGTTTTAACCCTTTATATGTAATTTGTGTTTTTTAGATCCGTCAATTAATCGCCCGACCCTATCCGGGAATCCAAATTGGAATCCGTCAGTTCGCACACGTCACGTTAACCCACCCGGTCGTGTGGGAGAAAACGGCACGCCGATCAGATCCCTATTTAGGATTTTGGACCCCCGGGTTGTGTGTTTTAACCCTTTATATGTAATTTGTTGTTTTTTAGATCCGTCAATTGAACGCCTGACCCAATCCGGGAATCCAAATTGGAATCCGTCAGTTCGCACACGTCACGTTAACTCACTCGGTCGTGTGGGAGAAAACGGCACGCCGATCAGATCCCTATTTGGGATTTTGGACCCATTGGTTGTGTGTTTTAACCCTTTATATGTAATTTGTTATTTTTTAGATCCGTCAATTGAACGTCCAACCCCATCCCGGAATCCAAATTGGAATCCGTCAGTTCGCACACGTCACGTTAACCCACCCAGTCGTGTGGGAGAAAACGGCACGCCGATCAGATCCCTATTTGGGATTTTGGACCCCCGGGTTGTGTGTTTTAACCCTTTATATGTAATTTGTTGTTTTTTAGATCCGTCAATTGTACGCCCGACCCAATCCGGGAATCCAAATTGGAATCCGTCAGTTCGCACATGTCACGTTAACCCACCCGGTCGTATGGGAGAAAACGGCACGCCGATCAGATCCCTATTTGGGATTTTGGACCCCCGAGTTGTGTGTTTTAACCCTTTATATGTAATTTGTTGTTTTTTAGATCCGTCAATTGAACGCCCGACCCAATCCTAAGTATATGAAATTAATACTAATACTGACCTGAGCTGCTGGCTGTGTGGGGCATACTCCCTGCATTATTGAGATGAACTGCTGAACCATATCGCTGAACTACGTCTGTAGCTCTACCCGCTGCGTCTCTAGCTCTACCCGCTGCGTCTGTAGCTCTACCCGCTGCGTCTGTAGCTCTACCCGCTGCGTCTGTAGCTCTGCACGTAGCTCCTCCCGAATGATGCCTCTAATGTCCTCTACACCACTGACAGGCGGCGCAGAAGATGAACTCGCTTGTGCCGGGGGAGCGATCGAACTGGCATATGAGGACAACACTCGATGAGTATCCAGGCTGTCCCCAAATCCATACATTCGACCTTCCTCGGCACTCCCGCTGCCTCGACCCAAGCGTCTGCATCCAAATCTGGCTGGGAAGTGCCCTCTGCGTAGCGCTCCGCCATCGTCCTATCGTACGTCTCCTGTAAAATAATTTAAAATTAAATTATTGAAAACAAATTACTTTAATATCATAATTGAATTCATAATTTAAAGCTTGACTTACAGCAATCGTGTGGGCACTCTCGGTAACATAGTCATCCGTCCCCTTCCGCTTATGAGTCCGGTCAAATAACTCGCAGAAAGTAGGGGCACGCTCCAGGTCGTGATGCTTAAAATTCAAAAAAATTAGTTAGTTTCACAATAATAATCCAGATGTATATATGAATCGAACAATAAAATACTTACCAATTTTTGACTGTGGGTCGCATAAGATACGGACCCACTAGTATGCACATTCTTCTCCGATTGAGTTGCTCTGTTGCGTATTGCCGCCTGTGACCGCTGCTGCCATGGTCCAGCAGCCCAACGCTCACAAAGGGACTCCCAATAGTCCCTCTGCAGCCAAACAGGGCCGTAATCCACCCAAGCCATAGGATCCCGGTTGCTTGTGGTCTTCATTGCCTTGTCCTGTACCTCCCACGTCGACTTTCTTAAATTAGTCTGGGCCGTAATCTCCCAGACGGCTCGAGCTCAAGGGAGATCCTCGGGTCTCGTGAACGCGAACCTCCGCTGTAAAGAAATAAAATTAATCAACGTTCTGCAATAAACCCAAATTAATAATAATTGAATAAATGACTTCAACTCTTCTAAAAAATAAAAATACCATAAATAACAAATTCCACATTAATTTTCTACATGAAATGTATATCCACATTAATTTCCCCTGGGATCTATCTTCCCCCTGCAATTCCACATTAATTTTCTACATGAAATGTATATCCTAAATAACAAATACAGTAACACTGAGATGATGAACTTTACCCTGAGATCCAGCATGGTTGTCGTCCCGGTAGCTGAGGCCCCTCCTCAGCTGCTGGATGCTGGCTCTCCACCTCTGTTGAAAACAATTTAGTACACTATTATTGTATAAATTGCAAGAGACCAAACATACTAATCTATTGAAACATACGTTTACCTTGTGGTGAGGAAGAAGACGAAGGTGGCACTGCTCGGATGGTCGGCAGGGAGGCGGTCCCTGCAAAATTTCATACACATTAGAAATTATGAATTTCAAATAAACAACAATATAGAAATTTACTTGTCGCTGGGACGACGGGCGTGGACGGGGAGGCAGTCCCTGCAAAATTGTATGTACGTTAGATCTCGTTAATTTAATATACGTAAATAATATCCATTTTTTAGTACAAATGCATATACCTGTCGCTGGAATGACCGGCGCGGACCTGGACGAGACGTGGATGGGGAGGCAGTCCCTGCAAAATTGTATGTACGTTAGTTCTCGTGAAATCAATATAAACAATAATACCCATATGGTTTTTTGTGTACATATGCATATACCTGTCGCTGGAATGACCGGTGCAGACCTGGAGGCAGACGTGGACGGGGAGGTAGTCCCTGCTTTCTTGTATGTACGTTAGTTCTCATGCATTTAATATGAACAATAAATTCTAGAATATTGTGTTTACACATACGTATACCTGTCGTGGACGGGGTTGCGGACCCTCTGCCAACGGACGTGGCAACCGTCCGACTGCGTCCTCCACGTACCATATCTCTATTGATACAAATAAAGATATAGCAAGTCATCAGCACTCAATTTGAAGTAGCAATTTATTATGAACATGTAATTAACAACAACACCAATTTCTTACAAAATATGCAATATATTATCTATATTCATCATCAGATGCTGAAGACATATTTAATTCAGCATCATCTTCATCATCATCCTGGAATTCATCCTCAACATCTTGGGAGTCTTCCTCCACATCAGACTCCACCTCTCGCTCAGCGACATTTGGGTCAACTTCTTCTTGTTCGTTATCCTTATGTAAGCAAATTGTTTCATTTATATCATGAACATTGTACTGCGTAGAAGCTGCCAACTCTCGTGTGTCACTCCGATCTGATTGGAAAAAGTTGTCATTAACACCTTCGAGCTCATCATCAGTCGGGAGAAGCTCATACTCAGGGAATAGTCTTGATTTCACTCTACATGCAGCCCACCAATCTCTTAATTTGAGGGATGTATAATTTGAATAATAAACTTGTTGGGCTTGTGCCGCCAGGATGAATGGCTCATATGTACTCAATTTGGACTTATGCTTCACATCGATTAATCCATATGTTGTGTCATGACGAATAGATGTCGGATCAAACCAATGACACTTGAACAGAAATACATTGTTGTCTTGTCCCAAAAATTGCAGTTCAATGACTTCTTCGAGAATGCCATAATAGTCAATTTCATTTTCATTGTAGGCACTTCCCTTCACACATACGCCGCTGTTCATCGTAGACTTATTCCGTCCATAATCTCTCGTGTGAAATCTGTATCCATTCACAATGTAGCCTGGATAGACACGTACAATCTTCGAGGGGCCAAAACTGATCTGTTGTACTCTTGAATCGGGAATGAAGCCTTGTTCAACCTATTATGAGATAAATAGACAAACATTGAATAAATGACTTCAACTCAGTCTGCATAAAAACATAACACTTATGTTTCAAAATAATTAGACACATACTCGAGATCTTAACCAAGTAGGAAAAAACTTCTCCCGTTCCTTTTCAACCTGCACGTCAGTTAGACATGGATTCCGTCGCAATATGATCGAGTCAAACTCTCTGCAATGTAAATGTCACACAACCGTTAGGTTCTGCAACAATGCACGCAAATGATGACGAATAAGCGTGGAGAGCTTACTGAATGTAAGGGTCTAGTTTTTCGCAATTCATGAACACGTAGATCTCCGCAGCTACCAACTCTCTGTCTTGGAGTGCGCGAGTAGAAGAAGATCCGAATGCCCATCTGGGACACTTGAATACAGAGAGTCGATCTGACACCTCAGAATCTCCACCATCATCATTACGTGGAGGTTGAGTGCGTTGGGTTCGTATTTCCGTGTCAAAGTACATCGAACAGAAGTTCGATATCTCCTCAATGAGGTATGCCTGAGTAATGGAGCCCTCAACTTGTGCTTTGTTGCGGACTTTCATCTTAAGATCGTGCATGCACCTACGACAATAATTCAAATGCATACATAAGTAATATAACAAATCGTCGTAATGACAATAAATTGAGATGTAGAAATATACCTCTCAAACGGATACATCCATCGAAATTGTACTGGTCCTCCGACCCTTGCCTCATATGGTAAATGGATGATCAGGTGCTCCATTGAATCAAAGAATGCTGGAGGAAATATCTTCTCTAATTTGCAAACTGTCTGAATTATATTTTGCTCCATATTTTACAAGTCATGAATTTTGAGTTCTGATGCAGATAAAATCCTGAAGACTTGACTCAGCTCAGTCATTGCTCCCCATATTTGTTTCGGCAACAACTCACGAAAAGCAAGAGACATCAGTCTTTTGTGGGACTATAAGAACCAATGTAGCTATAAATGTACGCAAAACACTTACCAAACCACTTAAATTTCCAAGTACCATGAGTATTGATCATTTTATTCTTGTCTTATTTTCATTTTTTTCTTCCTTTAATTTCTCTTTTGTCATTTGTGGGAATTTGAAGAAACTATTAATTTCGTTCTTGGCCGCAAGAGGACCATGCTTTTACTTCTGCTACTCAAAGACGGACAATCGTAACAACTGAGATCATTGGCAAGCTGTAAATTGCAGATTTATCTCTACTATAAATACATTTGCGCACGTATCATTAAAAATGACAATTGTGTGCAGAGAGACAATTGAGTTGTCTTTTTACGACATTTCTAACTGACCTTAATTAATTTTAGTTTCTCAGACTTACGATATTTTTAATGCTCTGTATACAAATGAGTTTTAAATGCAACGACATCTTTTATGTTAAAAGAATACTCCATAAAACTAATCTAAAGTGTTTTACAAATAAAAATATCCAACCTTGAGAGTAATTAGCTAGGAGTTTATGGACTTAAACCGCATTGCCCAGCTTCCAGAAGCGAACTACATGGCGGCAAGAAAATACAAGAAAAGTGAAGACCAAGTTAAATTAAATTTCATATATATTGGTCTTGAAATCCCGACTATGGTAGGAAGCTAGGTATTTGTTAGTCTATGCATACTACATGATCCACTGAAGTGGGCATATTTATAAGGAGGATCACCTGACAACATACAATTAAAGAGATTCCTCCACCTAGAATCTCATGAAAAATTGGGACTTTAGACACACCTGGAGGAGAAAAGCCAAATTAGCACGTACGTTCTTGGTGCCGGTGGGGAAAAATTCTTTTAGGCTTTGGATTCCAGTGAAAAGGTTTGAACAGTTTATCCACTCAACTTGCGTTCGAGAGATGACATGATTGCTGGCGAGAGGTGCATTTTGATTGGTGTCTTAACAACTATAGTTTTGATTAGTGCATTAAGAGGTGTGTTACTAAATGATGTCACAAAAATCCTAGCTGATTTCAGACTGTGATAACCTCTTCGGCAGACCCTATGATCAGTTTTATATGTTCGGCCCCAATCAAAGTAAAAAAAGTGACTTATTTCTACTTACCTCCCAATCTTCTTTCAAAGAAGTCGATAATCACAAGTAAATTTAAGAGGATATATATAATCAAACAAATAATGCTACTCCATATTTTTCTCATCCAAATCTGTCCCAGGATAGATATGTCAAGATTGGATTAGTGGGTGAGGGGGGCCTGTGGGGTGGAGGGGGCACCGTGGGGCAAGGGGGCAGCGCCGCAAGGGCTCGGGGCGCCTGTGGGTGGGCGAGGGGGCGGGGGGCCTGTTGGGGCTCGGGGGCGCCGTGGGGTGGGCGAGGCGGTAGGGACGGGGGGGCCTGTTGGGGCTCGGGGGCGCCGTGGGGTGGGCGAGGCGGCGGGGGTGGGGGGCCTGTTGGGGCTCGGGGGTGCCGTGGGGTGGGCGAGGCGGCGGGGGGCGCTGGGGCTCAGGGTCGCAGGGGCGCCGATGAGGGGGCGCGGGGGCTCCGCGCTGGCGAAGGGGCGGGCGGGAGAGAGAGAGAGAGAGAGAGAGAGAGAGAGAGAGAGAGGAGAGAGAGAGAGAGAGAGAGAGAGAGAGATACCTTACTCCAGGCGGCGGCAGGCCGGGGTCGCGACGGCGGCGGCGGGAAGCTGGGGCAGCGGCGGCGGGCCGGGGTCACGATGGCGGCGGCAGGAAGCTAGGGGAGCGGCGGCGGCGGGCCGGGTCGCGATGGGCGGCGGCAGGCCGGGGTGGCGAAGCCGGTGCGCTGTAGGCGGAGAGAGAGAGAGAGAGAGAGAGAGAGAGAGAGAGAGAGAGAGAGGAGAGAGAGAGAGAGAGAGGAGAGAGAGAGAGAGAGAGTGGGTTTCACGGGAGGGGGCGGGGAAGGAAATCGTGGAATTTCGGACGGATAGTTCCGACGGAACTATTACGTCGGAAAATCATCGGTAATATATAAGTACCGACAGAAATTTCTGGCAGATATTTATCCGTCGGTATTACCGGCGGATATTTTCGACGGAATTATTGCGTCAGTAGTTCCGACGGATATTCTGACAGAAAAATTCCGTCGGAAATATCCGTCGGTAAAACCGCTTTTTCTTGTAGTGTATTTCATGTGTTTCATGTGAGTCTGATGGAGACTACCACACGCACAAGGATGGGGATGAGCAAGTGCAGGAGTGACTAGTCATTTTGACAACCAAAGCTTTTAGTAGTTAGTTAGATGGATAGTAGTTGTTTTATTTTAAATAAAGTACTCTGGGCACATAGTTTTGGCTCTGAATTGGTGAATGTACTAGAGGATTAGTGGAATTATTAATAAAGTTTGATCTTTTGGTATTATTCCAATTTGTGCAATGGTTTGATGTTTATTTCTCGCTCTATACTATTTATTTCACTGTTTACCGCTCTGATATTCCGCGTCGGGACGTTACACGTGGGACCGTAGTCCAGCCAGACTACGACAGTTGTGTGGTTACTTGTAGTTCTCCATCTTACTCTGACGGGAGGTGGTAGACATGGACTGGTGGTCGAGGGTATGGCGCGTGGCGCACCTGACCAGTTGACTAATGGTAGTTGTTCTCTGTGGCTAGTGTCTCTATTTAGGCAGTTGTTCTCTGTCTGGTTTACATGGATTTTCGGTTCCCAACGTGTTTAGACCGATGGCTTTGTAGTTATGCTTCCGCACTTACTCTGTTAGTAGAATTGATTACTTGCTTAATTTCAGTTATAAACATATATCTATTCTGCTTGTTAGAACCAGTGGGAGATTAGTAGTCCCTACTGGACTTTTTTGTGAAGCTCATTCCCTCCTTTACAGGTGACACTTCACAACAGAACTTTCCATAGCGGGCTGAGGAGACGGGGTCGTAGTAGATGGCGTCTTCCATGAGTAGTGTTCCCTTTGTACTTGTCTCGTCACACTCGGGATATGCCCCTAAGGGATTTGTTATTCCCTTTCTTTCTGCACTTGTACTTGTTACTTTGGGACTATATTAGACATGTACTTTATCTTGGACGTCTTTACTTCACTTGCTAGTACATTTTTAGTACTTATTGTCGTCATTTATTTCTGTTACATATCTTGTTAGACTGGTCTGTTAGCCCTTTCGAGTCTTTGGGCCCGTGGGCGGCAGTGCCGATGGTCGGATTCCTGACAAGAGCCTGGGGTTCGGGCGTCGGGGCCATTACAGAAGTGGCCCGATTGATATGATGCTCCACTATACATCGAGTGAGAGGAGATTTGATTATCAAGTTTGTCAGTTTTATAAGAGATTTTTTAAAAGAATTGTAAATAGATAGGAAAAGACGTGTGTCTTGGGTCTCGAACCTAAGATATATCTCAACTTTAGTTCAAGTATAATGCCTCATTTGATAATGCTTAATAAAAGTCTAAAGTCTAAAATACTTAATTTTTAAAATTTTAGATTGTTTGATAAAATATCTGAAACTATATCTTAATTAATCACTTAAGTCTAAGAAACCACTTAATTTTTATGATAAGATGAATCACTTTTTTTTTCCAGAATGACGACCGGCAGAGGACATTATCGGTCGCAACCTCCGGCAACCGCCGGCTAGTCGCCAGATTTCGTCGATCACCGACGGCCAACTCCGTCGACTGCCAGCTGGAATCTGGCGGTGATCACTGGTGGCCAATTTCGGTGACAGTCGCTGGATTCTTCCAACGATCGTTAGCTGCCAGCTCCGGCGATCGTGCGGCGGCCAGCTCCTCGGCGATCACCGACAGCCAACTCCGTCGACTGCCAGCTGGAATCTGCCAGTGATCACTGGTGGCCAATTTCGGTGACAGTCGTTGGATTCTTCCAACGATCGTTAGCTGCCAGTTCCGGTGATCGCGCGGCGGCCAGCTCCGGCGACAGTCACTCGGAATCTGACGACTCTCACCAGATTTCATGGCGATCGCTAGCGGCCAGCTTCGGCGATCGCTAGCGGCCAGCTTCGGCGACCGTGGCCGAAATCAGCCAACTCAGGTGACGATCTATAAATCAATTCCAATTTTTTTTTTTTGACAATTTTAGGTTTTGAACGCAAGACCTGCCCAATAGTAGTGTAGTATTTTAACCAATTGTGCTACACTTCAGATATTTTTTAAGTTAGTTATCAAACACTTCTTAACTTATATCTTATATATATTAAGTTCTTTTTAAATTTCAGATTTTGAAAATAGATGATGAATTAGATTTAGATATTTTAAATAAGTGTTATCAAACGCCACCTAAATCAACGAAGCTAACACAGATGCCTACCTCATAATATATGACTTCATTTGTTTGGAAAATTTGAGTCACCCAGAACCTCTTATACTTTGTTGCACGGAAAGACCTAACCAGGCTTACCGGTGGTTGGTGAGTAGCTGTGTCAGAGTGGTGGCCGAAATTTGAGACTTGATACTTCACTTATCTAGATATGTTTACTTTAGTAAGACATGTATATAACGTTCATTTTGGAACATATGTGCTGGTGTACACTGTTCTAGTCGATGGGGTATTGTTCTAAAGTTAGAGCCTTTATGGGTTGGAATTCTAATTAACTACATTATTTTGATGCCTCCTCTCTAAATTACTGAACTGGCAGAGAGGGGGTTTGAAACTTTTTCATATGCTTGTGCATACATGTATGGAAAGTTTGTCTTCATGGGAATTAGAGTCAAAGATCCAGTTGAAGCGATAGGAACTTATTTAGTCCTAGACACTAGACATCATTTAAATTGATTTTGAACTCTTTATATACCTTCTATTTCCCATAGCATTATATAACTTTATAAACTTGATACTTCTGAATATTTCTTTAAGTTTGGTAATTGATGTTTTAGTTTGTTTAAGCATAATCATTTCCTTAGCTGTTGTGTCCTTTGTGATGGTTTGTACAAATTAAAGATTGATTCTTTTTTGCTGAAATCCTTTTGACCCTGCATCATAATGATGGTACTAAATGTGATTTAATGAATGAAAGGTCAACTTACTTGTGGCATAAGCGTCTGGGTCACATATCTAGAGAAAGGCTAGAAAGATTAGTAAAGAATGAAATCCTTCTAAATTTGGCTTTTATTGATCTTGTTGTGTGTGTGGATTTCTTTAAAGAAAAGCAAACCAAACATATAAGGAAAATAGCCACAAGAAGCACACAACTTCTTGAGGTCATACACCCCGATATATGAGGGTCTTTTGATGTCCCATATTTTAATGAAGAAAAGTATTTTATCACCTTTATTGATGAAGTTGAAAATGTCAAATTTAGAAGGATTTCATTCTTTAAATACCCTAGAGGTTGAAAAGCAAACCAAAAATCTCAAACTATAAATACCCTAGGGGTATTTATTAATGAGGTTGAAAGGCAATTTGATATATAGGAAGGTGAAAATTGTTAGATCTGATAAAAGTGGTGAATATTATAAAAAATATGATGAAATTGGACACGTACAATGCCCTCGTCCATTTACTAGATTTCCATTATGGGGGCTGAATTTGTGGCATGTTTTGATGCCACAATTCATGACAATTGGCTACGGAATATTATTTCAGGACTTCGGATTGTGGACAATATAGCCAAGCCACTAAAAATTTATCGTGATGATTCAATAGCATTCTTCTTATCTAAACATGTGCAATTGAAATACTTTGTAATTAAAGAAGAAGTTTAGAAACAAAGAGTGCCAATTGAACATATTAGCACCAATCTTATGGTTGCAGATACACTGGCAAAAGGGTTGCCACCAAAGTCATTTAATGAGCTTGCCGAATGAATGGGCATCTTCTTTTGTTCTCATTGATGTAATACTATGCTTCTTATGTGTTTGACATTTCAAGCTTACTTATGTATTGTTTCTAACATATATATATATATATATATATATATATATATATATATGTTTTTCCATTATTACACATGCATGGATGAACGTGAGGACTTGTCTTTGATAAAGACATTAAGGTTGGACTATTATGGTATTTTTAAAGGTTATGTTAAGTGGGAGCTAATGTTGCGGTACATGAAAGGAGCTATATGTTGATACAATGACATAGAACCGTCATGACTCACATTACTTCTTACTTAATGATAACATTCAAAGTTACCAACTATAAAGGTTTTAGTTTATATATACTTTGCGCATTATGTTTGTTATTAATCCAGAAAAAAGTGATAATTAATGCCACTTGGGCCAAGTGGGAGAATGTACGATTATAGCCCATTAAAGTTTGTGGCCCATAATGACATTAATAAAAGTTGAGGGTTAATAAACAAAATGCTAAAATCTTATGGGTTGCTATGAAAACGCCGGGTGGTTTCTTACTAAGGTAGTGTTTGTTAACGTGTTGGAGGAGATTTTGAGAGGAAAAATCGTCCACAAGACTTTGATCGATTCAAACATGATCGGCTAGCCTAGGCTTTTGAACTTGAGCGATTTTGAAAGAAGAGAGGGATAGAGAGAGAGCTGACAATTTCACCTCTTTTGCCGCAAAACGGGTAGGAGGCCGCTTTTTACGGCGTTGCATCGATTTTGAAAGGAAATTCTCATTTTACCTCGTGGTGCCTCACATTGCAAAGACAGTGTGGTAAATCCTACGTGCAAAGTTGGTTTTCTTTTTTTTTTTTACGGCAGCGTCGTTTTATTAGCCGACACAGACAATGAGATGAAAATCTCGTTGCCTTGCAGCACATCTGTTAAATTAACTTTCGCCAATTTCAACTTTTTGAAACGTCTAACAAAGGATGCCTAAGCATCCCTTGATTGGAAGGGAACATCTTCTCGTAAAGGAGAAACCGGTCCTCTTTCTTCCCAAGGTTGCGCATCTTCTCCATCACAAGGTGTGCAAAAAGGAAGGGATTTGGAGAGAGAAACATGGTTCTCATCATCTTCTTGATCTCTTCTACGATTTCATCTTTTGGGAATTCTGCAATGGTGCAAGGTACGACGTCTCCTTACCTTCGATCCCTATGTTACGTGAAAACCAAGAAATTCTAAGATTTGGGGTTAGGGTTCATGCTAGAATTGTTCATTGCATGAAATTAAAGAAACCTTTCACATGTAACCATGACTATATATGCTGCAAATATAGACGAAATAGATATGGTTGACGGCGTTCACATATACTAAAGAAGCATGCAAAAATGGATGGGTTAAATTTATAGGATGTCTTATACTATTATGGAAAAGATAAAAAGAGTGTTATAGTCTTGCAATAGCTTTCCCTTTCGTGTCTGCTATTTATTTTTGGATTTTTTTTTAAGTTTTCACTCTCCAAATCTTTTGCAATTAACTTTTAAAATTTTCATTCAACTGTTTTATCTTTAAAAAATTAAGTACTTTTCTTAGAAAAGTCGTTTGAGGAATTAAAAGGTAATTGTGAAAATTACTAAAAAGAACCTATTCCGAAAAAAAGCCAAGTTTCTTGGTTTGAAAAACCAAATAATCAAGTTATAGAAACCAAGAAATCACTCCTCCAACTCAAAATGAGGAGAATAAAGGGGAACTGAATGTTTGTGCCAAGCATATGTAATTCGGCTTTAAAAACATGTACCATGTGATGAGGTAGTCACTACAAGAAATCTTAGTTCTGCCTATGAAAAATTCTTTATGGTCTATTATATCCATAAGCCATTCGTATGGATAGACACATCTATACTTACGAACTGTACCTATCGTAGGGATATCAGATGAATTTTGTTCATGAACTTTAAGATACATCTATCCCTATGGCGTGGTACTGTAGCATATAACAAAATTATATACTTACGGAGTGTGGTACTGTAAGAAAATAGTAGGTATAAACATTATCCAGAGTTTTTTCTTATAAAAAATTTTCAAAACCACCCTCCAAAATTTTCAGATCGCAGCACAAACTAACTTTCTCTCTAAACTCAAAACATCTGCCAAACCTTCGAGAACACCCCCAAAACCACACCAGCCCCCGCGCCTAGCGCCCACACTGTGTGATCCCCTTGCTTCCCCTCACCTACGCCGCCGGCGATCTCCCCCACTCGATCCCGGCCCCCTTGATGAGTGATCTCCCCCCCTTGATGCAGTCAGACAAAGGAAACGAAGATCACTGAGAAGGGATGACAGCGGCTACTGCTCCTGCTACGGCGAATGGAAGAAAAGGGGCGCGGCAGTGTGCCTTCATCTGCTTCTGCTGCTGCTGGGAAGGCTTCTACATCTGAGTTTCCTATGCTTTAGTCGCCCTCCCTGATCCTGTCCTGAGGCGCCAGCCATGGCTGCCCTTGGGGGGGGGGGGGGAGCACCCCTCTCCCTTCTCCCCTGCCTGCTGCTGCTCACGCACCATCTCTTACTGCCGTACTGGAAGCTCAAGGTTGTACCAGCTGCTGCGATGGTTCCCCTCTGCCCCGAGTGGACCTCCTCCAGCTGGACCAGCCTCTGCTTCCTCCCCTTTTGTGGATCTGGCCGCACAAGCCCCATCTACTTGGGCTACGCACAGAACAACCTCACCTGGTGCTTGGTCTGCTCAACAGCCCATCTCTGGCCCGCCCTAACTCAAGGTATTGTGCATCCGTCTCCTTCTGGACCTCAAGCCGCTGGAGCTCAGCCCCCAACAATAGCTCCCCCATCATTCGCACAAGTCCTGAAGCAGTCCTCTCCCCCAACACTGCCCCTGGTCGCCCATGCCCCAGCAGTCACTGATTCGGGTGAGCCTGCAGCATTCTTTTCTATGGAGGAGATCAAGAATTCCTGCAACCCCTTGACCTGGCCATCATAGCCAGAACTCCTCAAGGTCGGCCACCCTTGCAGGAGATCAGATTGCACCTCATTCAACGGCACCTGCTCCTTCGATTCCAAGATAAGGAGGTCCTCATTGCATTTGTTTTTAGTTATTAAGTTTGCAGCATCCATGACACACTTTCATTGCTGTGGTTATAAACTAATATAGTATACCTACCTTATGGTATTGCACTGAATCTATTGCTGGTTAAGATCAAGTGTATGCTTGGTCTCTTCTGGTTCCTGCAGCATATCTGCCACGTCCTTACTTTCTGCTTATCTTATTATTGCCTCAACAGGCAACTCTGTGGATTTGTCATGCTATCTAGTAATATATTTATCCTTTCAGGAAACTGCAGCCTCCTGCACCCGTGAGCACAAGCAAGGGGGAGAAGGTGGTGCCCAACCGATGAGTAAAGAAACATCGGCGGCTTATTGGCTGGGGGCAGATTTAAGTTCCCTTATCAGATACAAATCAGTTACCACTCAGGACAGGTACCAAAGTTTTGTTTCTGATATCTTTTTCCTGAATGAAAATTGCCTTCGTTTCTGACATCCTTTCTCATTGGCCATTCTTCTGGGTTGACGTTTAGGTACCAATTTTGAGGGATATCTCGACTTGTGTATTTCTTCCCTGAAAGCTAAATAAATATTCTCACATTTGGATTCTAGCTTTGTCTAGAAATTGTTTAGCACTAAAATCCTTCAATATGAAAATGTAACAACTATACGTTCAACATGGACAAAGTAAGTTACTTCAGCTTTTTTAGTTCGGTTTTATTATTTTTTTATTTTGGATCATTTTTTTCGTGATCTTTTTCTGATTTCTCTGGTCGTTGTTACCCATGATTTTGTTTTTTTCCTTCACTGATCGTATTTGAAACATGGCAAACACTTGTTTAGGCAGTTTAATTTGGTTGAATCCAGCATTTGGTTGACCTCCATGTATCTGAAGTTCCCTGTTTGTAAGAAAAATACTTGACATGCAATGTGATTTGATGTGTTTTCCCTCACAGTTTACAGTTGTTGTGGAGCTAAAAGGCATTTACAGTTTCTAGGGATGTTGATCCTTTTTTTCTCCTGTCATTCTAATGCATAATGCATATCAAGAGAAGGTTGAAGGATCTTTAATATAAAACAAATTATGGATATAAAAGATGTACATAACTTCCCTCTGAAAGAATTTGTGTAATGGTGGGTGATCTATTTTGACTCTTCATGATACACGAGTGTTCTCTCATCAGATCCAGGATGAAAGTTGTCAGGTTCAGAGGGGCTGGATCTGCCAAGTGAGTGTTGGGAGCTTGATCCAGCCTCCCTTCCTCCAGACTTGCTTCAAATCGATTGGAAGCGTGATGCTATTTGCACTGTAGTCATGTGCTCATAGGAAATGAATTTTGTAAATGATGCAGTTCCTGGTTTGATTGGTCATGGTAGGAAGGCCTCTGCTCCCCTTTCTCATTTTTCTTGATTTTTTTGCCTAAATATTCTCATAACATCCAAATAGGACATGCATTACTAGCCATGGGGGGCTCAGATGCCCTTCCACACATCTATAGTCTTGGGTGGTTAGTGCTCCACAAGGCCAGGGCCCGAGTTCGTGCTGTGAAGCTGTGAGTGTTTCAAAATCATTGTAATATTTTATCCATGTTTCACTTATAAATCTGCGTGAACTGTAAGTCTCTTGTATCTCCATGTTTCACTTATAGCAAATGTGTTTCAATGTGCTATGTCTGGTTAAATGCAATGATTTTGTCATCAAATCACTCACCTGGTATCTTCTAAGCATCCTTTGACCAAAAAATGGGGAAAAACATGTCAACATCTGCCAGTTTGGCCCACTGCTGGATATCTGCAAGGAGCAGCATTTCAAATTTCAAAATGACATTGGTAATAACTGCAAGTATTTTTGTTTCTTCCCTGTTTTGATTGTTAGGACTGGACCTGTTTTGATTGTTTCTCCCTCGTATAGTACCTGACTACAATTGAGACACCAGAGTTCATTTTTGTGTGCTGATTTTTTTCCTCTTTTCTTCCCTTGTTTGCTCTCCCTTTTTTTTTAACCAATCAGCAACTCTGCGTTCATGCATTCATGAAACAATTTTTAATTTCTATGACTACTTAGATCTGAATTTCATCATGCCATCCTTCTTATTAGTGGCCAAAGTTGCTTCCTTAATTAGCTTCTTTAAACTGAACACTTATCTTAGAATCTTGTTTGTTTCTGTAACAAATAGTTGGACTCCCTCAAGGATTCATCTAGTACTTCATCTTTCCAGCTACAGAAGTGGACCAGAAGACAGAGGGTATTGAGGACTTGGGAGCTGATGAGATAGCAAAAGAGATCAGGAATGTGAAGAGGCAGAACAATATCACACATGGTCTCCTATCTGTTATGATCATCCTCACAGCCATTTGGCAACTCTCTCTTACTAACAATTAACTTCCTCTTCTGAACAATATGTGAATGTCTATAATGAAGTTTGATGTAATCTTTTATTAACATTGTTGTTTGTTAAACGACAATGTTTTTTATTATTAATGTGTTGTGCATTGTGAATGAGTGGGTGTGAATATGTGTGGATCTAAATGTGGATGTGTATGTGTGGAACTAAATGTGGATGTATGCGTGATCCAAATGTGAATGTATGGATTTAAATGTGGATGTGTATGTGTTGATCCAATTATTTGTGAATGTGGATCTCTAAATGTAGGTGAATGTGGATCCATTTAAATATATTACTTTTTTTTTTGCTGAAAAAAAATTGCTTATGGTGTATGTGGCCGTAGGGAAACATACTTGCTTATGGTGTACGTTGCCGTAGCGACACATGCTTACGGTTCAAAATGCCGTAGGGATATTCGGCGTCACTGAGTCTATCCTTACAAAAAATATGACTACGGTTAACATCGCCGTAGCCAAAAAACAGTTTCTTATGGTGTATTACGGCTACCAACACCGTCACTATAGCTTTATACTTACGGAGTTTAAAACACCGTAGCCTTAGGCCTTTGCAGTCGGTCTTCTACCGACGAAATCCAACCGTAGGGTAACACCATAAACAAAGACTATGTTTACGGTTTTTGGTTATCTACCTACGGTGTTTGGACGTAAGCAAAGCCTGATTTTCTGTAGTGAGTAACACTAACACGCGATGTTATAAGTAGGAAAAAAAAAGGATAGGTGGGGTGGACAAGGGAATGACATCTTGATATCTACATAGAATGAACGCTTTGGATGTCATTGTGAAGAGAAATACTTTGTGCACTTGCAAAAGTACAACTCCACTTAATGTATTTTCACGCAGCGTGGAAACAGGTGATAGAGATGAATATTTGCGCACTCCCAAGTTACATAGGGTGTGGCGGGGCCTTTGGGTGTGCACCTTGCTGCTGGCCATCTAGCTAACGGGCGTGCCTGCAGGCCTGCGCGTTCAATTTTTTTTTTTCTTTTTTTGATTTTTCGTCTCCATCCAACGGCGGGATATTATGGTGTGGCAGGGCCACACCCACTCATATATATATATAATAAAATTGAAAGTCTCTAGACTTTTCATGTATTAATTGTTGTGAAAGAGAGAGAAAAAATCTACGGATAATGATGGAATGCAAGTTAAACCCGATCGATTTATAGCGGAGTTTTGAAAACCATTTCAGAGAGAGGGAGAAGAGAGAGAGATCATAATTATAAGTTTAATTAAAGAGGATCTTAATATAGTTAATTATGAGTATAATGATCATGAGACAGAATGTAGATCGGTGATCGATATATATATGATAATTATATAATTAAAGATAAATTAATTAGAAGTTTTTATCAAATATTTAATTTATGTTTTAGTCTTTAACAGAATTATAATTTATTACAATAAATGTTATTTTTTATTACAATATATGTTAAATTTTATTATAATAAAAACTTTCTCCGTTACAGTCTTTTGACTGTTAATTAATTTATCTTATAATTGATAATAATTATCTCTTATGAACAGACAAAACACGTACACATACTTGCAACGTTCCATTACTTGAGAATAATATAAACAGTAAAAGGTAGATATTATATAAATATAAACGCATGCATCTTCACACCTGAGATTCATCTATGATTGCATTGTACAAGGATAATGCTGGAGTTGAATCACACTGAAACTTAATCCTGACTTTTCTGTCGATCTTAAAAGACCCAATTTATTTATTAGCATCCGCTAGTTAATTAAAACTATGGTAGCCTGTGCCATCGATACATCGTGCCCGAAGTTGGCAGCAGCCAGCAGCCGTTTTCCCGTCTCTAGCTACGGTGGAGTGGGGATCACCGGCGACGGCGGAGGTGGATATGCAGGTGCTACCGGGTCGAGCGCAGCCCGAACTCGACTGCTGATTGGCCGCGGCGGTCCACCCCGCGGGATCCTTCCACGTTGAGCCTGCTCGTAGATGGCGGCTGGGGTCAGTTGCGGATTCCTCGGCTTCACGCATCCGGCACCACCTACAGAGGAAAGCAAGAAGTCCGAACATAAATGTAGCTTAGGAACAAATTAAAGAAGAGGAAGGACTAAGCTGCACGCACAGTATACGTACGTACCACAAGGTAAAGGCGTCGGCATGGAGCTGGTCGGAGAGCTCCTGGAAGGAAGAATGAGCACGGCGGCGATCATCAGGGCCACCAGCATCCCCGTGGAAGGACCCATTTCGCAACGCTCACGGAAAGAGTACTAGAGGAGCTGCGGCTCTGGTATAGTTTATATATGGTGTGCTTCACCTCCATCTATATGCAGCTTCATTACGGAGATCGATCGCTCGAGAAAACCTTTTGGAAGCTTCGCCGTGGACACTGCCGAAAATTCATGTACAACTTCCGCCATGCCCATGGACGACCATATGCATGCATGGTTCGACTCCCACCGTAGACCTATCTCTTGCTTTGAAACCGATGTCACACAGACGTCGACGACGATGAGCAATAACGCCCGCGGGAAGCTAGCCCTCTGTGGTTATGATTTCAACACCCGCGCCATATCCGTCGACTTCACCTGACACATACGCCCGCCCCATGGTCTGGTCTACATACTCCCAGACGCATCGTCGCAAGTCTCCCAATCTGGAGACTCACAAGAACGCGCAGAATGTCCAATCTGGGGTTGCCGTGCAAGTAAGAAAGTTCGTCGCCAGCCTCGAAAGAAAGTTCGCCATCTTTTTCCATTAGACTTTAATTCTGAGAAGAGAGAGTGTAAACATATATAGTGAAGGGCAAAATAAGAGAGATCAGGTTCCTGGTTAAATAATTCATAAAACACACTTGCAGATCACAGCTGTATAACCTGGCTGTGAATCTAGATGTAATTACGACAACTGCAATTACATGTGCAGATTTTATTACGTTCTAATTAAAGGCCATATTGGAAGGAGCGATACGTATATACGCATGCATGAATTCGAAAGTTTATTGTGCGACTATCTTAGTTTTAGGACAAAATACCTTCTATGTATGTATACTTATTGAATAGCTTCTCTCTGTATGTATTCTTATTAATTTTATATATATAGCTTCTTTCTGTACTGTACGTATTCTTGTTAAATATTAATATATAGAAAAATATTTTCATATAACTTCCTATTTACATGTCACTGGCTAGGTATTTATGATCTAGAACTTTTCCTACTCTATATATACCAGTATCACATTATTGTCATGCGGCATTTTCACAATAAGTAGTATTATTTAGTTTAACCTCTAATGCTGATATAATCAAAAGGGATTTTCCTATTGAAAGAACAATGCATGTTAGTGTAAAATATAAGGCTTTGGAGGGGGTTTATAAGAGAAAACCAAGTCAGTCTCTTTTCCCTAGGTCGTTTTACTTTTCTTTATTATGGTGAATATGCATGACAGTACTCAACAAATATTAAATCGGATATCTTAGAAAATATCGCAGAAAATACCATAGACCGAAACTGGATGTCCTTTTATATGTATTAATTTCTGAATCTTCTTTTACAGGTGTCAACCTTAAACAAACCTATATATGGTGATGTCTAACGTCATTTAATTGAAACTTAAAATTGTCTCACATCGAATAATTCAAGATGGACTTACGTTTATATATAATGTGATTTTTCTCCCCTCAACATTTAGAGTTTGAAGGTGAATTTTTACATGATATCAAAGTTTACGACGATTGTAAGTCTCACATCATTCCTCGTTAGTATTCACCGTGATGTTTGTAGTATAAAAGACCACATGTACGGACATCAGATAATTTAAGATGAATAATGTGACTTTTCTCCCTCAGCATTTGGGTTTTCGGGGTGCGTTTCTACATCTTAACAGATACAGGCCAAACTTCACCTAACAGCTCCCCCATTACATGAGTCGGATACCTTATCAACAATAACGAAGCAGCTCTGGAGTGTACAGCGGATGGAAGTTCTGGTCCCTTCCCTTGATGAGAAGATTCATACGCCCTGAATTTCTTGTGCGAAAAAGGCCGCGCGCTTGTGTTTCCCGCCAAGGACTTGAAAATTAAGGAACCATGAAAATTATGTATGACATATACACACCGTGATGGCGCGGATAAGGTGCATCCCGGATACAACGGCAAATGTGCTGGTTGCGAAGGAAACACAAGCCAGTCTGAAGCACCATCTAGAGACGTCGAGGAACAGGGAATTAATTGTCCCCCCCCCCCACAATGCGCTGTTCGGAGACAGCGAGGGATGCACACATGGTGATCGCCTCCGACTACCCCAGGAAGCCTTTGAACGTGGCGAGCCCCTCTTTGGAGATTTCGGTGTTGATATATTGGAGTGTCGATGCACTCACCGCAACGGACTAACCTATTTACTTACGTGATTTGGAGAGGTGATATATCTTCCAACATATTCGATCTATAAACAGAGTAGAGAGATTTCACTAATTTATACAAGAAATATAAATCGAGACGACGTCCTTACAACCACTTCGAACCTATTCCCAAACGAAACAAAACCAACAAATTACTTATCAATTTTTTCTGCAGAAAATTCCCCTTCAAATAGCCCCGTAGGACTCCGAACAAACAGCACCACAAACACATTCTTCACAATTGAGTACACGGCGCTTCTCTGCGGCGCTGCTAGGTTTCTAGCAGTCGCCGGCTATGGCCGGCCCTGGAGGTATAGACGGACCAAGAAAAAATTTCAGTGGGGTCATTCCCTTTAGAAAAAATTTTAACCAAATTAATGTAATGAAAAATTTTAGACTCATTAATAGGGTTTTAAAAATCCAGTGGGGTCACATGACCCCACCGTTCTTCATTGGGTCCGTCCATGCCTGGGGGAGGTGGGGTGCTTCCCCCTCTCCCACCTTGTGGCGTGCCAGCTGATTCTTCTTCCTTCGTCCCTCCAAAATCATTTGCTCAAGTGCTTCTTTCCTCTCTGGCTCCTCCCAAGTTGGATCTTCCTATTCACCCTCCTGCTTTTACGGACAGTGGTGAACCGGCTGCCTTCTTCTCCTTGGAGGAGATTCATGGTTCATGTGTCCCGCTAGAATTCACCCTGGTGGCCCGCACTCCGCAAGGACGTCCAGCTTTTCAAGACATCAGGACCCATCTTTCGTAACGGTTCAACTTTAAGAAGGATTTCATGATTAGTGCATTGGATTCACGACACCTCCTCTTGAGGTTCCAAACACATGAGGACTACCTTGCTATACTGCTTCGCGAATCTTTATACATCCAAGGTCAGTTATTCAAATTCTCCAAATGGACGATCGACTTCTCCCCTGCTGTGGATTCTCCACTTGTTTCTGTATGGATTGAGTTCCCAGGTATACCTGCAAACTTTTATCAAGAATCTCTTCTTCGTTCTGTTGTTGGGAATGTCGGGCCTGTTCTCAAAGTTGATAGTAGTTCCCTAAACATGGCCAACACTTCAGCGGCTAAAGTTTGCGTTGAATTTGATGTCACCAAGCCTCCTCCTAAACGGATTTGGATTGGGTGGCCTGGTGGCGGTGGTTGGCAGTCTATTCTCTTTTACAACATGCCTCTGTTCTGCTCATCTTGCTAGCGTTTGGGCCATGCTGCTAGTACTTGCAATATGAAGGTAACTGGTGCCTTACCAATTGATCCTCCAGCAGCGGTTCTCAACGGTCCTCCTCCGATTTCATCTTCTTCAACTCGTGCGGATGAAGGCCAACTTCCCCCTAAGTCCATCCCTCAATGGCGTCTTGTTCGGCGACATGTTGCTTCTGTAGATGCCCCGGTTGCTGCCATCGCCGACGGCGGAGCAGCTGCTATGGAAGCACTGCCGGCATCTGTCTGCCGGCTTGGTTTGCCTGGGAATTCCCTGTCCACGGCAGAGATGCCCGAAGGGGCTACGTTTCCTAATGTTGTGCCGGTTAATCCGCTGCCAAATCACAACGTCCTCCTTCCGGTCGAACCAAATCTTCTACAGCCAGGCATCTCTCCTCCGAAAAACCAGCATGAGAAATCTCTATCAAAGGATGAGCTCGCTGCGGTGCCAGCGCTGCAATCAATTCTCTCCGAGATTCCTACTGACAGTCCCCATCTTGGTGTTCCTGGGATTCTTCCACCAGAAAACACGGAGGATCTTTGCCGTGATGCGGGGGTCTCTTCTCAATATCATGGAAAAGACATTGCTGCTGTCACTACAACAAAAGTGGGCAACACTTACGTCAGAAAATCGTAAGTGTAAATGCCAAAACCGTAAGAATAGACGTATACTTACAAAACTTCCTACGGTTCGTTTTCGTAACTACAGCAAGCGTGGCTATAGCCTTACTTACGGTTACAATACGTAATAAATATATTCATTTATAAACCGTAATAATATAGACTTGGCCTACTTTTATAAAGCATAAGTATACATATGAAAGATCGTAAGAAATATCCCAATAGAAGATGACATACGAAAATTAATCACTACGTTAGAAACCGTAGCTATTATCTATGGTTACACATTTCTGAATCCTAAGAAAACTCCCAGTGCAATATATATAATCCATAATTTGACTAAAAATATAACATGAATATTTACATACATCCACACACATAGCACACAACTTGCATATTTACATACATACACACCACATTTTTTGCGCATGACATTTAATACAACCAAATTTCTTAAATTTACATTACACAACATATATTGTTTGAAAAGAAACATTCACATAATTACACCGCCAAAAAAGTACATATAGCACTAATTTATATCACACCACAAATCTACAACATAAAATTTAAACATCACATACACATCATTATTTGTCCCGAAGATAAGACAATCATAATTGTTTTGGTCATAACATAAATCCAATGGCCATAATTGTTTCATAAATCATAAGATGAGAGTGGACAATGTTAGTCCTCTACTTAAGGGAGGAGAGCAGTTCTGTTGGCATAATAAAAATTTTATGTATCATCTAACTCAACCTGCAAAATAAAAATCATTCAATTAGTATATATATAAACAAGTTAATTTATTTTCCAAAATAATTCTACAAAATAAAACTTCAGGTGTCATAAAGTTACAAAGTCTCTGAACCACACAATGTGACTTCCAATAGCATCTTGGATGGTTTTTCGTTCATTATCTTTAACAAATAGAGGTGCATTGGGTTTGTAAGCAAACAAAATAGCTATCTCATAATACTCCTCGCCCAAACTCTTACCCATAACCATCTTAGATTTATCTAACGACATGATTATGGCATTGGTTACCAAGTGTCCTTCCATGTCACACAACTTTACTTTGTTGCCCAACATCAAAGTCTGTTATTCAATTCATTTTATAGATCACACATCAAGACACAATTGAGTTTCTAATGAGAATGTAGAACATAATGAGATATGAACAATTAAGGGTTTTCCCTTAGGTTCTATTACACTTGCAGATGATTGCACACATCTTTCCATATTGGGAGTACTTTCTACCTATTTTGACTGTCAAGAAAGAATACTAATAAGGAAAAAAAATATTTCACAAAAAAGACTTCATAAGCACAAGCCAGGAGTTTATTTATACTACTGCTAGTCCTTAGTTAGATTATATGGCTTCAGTTTCATATGCCCTTGTCATGATCTTCTTCAAGGTAGTACATTTGGTGCGTATGAAAACTCTCCTGATGGTGATGTTAATGTGGTCTAAACAAATATAATTTTGTACAAAAAATTCTCCAACATATGTGAGAGAATTTAAGTTTTGAATGCTTCTCATCACTAGCTAGAGGAAGCATGTAAATGGCCTACGTTGTTTTACCCATGAAATGATCAGAGGAAGTTACATCTAGTAGTTCTGGAATGAGAGATAGGGCTCTTACTAGTCCATGCATGCTGCTCATTGTAATCTATAGTTCCAATCATGGTGGTTGGCATAGCAACTGAAAACTGCTCATTGTAATCTATAAGCTCCAAGACATCAGTATAATTTAAAAGTTGTGACAATTGTATTAGTGTTAAATAAGTGAGAGTGCTGTAAATGTATGTGTTACATAACTACCAATCTAAAGCTTACTGTTTTGCCAATGCCAGAAAGCCAACTAAAAAAGTATTATGCAAATCTATCTAATGTACTTGCTAATCACATTTTACATAGATGAAATGAAAAAAATTTAGAATTACCTCAACAACGATAAACTCAACTTTACCCAATCTCTCTGCCAATTCTTTAACCATAGCATCGAGATGAGCATTTTTTGCTCTTAATTGGGCTTGACATTGGTTTGAAGTACCCCACAAACTTGTTGGTGTCGGGCCTGTGCCCACTCCACGTACTCGGCCAAGCCTTTCTTTCTCAAATACTTATGAGTAAATATCATCTGCAGTTACAATTGATGAACTTGAGGATGATGATGATTGTATGATTTTTACATCCTGAACTTTTGTCTACAATAAACACATATATAGCATTAATAAAATAAACACATAGTAGACAACATAAAATTGGAAAACAACTAACAATCTATATGTCATACAATCATAGCAGTAGTCTCTTCATTAACAGGATGCCCACTTTTTTTTTCACACGAGTCCTTATAAACAGGTCCCCGCAATCAAGTTTCACTCCATTTTTTACAAACTAGAAGACAAATGTAGAATAGAAAAAAATGAGAACAGAAAGCAAGTGTTGGAAAAAAATGAGAACAGAAAACACAAAGATAACTTTTAGCAAAAAATAGGGTTTGGATTACCTCCTCCTCATTGATGTCTGCAAAGCTCTTTGTCTCAACACAATGAAAATACTTATGATGACTTTTATTTTTCTTGTTTATGTCATTATACCTCTTTAAAACACAAACATAAATTTTAGCAAATAAATATCATGAACATGTCTACAGTAAAAATTAAATTTATCTTCTATAAGAAAGACATCATGACTCAATTATATTTACTTTCTATAAGCAAGAATTATATTTAACTCCATTGTTCCACATTAACTCTTGGATCAGTTGCTATTTGTTGCTCATTTTGCTTCAAAGTTGGGTTAAAATATTTGTTTCTCAATTCATATTTCCAAAACCTCCACTTTTGATCCAAGTCCTTCGTCACCCACTCTTTCAAATATGCTGGAATATCATATTTTCTCTACTACACACACTCATATAATTAATATATAATAGATTAAACATAGAAAAGAAACATATGTATTACTCTAAGATAAGTGAAATCACATGGACTTACTCCCACACATATAAACAAGTTTCAAGAATATAAATAGCAGTTAGATCATGTAGCATATATGTCTCTAATCATTTACCGATGGAACTGAAATATCTATAGAAGACATTGCATGAGCAATCATTGTCTTGTTCTTTGTAACATATATGTCCTTCAAAAATCTAAAAAAAAAAAACTGTCAATATATTAGAGATAGGAAACCAATATATTACCTATGAATCATAGAGCTATTGTAACACCAACCTTTGAATTGGCCAAACAAGTTTTGTTGGGTCAATACTATGGAGGGAATCAAGAAGCATGATGAATGACAAATCATCTTCTTTCTCATGACACAAAATTACAAGGTTCCAATACCCCCTACATAATAGAAAATTTCTAAGGCTCAAATAAAGCATATAACATCAATATCATTACAAAATTGTATTCAAAAAACCATTACATAAACATTTCAAATAAAAATCTCTTACCCATCAATGCCCACCCTTTCCCATGTAACATGAATATCATCTAAATTATTAATATCAGCATCATCACTGCCTAGTATTATGTTTTCCACATCATTCTCAATACTCTCCTCATTTTGCAAATCAAAATAATTTTTTGGCTTTGTCTTCCTCACCACACACCATCATTGCTCTTCTAGATCATCTATGTACCATACTTGCTCCACTTGAGATGCTAAAACATATAGATCAGTTGTACGTAACTTATATATAAAGGTGGTATTTTTCACCCTTTTCCACCAGTCAGGTGGCACATTCTTTACCTTTTAATGACATCTTCAATTTCCTACAATATTCATTAGTAAGCATCTTGAATTTCAAGGATAATAGTAATACAGAGAACTTTAACAATTATAATCTACTAATTCAGAAACTGGCAAGTTTAATTAAAGTAATTTGTGCAAGTTTCTATTTAACTTTTCACTTTTCTTAATAGATAGTAGGATTCACTTACTTGTCATTCCACTCAATCAAATGAGTAGATTTTCATTTTTGAAGTTTCTGTTACCTTCCTTTGGGAAGAAGGTTGTTCTTTTCTTGCAAATCAACACATGCTTACACTAAAATCAAACAGGAAGGAGACAAATTTAGTACAGTATGTTTATTTCTACCATAGTCCTACCATTGTCCTATAGGAAGTGGGCACATTCTGGTCAAGAGTAACTCCAACAACTTGCTCATGATCTGTCTCAATTCTTGAACCTGCAGAGAACAGGGGAAACATAGCAATAAAGAAAGGTCATCAAGTGGTCAAGAGGACAGAAACGTCTAGCTCTTCCTGTAAAAGATTAAAAATAGAAAGAATCTAACCATTGAAGTCTGACGAAATAACATTCTCCCCTCCATCCCATATGCCTCCAATACTAACATTATTAGCTGAAGTCTTCTGATCAATTAAGGGTTCAATAAAGTCCTTATCTTTTAATATCCCTCTTACTGGTTCTTTGAGCCCCTCGCCACCTTCTTAAATAAGAACAACGAGAACCATCACATAAACAGGCCAACTTGAAACATTTGTGAAACATCAGATGCGGCCACACTTAACAGCAATTGAGAAAAACCAACCTACCCGATCGAGTTAAGCTGAAAGGTGTTAGAATAGTGCTTCTACATTCACAACAAACAGCACTCGGAATCAACCCCAGAACAAACAAACACAGTAATCAAAGTTCATCATCATGAAAAAAGACAAAATAAAATGACACACAATAGAGAGAGAATAGAGAAGCACTCAAAATCTAACAATCCAACAATATAGTACCTCTGCTTACCAGCTGCTACCTGCTGCTTATTATAAGACCCATCATTGTTACTAGCTGCTTATTATAAGACCCATCACCCTCCCATCTTTAATATCACAATCCAACAATGTAGTACCTCACCTGAGATCAGATTATAGAGCTGAGGCTGGCTCTTGCACGGGAAGCTCCACCTCTGACCCGCCAGCAGGACTTCCCTGCAGTTTCCTCTTCTCTTCGCTCTCTTGCTGCTCCATGGTCTCGTATAGAGGTGCGTCCCTGGTCTTCGGCAGCCACACCGTGAGTGCCCCACTGAACAGGGAAAGGCACCCGAACACCATGAAGAAGAGCTTGGGGCTGACCCGCCCTAGCACGACGAGCTGCGGCGCCACCGTCTCCCCAAGCATCAGTGCCTACCGCAGCAAGGACACCGCAAAGTTTCTCACGTTTGTGTCAGCTCCATGCAGTACACGTATAGCACGTCGAAGGCCGTGGACGTCGCCATGAACCCCACCACCTCCGCTGCCAGTAGCTTCCCTTGGACCCCTTTCTTCGCCCCGCAAACGGGATGCAGAGGAGGCAAGCGGCACCCGCCAGGGCGGCGGACGAGGAGAAAAGGGTGCGATGGCCCATGAAGCTGAGGAGGACACTACCGAGGATCACTGCCGGGATCTCCATGAGCCTGTTCACTGCCATGGAGAGGTAGAGGTTGAAGTTCAGGTTCTCCACGTTGAGCTGGACGCCGTAGTAGATGAACCACACGTCAAAAAACAGGCGATTACTCCAGACAATAAACAAAACGCACAACAAATTCTCCAGATAGCACATGAAACGTTGGAGGAAAAAAAAACACAAGGATAGGAGGATCCAAAAGCAGATTTGGGCGAAACGAATGTAAACAGGGAGACCGCACTGGACGAAGGTGAGACGCTCCCGAGCCTGGCAGAGAGGAAGGCGACGGGGGCGAGTACCGAGAGGGAGAGCAGCGAGAGGATCAGGATCCTCTGGCATCTGAGGCCCTGCTTCATTTAAAACCACCTGCGGCACCGGCGGCCTCCCTCGTCGCTGTAGCTGCTGCTCCCCCTCCCCGCGGCGGGAGAGCGCATTGGCGGGGGCCAGCCACCGATCGAGCTCGAGCAGGCCACCGCTGTGGCTTCCCCAACCTCGCTCTCCCCTTCCCTCCTGGTCGTGCTGGAGCAGCCCGACAAGGAAAGCACGAGAGAGAGAGAGAGAGAGAGAGAGAGAGAGAGAGAGAGAGAGAGAGAGACGTGAACACCAGAGGAAGAAGACGGAAGGGGAGGGGGAAAACCGACAACGTTTTCGGAGGGAAAATGGGGTTTTTGGTACCTCAATCCCACCGGAAGGGATGCACCTTGATCCCGCAAACGAAGATGACCTCAATCTCTCCCGTTCAACGGAAGAATAGTGGAAGAGATGGGGGATGGTAGAGCGCGGGGTAGGAGGGTTTTGTTTTGAGAGAAAGAGATGACCGATCGGGGGAGGGGTTTGTTTTTGTTTTATTTTGAGAGAGAGAAAGGTTGAGAAGAGGCGGGATTTGTGTAAGAGAAGCCCGCCAACAAATTTTTTTAGTCTATTCTTACGGTTCTTCAAGTTTTTACGTAGTAGTCAATATTTATTCTTATGGTGTACTTACGTGTTAGAGATGTATTATTAAAATATTAATAAATTTTCTAACAACCGTAAGTATAGTAGCTAATATCCTTACGAAATAAGAAACCGTAACAAACTTTCCGTAAGTGTTGCCCACTTTTGTTGTAGTGTGTAACCAGGAAAGTTTCTGCGGTTTCTTTGCCACCCTCCCAAGATGCTTCCGACCAAGACACCGATGAAGACGATGTAGAACGATGTGAACGACGACCAGGTCTTCGTCCTCAAGCTGTGCTTCGTCGTACCTACTCTTGGGATGAGTCATCCATCACTACAAGAAAATACGGGATTTTTGACGGACACCATCCGTCGGAAATCCGACGTCAATCCGTCGGAAAAAGAGACTTCCGACAGCTTTCTGTCGAAAGCTCGTTGGAAATGGTCCGTCAGAAATATTTGGTCATAAATTACCGACGGGACAAAATTCCCTCAGAAATCCGTCGGAAATACCGACAGAATTATCCGTCGAAAATTGGGTCGGTAATGTCCGACGGAAAACGTCGGAAAAGGTTGTCAGAAATTTGGTCAGTATTTATCGACAGAAAATTGTCGGAAAGTCCGTCGGAATTTCAGTCGGTAAATTTCGACCACAAATCTGTCGAAAAATAATCCGTCAGCACTTTAAATAGAAATGCCGACGGGTGTTTTCCGTCGGTAATCTATATTTTCCGACGGACTACTATCCGTCGAAAATTCCGTCAAACATTTCTTAAATTTTTTTAAATATAAAAATAACAATGATTTTTCAAACATGTTACAATATTCATAAATTTCACAAATAATCACAATCAACATAAAATCATAAAATACAACAAAAATAAAATCATACACAATAATAAATACAAAAAATCAGGATAGATCTGCTGGATCGTCTGCTGTCCCCGCCTCGTGATCGTCAGGTGGCAGAGGTGGATCCTATATTAAAAAATTAATATGAGAAATATTAATAAAAATTAATATACATACATTATTTTCAAAAATTAAATTTAAAATATGTGACTATTTCTCAAGTTTAATTAGAAACTATTTTTAGATCCGTCGTTTCTTGGGTTTTTTTAGATCCGTCGTTTCTACGCCCAACCCAATCTGGGAATCTAAATCGGATTCCGTCAGTTTGCACACGTCACTTTCACCCACCCGGTCGTGTGGGAGCAAACGGCACGCCGATCGGATCACTATTTGGGATTTTGGACCCCCGGGTTGTGTGTTTTGATCCTTTAGACTTGGGTTTTTTTTAGATCCGTCATTTCAACACCCAACCCAATCCGAAAATTCAAATCGGATTCCGTCAGTTCGCACACGTCGCTTTCACCCCCCGGTCGTGTCGGAGCAAACGACACGCTGATTGGATCACTATTTGGGATTTTGGACCCCGGATTGTGTGTTTTGATCCTTTAGAGTTGGTTTTTTTAGATCCGTCATTTCAACGCCCACCCAATCTGGGAATCCAAATCGGATTCCGTCAGTTCGCACACGTCAATTTAACTCACCCGGTCATGTCAGAGCGAACAGCACGCCGATCAGATCCCTATTTGGGATTTTGGACCCCCGGGTTATATGTTTTGACCCTTTAGACTCGGGTTTTTTTTAGATCCGTCATTTCAATGCCCAACCCAATCCAGGAATCCAATCAGATTCTGTCAGTTCGCATACGTCAATTTAACCCATCCCGTCGTGTCGGTGTAAACGGCACGCCGATCAGATCCCTATTTGGGATTTTGGACCCCCGGGTTGTGTGTTTTGACCCTTTAGAGTTGGGTTTTTTTTAGATCCGTCATTTCAACGCCCAACCCAATCCGGGAATCCAAATCGGATTCCGTCAGTTCGCACACGTCAATTTAACCCACCCGGTCGTGTCGGAGCGAACGGCACACCGATCAGATCCCTATTTGGGATTTTGGACCCCCGGGTTGTGTGTTTTGACCCTTTAGACTTGGGTTTTTTTTAGATCCGTCATTTCAACGCCCAACCCAATCCGGGAATCCAAATTGGATTCCGTCAGTTCGCACACGTCAATTTAACCCACCCGGTCATGTCGGAGCGAACGACACGCCGATCAAATCCGTATTTGGGATTTTGGACCCCCGGGTTGTGTGTTTTGACCCTTTAGACTTGGGTTTTTTTTAGATCCGTCATTTCAACGCCCAACCCAATCTGGGAATCCAAATCGGATTCCATCAGTTCGCACACGTCAATTTAACCCACCCAGTCGTGTCGGAGCAAACGGCACGCCGATCAAATCCCTATTTGGGATTTTGGACCCCCAGATTGTGTGTTTTGACCCTTTAGACTTGGGTTTTGTTTAGATCCGTCATTTCAACGCCCAACCCAATGCGGGAATCCAAATTGGATTCTGTTAGTTCGCACACGTCAATTTAACCTACCCAGTCGTGTCGGAGTAAACGACATGCCGATCAAATCTCTATTTGGGATTTTGGACCCTCGAGTTGTGTGTTTTAACCCTTTAGACTTAGGTTTTTTTTAGATCCGTCATTTCAACGCCCAACCCAATCCGGGAATCCAATTGGATTCCGTCAGTTCGCACATGTCAATTTAACCCACCGATCGTGTCGGAGCAAACGGCACGCCGATCAGATCCCTATTTGGGATTTTGGACCCCCGGGTTGTGTGTTTTGACCCTTTAGACTTGGGTTTTTTTTAGATCCATCATTTGAACACCCTTTACACTTCTGTTAGGTTAATTAATTTAGATTTCTTTTTTTCCCTTTTGACATTCTTTAGTGGTTTCATTTTATTCAAAGTATATGAAATTAATAGTAATACTGACTTGAGGGGCTGGCTGTAAGAGGCGTACTCCCTGCATGGCTGAGATCAACTGCTGAACTATATCGCCGAAGTGCGTCCATAGCTCTTCCTGAATGAGGGTTCTAATCTCCTCTACACCACTGATGGGCGGCGCAGTAGATGAACTCGTATATGCCGGAGGAGCAACCGAACTCACATATGAGGACAACACTGGTGTAACACCCCGCCCCCTTGGGCCCTTGGCCCCGTCCTCTGGGTCGCGGCAGGGCGACTGTCGCGACGTGGTTCCGATCGTGAGCAATGTCTGGTTCTGCTTCATATTGCGACATGGGGTATGTCGCCTTCTTGAAGGCGACATAGCCTATGTCGCCTTCCCATCGCGTCATCCCAGACGCCGTCTGACAGACGTGACGGGCGTCCCTTGTGTCAGTACGGCTCTGGCGGTGTCGGGTGAACGCGACAAGATGGCTGTCGCCTTCACTTTTTCGAATTCCGAGATTTGACCGTTGTCAGTGGAATTACGACAGGGGGTATGTCGCCTTCTTGAAGGCGACACACCCACTGTCGCCTTCTCGTTCCTGTGGCGACAGGGTGGTATGTCGCCTTCACAGGATCCGGGCTTAAAGCCCGGGCGCCCGAGCCCTTCCCCCTCTCTCGCGCCTCTCCTTTCCCCCTCTCTTTCTCTCGCCCTCTCAGAGCTTCCGGCGGTTTTGGGGTGCCTCCCCCGCGTTGAGGCGGCCGTGCTGAGGAGGTGTCGCTCTGTTCGTGCAGGGGTCTTGTTCGTGCCGTGCGGCGCGAGGAGGAGACGGCCAACCTACGAGAAGGCCCCAACGGTGCGTTCTTCGCGTGGAGGTAGGGACGCCCGATCTTCTCGCCCTAAGCATGCTCCCCTTCCCCTTCGTGACGTAGTTTTCTTGTGGTTCAGGGTTGGGAGTGTGAGAACTCCATGCTCGTGTGAGTGAGGTTTCCTCCGAGCGTAGAATCCATGTTCTTGGGGTATTCGAGGGTGGTTTGTATGTTTAATGGCTTTCTAGCATGATAAGCATGCTCCCCTCCCCCGTGTGTAGTGTTTTCCCCGTTTCGGGGAGGTTCCCGGAAGAAGAATCTCCGGAACCCCCGACTGGCTTGAAGGCGACACACCCTGTGTCGCCACCTGTCTGGTAAGGCGACACACCCTGTGTCGCCTTCTGACTGTAAAGCGATAGGGCATATGTCGCCTTCTTGAAGGCGACAGGGCCTATGTCGCCTTCTCATTCCAGAGACAGGTTGTGCTTCCGCCGCTTCCGTTTTCGCTTTACTGTACCCGTGGCACCTGTGCTAGTTCCCTAGTACAGTCTCACACTAGTCGTTCGCCCGGTGCGCGGCACTTGAGGGCTTGTCCCGTGCGAGAGGTTGTTACCGTTATCTGGACCCCCGTCCTCGGGAGCCTGTTGAGGGAGTACTCCGGGCTACGAGTGTGCTCGAGTTGGCAGCCACCTAGGCGGACTCTGGAGCTGAGGGGAAAACGGTGGTTAGGACAGTGGCATGTGAGTCGCTTGCAGAGCTCTCGTGGTTGGTCTGGGACGCCGGGGACAGTTTGGAGTTCTACCCGCGCAGGCCAGCCAGTCCTTCTTCTCACTGCCTCGCTCCTCACGGCCCCGGAACCGTTTGGAGAGGTCAGGCGTGGGACCGTAGTCCGGCCAGACTACGGCGGTTACTGTTGTGTTGCTTGTGTCCTACCTCGCTCTGACGAGATGCGAGGGCCAGGACCTAGGTCGAGGATAAGACGTCGGTGGACGCGCCTGACCGTTTGACTAGTGGTGGTGCTTTCCGTAGCTAGTGTTCTTTGTTCAGGCGGAGTCCCCTCCGTCTGTGTTTACTAGCTGTGTGGTGGTCACGACGAGCAGTCGTACGGAGTTTCCGACCAAGAGTACTTTCCGTACCGTGTTAGCTTTAGCTTCGCTTCCGTACTTCCTTTTGTAGGTAGATATATATATAACTGCCGTCTTTCCTTTATTAATAGTTGTATATGTTCCTCTGCTTGTTTAGAGCCAGTAGGAGATTGGTAGTCCCTACTGAGCTTCTGTTGTGAAGCTCATCCCTCTGTTCTCCAGGTGAGTCTTCTCAACAGCGGCAGGCGCGCGTCGGGCGGAGGAGACGGGGCGGTAGTCTTGGTCCCCGTAGCTAGCAGTGGTTCCCCCTCTCAGTGTACGTCACCCTCGGGGTATGCCCCTAAGGGACTTGTCTCTCCCCTTTTTCCTTACTTGTACTAGTGTGCGTGCGTTGGGACTGTACTTAGAGCGGTACGCAGCGGTCTCGCTTTACTTTCCTGTTTCCGCTTGTACGCTTCTAGCTCAGCAGTTGACGTTTACTTCCGTTACATATCCTGTCAGACGCGTGTTATAGCCCTTCCGGGTCCCCCGGATCCGTGGGCGGCGACCGCGAAAATCAGGTCCTCGGTGTGGGCCGAGGGTCGGGTTCTCGGGTCGTTACAGTTGGTATCAGAGCTTGGTTTGACAGGACTTGTAGTGGATCTAAACTGCAACAGTAAGTCCCAACAATAGTACAAGTACACTGCTAGCCGCCCGAGAGGTATTTGTAACCTTTGTCAGTTGTGCTGCCGTGTAGGTCATGGCTCCGCGTAGGCGCAGTCAGGCTAGGCAGCTGGTTGAGCAGCAGGATGAGTCCGACATGCCCGCTCAGGGGCAGGTTCAGGAGGAGGTGTCCGTGGAGGAGTCAGTGGCACAGCCTCAGGGTGCACAGGCAGTAGCAGCAGAGGCAGCGGTAGCAGGTGGGCAGCAGCAGCAGGAGTACCACCCCCAGCCTCAACAGTATGCAGACTGGTTTCCCATGGCCGAGCAGTTCTTCAGAGCTATGTACCAGGGAGCGTGGCAGCCCGGGCAGGCAGCAGCAGGTGGTCAGTTACAAGTACCTCCCCCAGCCGTACCAGAGCAGCAGGAGGTGGAGCCGGAGGTGGAGCAGCCAGTCCGCCAGCAGCGGTCAGGTACTGGGAGTACCCGTCCGGTCAGCGGAGGGCAGCTGTGTCGGAGGCAAGGACCGCTCTCCTTGAGAGGTTCCTGCGTCTTCGCCCACCGATGTTCCACGGTGAGTATGATCCAGATAAGGCAGAGAGCTGGACCCATGAGTTGGAGCGCATCTTTGAGACTATGGATTGCGCTGAGGAGGATCAGGTTCGTTGGCAGTATACCAGCTCAAGGGAGCAGCCCATGAGTGGTGGAGAGTTCAGAGGCAGACTCACTTCCAGGGGCAGCGGTTGGACCAGATCACTTGGCAGAGGTTTTTGGAGGTCTTCCACGGCGAGTACTTCCCCGACTACGCTCGACGTGAGAGGCGAGACCAGTTCCACGAGTTGGTGCAGGGCGACCTCACAGTCTCTCAGTACCACCAGAGGTTTGTCTGGTTGTTGAGGCATGTGCCTCATGTAGCAGGCAGTGACCAGGCTTGTGCAGAGAGGTTTATAGCAGGGCTAAGACCAGACCTGAGGTGGGGTGTGACGGCACACATGTGTACCACCTTGGGAGAGGCCGTGGCGAAGGCCACTGCCTTGGATAGGGAGGCTTGGCAGCCTTAGCAGCAGCAGCAGGGAGGAGCCTCTTCCAGGTCCTCGCCGTACCAGCGTCTAGTAGGTAGCCGCGGTAGTGCGACTTCCTCTTCCTTAGGCTCGGGCAGTTCTGGTAGCTCTGGAATTCGCTCGCAGTTCAGGAAGTTGTCTACTCGCGGGGGTGGACGGAGCCGTCAGCAGAGACGTCAGTCCAGGTTTGCAGAGCAGTCAGCACAGCAGGGTGCTGAGCAGGGCAGTCAGGAGCCAGTGTGCTACACTTGTGGCTTGCCAGGCCACTTTAGGAGGGATTGCCCTAGGGGGCAAGCTCCGCAGCAGCAGCAGCCAGTAAAGTACGCGCAGCAGCCACCTCAGTACCAGTACCCTCCCCAGCAGCAGGCACCGCGTCAGCAGCAGAGAGGCAGTACCAGCAGCAGGTCCAGAGTTCCCGCAGCCGCAGCAGTACCAGCCGTACCAGCAGCAGCAGCAGTTTCCTCAGCAGCAGTCGCCGCAGCAGCAGCCCCAGCAGGCGCCGCAGCGTGGACGTGGTCGTGGTCGCGTGATGGCGCTCACCCGGGAGCAGGCAGAGGCATCGAACCTGGTGATAGGTACCCTACCTATCCTTGGCAGAGCTGCTCGTGTTTTGATTGATCCCGGTGCTTCCTTGTGTTTTGCTTCCGAAAAGTTTTTCGAGTCCCTTGCTTGTCACGCACCCGAGAGGCAGTGTGACGTGATGGTCGATCTCCCGTCTGGTGACTATATGCGTTCCTTTGGTTACCTGGAGGGTGTGACAGTCGAGGTTGAGGGTCACCAGTTGCCGGCCAGGTTGTACGCGTTGCAGCTTTGCGACTTCGACGTCATCCTGGGCATGGACTGGTTGGAGGCTCACTCAGCCGTGGTTGATTGTCAGAGGAAGACCGTTCGGTTCGAGATACCTGGAGCGCCTGTTCTCTGCTTTCGAGGTATCCGGTCTACCCGTCGGCAGTTCATTTCTTTCTGTAAGGCTCGTCGTTTGATCCATGATGGCTGCGTTGCTTACCTTGCTTCGGTTTGTTCCTTGGAGCCTAGCGGGTCTTCAGTTTTTGATGTGCCAGTTGTTTCTGAGTTTTCTGATGTGTTTCCGGAGGATCTACGTGGGTTGCCGTCTGAGCGAGAGGTAGAGTTCTCCATCGAGCTTTTGCCTGGTACGATGCCTATGTCCAAGGCACCTTACCGGATGGCCCCGACGGAGCTGCGTGAGTTGAAGCGCCAGCTGCAAGAGTTGCTTGAGTTGGGCTTCATTCGTCCGAGCCGTTTGCCGTGGGGTGCGCCTTTTTTGTTCGTGAGGAAGAAGGATGGTAGTCTTCGTTGTGTATCAATTATCGGCAGTTGAACCAGGTCACTGTGAAGAACAGGTACCCGTTGCCGAGAATTGATGATTTGTTTGATCAGTTGCAATCGGCCCGAGTTTTCTCGAAGATCGACTTGAGATCCGGCTACTACCAGCTGCGGATCAGAGAGTCAGATGTTGGTTTGACGGCTTTTCGTTCCAGGTATGGTCACTTTGAGTTCGTCGTGATGCCGTTTGGGCTGACGAACGCACCTGCAGCATTCATGGATCTGATGCATAGGGTGTTCAGTGAGTACCTAGACCGCTTTGTTGTTGTTTTTGTTGATGATATTCTGGTCTACTCGTCTTCTGAAGAGGAGCACGAGGAGCACCTGAGGATCGTGCTAGAGACCCTGCGGAGTCACCGTCTTTACGCCAAGTTCGACAAGTGCGAATTTTGGCTGAGCGAGGTGCACTTCCTTGGGCACGTGATCTCGGGTTCTGGTGTGGCATGGATCCGGCCAAGGTTGAGGCAGTGTTGTCATGGGAGTAACCCACATCAGTGCAGAGATCCGAGGTTCACGTCAGGGTTTTGGCGCAGTCTACAGAGAGCACTGGGTACAGAGTTGAGGTTCAGCATAGCGTACCACCCGCAGACAGACGGTCAGTCAGAGCGGACCATTCGGACACTGGAGGATATGCTGAGAGCGGCTGTTTAGACTGGAGCGGCACTTGGGAGTCTCACCTTCCGATGGTAGAGTTTGCGTTATAACAACAACTATCACTCGAGCATCGGGATGGCGCCATACGAGGCTTTGTATGGTCGCCCGTGCAGGACTCCGCTTCACTGGTTCGAGGTGGTGAGAGGTAGCTGTTGGGGCCAGAGTTAGTGCAACAGTGCGCAGAGAGAGACAGTCATTTGGTCAGGCAGAGGCTTCGGACAGCACAGAGAGTAAAGAGTTATGCGGATGTTCGAGGAGACCGCTAGAGTCAGCGTCGGTGACCTGGTCTTCTGCGGGTCTCGCCGACCAAAGGGTCATGAGGTTTGGTAGGAAGAAAGCTCAGTCCCAGATTATTGGGCCCTTCCCCATTTCTGAGAGGGGCGGTGACGGGGGCGTACAGGCTGAGTCTTCCGGCAGAGCTAGCAGGTGTGCACAACGGTTTTCCACGTTCACAGCTCGGAGGTACGCGCAGATCCATCGCACAGGCGACTTGTGTGACGTTTCGCAGGACGGGAAAGGTCTACCCAGTTTGGGTGGGGAAGTTGGAGGAGCGCTTCCGGGTCGAGGGGGGTGGGGTTGGGTGGCGTATGCGCTGTGCCCGTCCGCGCAGAGATTGAGAGGGGCTGTGTTTGAAGGTGTGGAACAGGTTCCTTCGGCACAAGAGGAGTGTGCGGTACAAGGGTCTTCAGCGTTGTTGGAGTTTGCCCCTGTATATCAGACGTGTCTGTTGCGACTGTCTCGCTTGAGTGTGGCAGTCGCTAGTGGTATGTAGTGCCAGAGGTACCAGCTTGTTCAGAGTGTTAGATGATCGACGCAGAGTTCAGCAGTTGCGCAGAAAGCAGATTCCGTGGTAAGGTCGTTTGGCAGAACCGCGTCGGTGGCGAGGCCACCTGGAGAGCGCGAGGATGAGATGCTGGAGCAGTTTCCTTTTGTTTGATTGATCGGTATGTGGTGATCTCTCCTTTTGTCGCTCGGGTTGAGACCGAGGTTGTTTTCATTCGAGGACGAAATGTCTTAAGGAGGGAGGGTTGTAAAACCCGGCTCCTGGGGGGGGCCCTGGCCCCGTCCTCTGGGTCGCGGCAGGGCGACTGTCGCGACAGGTCCGATCGTGAGAATGTCTGTTCTGCTTCATATTGCAACATGGGTATGTCGCCTTCTTGAAGGCGAGCATAGCCCTATGTCGCCCTCCCATGCGTCATCCCAGACGCCGTTTGACAGACGTGACGGGCGTCCCTTGTGTCAGTACGGCTCTGCGGGTGTGTCGGTGGTGAACGCGACAAGATGGCTGTCGCCTTCACTTTTTCGAATTCCGAGATTTGACCGTTGTCAGTGGAATTGCGACAGGGGGTTGGTCGCCTTCTTGAAGGCGACACACCCACTGTACCTTCTCATTCCTGTGGCGACAGGGTGGTATGTCGCCTTCACAGGATCCGGGATTAAAGCCCGGGCGCCCGAGCCCTTCCCCCTCTCTCGCGCCTCTCCTTTCCCCTTCTCTTTCTCCGCCCTCTCGGAGCTTCCGGCGGTTTTGGGGTGCCTCCCCGCGTTGAGGGCGGCCGTGCTGAGGAGGGGTGTCGCTCTGTTCATGCAAGGTCTTGTTCGTGCCGTGCGGCGAGAGGAGGAGACGGCCAAACCTACGAGAAGGCCCAACGGTGCGTTTTCGTGGAGGTAGGGACGCCCGATCTTCTCGCCTAAGCATGCTCCCCTTCCCTTCGTGACGTAGTTTTCTTGTGGTTCGGGGTTGGGAGTGTGAGAACTCCATGCTCGTGTGAGTGAGGTTCCTCCGAGCGTAGAATCCATTTCTTGGGGTATTCGAGGGTGGTTTGTATGTTTAAGGCTTCTAGCATGATAAGCATGCTCCCCCTCCCCCGTGTGTAGTGTTTTCCCCGTTTCGGGGAGGTTCCAGGAAGAAGAATCTCCGGAACCCCACTAGCTTGAAGGCGACAACCCTGTGTCGCCACCTGTCTGGTAAGGCGACACACCCTGTGTCGCCTTCTGACTGGTAAAGCGACAGGGCATATGTCGCCTTCTTGAAGGCGACAGGGCCTATGTCGCCTTCTCATTCCAAAGACAGGTTGTGCTTCCGCCGCTTCCGTTTTCGCTTTACTGTACCCTGGCACCTGTGCTAGTTCCCTAGTACGGTCTCACAAGTCGTTTCGCCCGGTGCGCGGCACTTGCGGGCTTGTCCCGTGCGAGAGGTTGTTACCGTTACCTGGGACCCGTCCCGGGAGCCTGTTGAGGGAGTACTCGGGCTATGAGTGTGCTCGAGTTGGCAGCCACCTAGGCGGACTCTGGAGCTGGGGGGGAAACGGGTTAGGACAGTGGCGTGTGAGTCGCTTGCAGAGCTCTCGTGGTTGGTCTGGGACGCCGAGGACAGTTTGGAGTTCTACCCGGCGAGGCAGCCAGTCCTTCTTCTCACTGCTCGCTCCTCACGGCCCCGGAACCGTTGGAGAGGTCAGGCGTGGGACGTAGTCCGGCCAGACTACGGCGGTTACTGTGTGTTGCTTGTGTCCTACCTCGCTCTGACGAGATGCAAGGGCCAGGACCTAGGTCGAGGATAAGAAGTCGGTGGACACGCCTGACCATTTGACTAGTGGTGGTGCTTTCCGTAGCTAGTGTTCTATGTCAGGCGGAGTCCCAGTCGTCTGGTTTACTAGCCGTGTGGTGGTCACGACGAGCAGTCGTACGGAGTTCCGACCGAGAGTACTTTCCGTACCGTGTTAGCTTTAGCTTCGCTTCCGCACTTCCTTTTGTAGGTAGATATATATAAACTGCCGTCTTTCCTTATTAATAGTTGTATATGTTCCTCTGCTTGTTTAGAGCCAGTAGGAGATTGGTAGTCCCTACTGAGCTTCTGTTGTGAAGCTCATCCCTCTGTTCTCCGTGAGTCCTTCTCAGCAGCGGCAGGGCGCACGTTTGGGCGGAGGAGACGGGGCGGTAGTCTTGGTCCCCGTAGCTAGCAGTGGTTCCCCTCTCAGTGTACGTCACCCTCGGGGTATGCCCCTAAGGGACTTGTCTCTCCCTTTTTCTTACTGTACTAGTGTGCGTGCGTTGGGACTGTACTTAGAGGGTACGCAGCGGTCTCGCTTTACTTTCATGTTTCCGCTTGTACGCTTCTAGTCAGCAGTGACGTTACTTCGTTACGTATCCTGTCAGACGCGTGTTATAGCCCTTCCGGGTCCCCAGATCCGTGGGCGGTGACCGCAAAAAATCAGGTCCTTGGAGTGGGCGAGGGTCGGGTTCTCGGGTCGTTACAACTGGAGTAGTATCCAGGCTGTCCCCAAAGCCGTACACTCGACCCTTCCTCGGCCCTCCCGCTGCGTCGACACAGCCTCCGGATCCAAGTCTAGCTAGGGAGTGCCCTACATAGCGATCCGCCATCGTCCTGTCATAGGTCCCCACAAGATAAATGTCATGTCACGAGTTAAAATCCAAACACACCCTCACATCGTTCGAGTAAGTCAAAATGAATAGGAGGATATATTATTTAGATTTCACTTTTTACCCATCTGTGAATATAATTGCACTCAGATGACCATTACTATGTATTTGTATTATTTGCTAAAAATTTCGGCAGCATCTCCCC